>MU182493.1:36453-99700 GCA_016904865.1 Pissodes strobi | reverse complement strand
TATATATATTCATTGCTTAAACTAGAGAAAAAATACTAATACACCATCTTCCAAAACGAAAAAGAATGAAATAACACAAAGTTAGGTCGAACTTACCTTGTTTAAAATTTTACTAGGTAGTAGAGTTTTTAATAGCTTCATCAACTGATCTATAAATGTTCCGGTATTTAAAAAATGTACGGAATGGATTCTTAAATTTACAGACATCTGCAAAAAAAATTAAGTTAAAATATATATTTACAGTGAAAGTGGTGCTTAAAACATGATGACATCGGGAAGCCAGAGTTATAAAGAACCTAAAATTTCCTTTTTCATTGTGCTATAATATAAATTTTACTATTTAATATGTTTGTTTTCGTTTCTTATAACAAAATTAATTACTATTTGACACTATAACCATTTGTTAAAAAGGAGAAATATTTATAAATTTGCGTCTCATAGTATGGTAGTTATCATCCTCCGATTCACGATGAGATAGAGCTACCTCCGGAGGAGGAATTTTACCTCCTCCGGTCTCTTATGTCTGTATTTTAAGGTAGACAAGGATATAGGGAATGTATTAAGATTCTAAAGGGAGATATAATTTTATTTCATAATGAGAGAGAGTCCTCCTCCGGGAGGAATCTTTATCATTATATCACTACTCCTATATTTCTGTGATTCCAAGCGAAATGGTTGGCTCTTTCATTGCCAACAATGCCTACGTAACCGGAAATCCAAACAGTTGGTTTGTGCCTTCTTTTTTTGAAACACCATGTATATATTAAAACAAAAGCAGATCAACTCAAACAACGTTTCTTCGGAATACTTTTTCCCAATTTCAAAAATATTAAGGAATAAAACGTCGGGGGTACCCTGTTAGTTTTTATTAAACAGGTTTATTGTTACTTACCAATATATCAACTAATTTTTGGTTTACAGTCGGTGTATACTTGATCAAGTTTTTCCATCCGTATCTTTCAAAATCAATAATTAAAATATTTGATAAACAAAAGTCATTCAGGATTCTCAGCTCTGCCATCATTAGAGGCGGTATTTCGTACAAATATGCGTCATTGGCTTCGCCATTTGGATCCGAGATTTTGAAAATTGTTATTCGATAAAGATCGGGTGTCAACTTGGGCATAACTACTGTTTCACTAAAACGTTTAATATAATATTATCCACATGGAGTTCAATGGAAAAACAATTTTGATTTTCCAGTCAAAATGTAGGTAAAATGCGACTGAACAATTTCTTGCACGTATAATTAATTATGGAGATTTGATGCAAGTGACCGTCTGTATACGCTAGGCCTAAGAAACGTTGTACATGAATGGGTAATGAACAAATTGTATCATATACCTTGCATTATTAAACGAGAAACTAGCGAATCTGATGAGGTGTGTAAACAACAGTTTATTTACACAAGTTACACTACTGTCTTAAAGAAACAATTGCGGATACCGTGAAATAGCTGATTTAAATGCTACCAAATATTTGGTTAAAATTAACCATGAATATATGTTCTAGCCACACCTATATATCTAAGTAGTTATAAGTTTAATTAGTTTATAATTTAGTTATGTTTTCTTATTTAATTCAACTTCATATTTTCCATGCTCAAACAACATGTATTATTGTTTAAATATATCGGGTTGCATATATTCGCGATAATAGTTGTTGGACGTATATTACTTGAAATCCCAAATACGCGCGCACGCACGCATATTGTGATTTCATGCAGGAGTATTTGGACTCTGGTCATATGTGCCTTTCTACTCCGCTAGATAATCCATCGAAGGCATATTACATTCCTTATCATGGAGTTTTCAACTCGAATAGTATTAAACCTAAACTTCGTATGGTATTTGATGGTAGCAGTAAAACTACCAATGTAAGTTCTCTCAATGACTGTCTTCTCACTGGTCCTAAATTGCAAAAAGACATATTTTCAATTTTGTTAAAATTCCGACTTCATTATGTCTTCACCGCTGGTATCCATCAGATGTATAGGCAAATTCTGGTCCAGCCTTACCATCAAGACTAACAGCGGATTCTATGGCGATTTTGTAAAAATAGCCCTATTCAAGATTACACTCTTCGCACTGTAACATACGGCTTGAGTTGTTCGCCATACCTTGCCTTGCGCACCATAGATCAGTTAGTCCAGGACGAGCAGGAAACCTTTCCTAGGGCAGCGTCTCTCCTAAAATCGGATATCTTTGTAGACGATGTGGCTAGTGGTTGTTCTACTTTATCTGAGGCTCAAACCCTCAAAGGCGAGCTCATTTCTATGCTAAAGAAATGTGGATTCGAATTCCGAAAATGGGCTAGTAATCGTAGGGAGCTTCTAAGTATGATTCCTGAATCTCATCAGCAACAGCAACCACAGGAATTCGATAATAATGAAATATCAGCTATTAAAGTTCTGGGTCTTCGATGGATACCTAATCTAGATGTATTTTCCTACTCTGTCGCGATCAAAAATGATTGTTGCACCAAGCGATCTATTCTTTCAGAATTGGCACGTATTTTTGATCCTCTCGGGTTTCTCTCTCCACTCACGTTTTTTGCAAAATTTCTAATCCAACACTTATGGAGTCTGGGTCTTGAATGGGATCAAGAACCTCCAGAAGATGTTTTGGAAAAATGGTCTCAATACAACTCGGAACTTTCTTTGTTAAGTAACCTTCATGTTCCTCATTGTATAATCCCAAAAGACGCATGTACGTTTGAACTGCACGGCTTCTCCGATAGTTCTGAGCATGGATATGCCGCTGTTATATATTTGCGCTGTGAAACGTTCACTGGTGAAATAAAGGTTTCCTTTGTTTGTGCTAAGTCGAAGGTAGCTCCACTTAAACGTATTTCCTTACCTCGTTTGGAACTTTGCGGTGCTGTTCTGCTGTCAAATCTCATGTATGTCGTTTCAACTACGTATTCCAATCTTTCCTCCTGTCCTATATTTGCTTGGACTGGTTCTAGCGTTGTCCTTGCATGGTTACGAAATTCTCCACATTTGAGGAAAACTTTCGTGTCCAATCGAGTCAGTTATATCCATGATCGAATTGCGTCGTCTGGTTGGTTTCATGTAGGATCAGCGGACAATGCTGCCCATTGTGCTTCTCGAGGATTACTCCCAAAAGCTCTTCTCAGCCATTCACTTTGGCTAGATGGTCCTTCATGGTTACAGTTATCCCCTGACAATTGGCCAAATCAAAATCTTAACTTTTCTAAATCTGATGTCTCTGAGGAAGCTCGGAAGATTGTTCTTGTCGCTGAGAATTCTCCAAATCTTTTTGAGACAATTTTGAACAAAATTTCCTCCATTTCAAAAATCAATCGTATTCTAGCCTATTGTTTACGCTTTCTTTCAAATTCCAAGAGGTCCTCTGAGAACATACGTGGTAGCTTTACTTCAAGGGAACTCCACCTAGCTCTTCTGCCTCTTATTCGATATGTTCAAACCGTTGTCTTTTCTGAAGAGATTGAGACAATTAAATGTAAAACGAAATGGTTACAACCACCCGTCCCTGTACAACCGGGTACATTGATTATTATTAAAAGCGATAACGTACCTCCGTTGCATTGGAGTTTGGTACGAATTGAACAGGTATTTCCTGGCTCGGACGGTATTGTTCGTGTAGCTTGTGTAAGAACAGTACAAGGAGTCGTGAAGCGACCTCTTGTAAAACTCTGTCCTTTACCCATTTCTTAATAACAAAATGCTTCACATTTTAGGTGGACGGCATGTTCTAGCCACACCTATATATCTAAGTAGTTATAAGTTTAATTAGTTTATAATTTAGTTATGTTTTCTTATTTAAATCAACTTCATATTTTCCATGCTCAAACAACATATACTATTGTTTAAATATATCGGGTTGCATATATTCGCGATAATAGTTGTTGGACGTATTTTACTTGAAATTCCAAATACGCGCGCACGCACGGAACGTCGCGCGCACCCGAAGCAGTACGACACATAGACCATAGAAGTACGACAGACAGCTCGACTCGATCTAAAAAACCTAAAAGAGCTTCCTCCGAGAAAACCCGCACGTATTTTCCGACATTCTACACGGTGTGTGTTGTAATCGCCGGTGCTGTGATACGTTAACTGAAGGGACCTACCGTAAGTTAGCTCCAACAATCCGTACGATCTTTTCAGGGTTTTCCAATTCATTCTAAACTCATATAATTTCAATTGTTACGTTCGGTAGCATTCATTTTCAATTGTAACGTTCGGTTCTTCAATCTCTTGACATTTATCGCTCATCCATCTTTCTTTAGCTTCTCTGATTTTTTGTTTAATGGCACTGTGAATTTGTCGATAAACTATGGGGTTGGCAGTTTTCACCTTTCGTCTGTCTTCCATGATCTCTAAGATTTCGTGGATTATCCACTGCTTCTTCTTTTGTTGATTTTTAGTAGGAGTCAGAAATTCTTCACAAGCCTGGGTCACCGATTCTTTGAAAGCTGTTCACGTGTATTCTATTTGAGTTTCCTCTAATGTTGACTTTTGTAATTCTGCACTTTTCGTCCTTTCCACTGCATGTTGTATTATTAATATTATTTAGGACCGCGGGCTGGCGTTTACGAGCAAGGCGTTTGATGACTTTTTGGAGAGGTGAGGTATAAAACACATGTTGGAAGCAGTTGCTACACCAAGAGCTATTGGTCAGGTTGAAAGGCAGAATCGCACTTTATTAAATGCAATAAAGGCGAGTGCAACATCTGAGGTCCATTGGTATGAAGGACTATTTGACATTGTGTTGGTTCAAAGCAGTGGGTTATCCTCGGCTTAGCTGATGTTTACACATGGTGATGGCATGCATGCGGGTCTGACTGGCAAGGTGCAAATGACGAATTGTGAGACAGCAACAGGCGTAAAATGAAGGTGATATTCAATAAAAGACGTAAGGGTGCATGTGGTGTTATGGCGAATGCACAGATCGACAAGATCTGGATGATTTACTTTAGAGTTTTAATTAATGAGGGCATTCATTGCTGCAAAATGACCGAATGTAATGAGCGAATCTTATAGGCGGCGTAACTTTGGATTAGGCGAAGACCTGACAACTTTGCATGACGTAGCAAGCACGGTGAAGCGGTGTTGGCGGCATTCTGATTGGTGAATGCCGATCAGTGGGGCGCCACGGCAGAGCGGAGTCATGAAGTGATGATTAATTACGATGAGTGCACTTACTAAGGTTTAAAGCGAAAATATTAGTGGTTGTAATAATAAAGGCGAAATAGACGAGTTAGTAAAAAGTGTTGTTTACAAGAACATAAGTCCTCATATTTTATAGTATTTTTTGTATAAATCTTGAAAAATAGTAACCCATCAATAAATCATATTGCCAAAATACATACACAAGCTTTTTGCTGTCCATGTACTCTTTGGTATTAGGGACCAGTTTACCAAAAACTTCATCGGAATATCTTGTCCTAACTCTGTAGTAGCCTTCCATACATTGCTTCGCCTTTTCTATGCTCATTTTGGAATTTAGAAGAGCTACTCGATACTTGTTTTCCTCTAAAATTAAAACAACTTAATACATTATATTTACATTTTTCATATTGTCTTACTTATGTTTATTTCTAAATTATTTTACTCATTTTAGAGACTTTTTGACGAATGTACCACACTTAAAAACAAGTATCTATGTAAATAGCAAATAATATAACAACATGCTGACTATGTTCGTTTTTTTTTTGGGTAATTTCGATTACCAAGCCATGACATACCATTCTGTATAGTCTATAATTTGGAATTTATATTTACCAAAAGGTTTTAAACGAATTGTATATAATTAACTTGTAAAAAGTTATTGTTCGATTTTAATTCAGGAATAAAGTTCATTTGATATCATAGCAATTACGTGTTGACTCAATATTAAGTTATTTTTTTCCAAAAGCATTGAAGTTTATAATAAGGAAATATTACAGACTGCGTACGTCATGAAATTGGTTAATAATTATAAATTTTAAATTCTCCAAACTAGAAACTATAACAGGAGTTGAAAATTTGTACTTGTACACAATTAAAATTTAAACCCGAATATAAAATTAAAAATTAATTTTCTTGCATTGCAACTATCGCTTACCATGTTCTTTTGGCAAATGTTCACTTTGACTGACCCATTCCTTGAGAATGTTCACGTTTTCTTGAAATTGAGCTTCTGTTAGTTCATAATGTTTTATTATTGCTTGTTTCTCTTCTTCAGTTACTTGAATGAGTTTTGAAAGCTTGGACATTATCTACAAAAATAATACGTTAAAGAATCATACAAATTATTGATTTAATATTCGTTGAAAAACATATTTAATCTGTAAATGCATGGTACGTGTAGGTATTTTAAAACGACTTTTAGTCCGTGTAAGTACCATGTAGAGTGAGTGTCAACTGTAGAAAATTTCAAGCTGCATATCAAATTAAAGGGAAAAATATGGGAAAAAGATTTTATGGTGTAAAGTTTTTGAACTGAAATGATATACAAATTTGATAAGATTGAATGGAATGCCCCTTTATTATTTGTGATAAAATATAATAATAATAATAATAGTAGCAGAACAGAGAAAGGTTTATACAAGAGTTAACTTTGCTTCGAAACATATCAGACACAGTACCCCATGAATGAGCTGGCAACTCAGCATACTTCAATATTACCACGTGCTGGTCCAAAGAAGATAAATGCGATACACCAACGTTTATTGAAATAACTTACCAACCACTTACAGAAAACTCAAGTTGTCCTGTACAATGTCTACGAGTTTCAGCGCAAATTGCTAACAAAGGTGCCAAACCACTACCTCAAAACCGCCGTAGAAAGAACAACCCTTCCTTGACAGGACGAAAGAAGAGGACTAACGGACATTGACAAACTGCTGGAGTATTAGGTCACTGAAATTCTTCTTAACGAAAAATCAAGATTTGGAACTCCATAGAATTATAAGTGCCGCTGATGGCTTCCCTGCTTTTGTATCAGTGCGAATGATCCGAGCCCCAGCACTCAACGAGACAAGAAAAGTTGCAGGATGGCTAGAATAGCAGCTTCATGGGAGGCATCCTAATTATGTTATGCAGAAACATGTCGATGTGTGTCGAACTATTGGCTCGCCTCAGGAATATTCTCGCCTAAAATAGAAGGCTTTTTGTGGGCTATTCAGGATCACGTGATTCCAATAAGCAACGACCTGAAATATATCGTCAGAGCTTCCCAAATAAAGAACAATAAGAGCAGATATGAACGGAGTTCATACAATACGTTACTGCAGGATGTTAGCTGTTCTCAGCAACGAAATATAAAAATAGGCATGATAATATTATCAAGATTATTTATCAGGATGTACCTAGCATTCTAGGACTTCTCACCCAGGATCTCGTTCCTTATTACAAATCTTATATTCAAATAGTTCTGAAAAACTATGACTTCGGACTCTACTGGGATTGTATGTACATTATTAACTGATTAGGTGGTGATGTATAATAGACCAATTACCATACTCGTAAATAAATCATGCAAGATTGCAACTTTTGTGGAAGTTTCAATACCCAATACCCAAAATCTGCTAGAAAAGAACGCCGAGATTTCCAAGTACCAAGAGTTGGAGGTCAGAATGAAAAGGCAGTGGCAGTTGAATCGCGCCAATAATAATTTTATCAATGACATTGTGCCGAAAAGCCTGCACGGAAGTATCGAGCTCATTCAGAAAACTGTCATGCTTTTGACCGCGAGAATTGTTTAGAAGTTCATAGAAAACCCAAGGGATCCCATAACATTGAAAGGGTGTCAGCGGAGCTTTGGATTTTGGACTAAGTGAGATAATGATAATAACGTGGTGTTGAATCGAAGAAAATAGAATACGAAATATTGATGAAGAAAATGTCTTTGAAAGGCAAACTAAAAAGAATAAATAAAATAAAACATACCAATACTCATTACCTATAAACTAATTGACAATCCTCAAGCGAGATATTGGCAACCACTCACACTTCAAATAAAAGGTATCCATGGACCTAAGAACAATCAGCAAGAAACCTCGAAGAAGCGGCCTGAAGAACAAGATTGCGGTGTAAAAAGGCCCTTCGATCAAGAAAGGTGTCACTTCAAGCAAGTAGAAGCGATGCTTCAGTATCCTTCACCACGCAAGTGGTCAACTCCTCAGAGGAAATAGCCAAAAAGGCGGAAAGAGGGATGACGACATACAGAACTGACATGCATAGGATGCTCATCACATATCAGCACGAATAACCGAACAGAACATTATTGACTAGAAGAGAGTAATTATCACCAAAACTATGATACCTGCTGATCAGATACAGACAATTAAGACACATTGGAAACGAATAGAAGGCAACCAACGACAGTAGTGTACTAAAACCCCTGTATTACAGGAGAGTATACACGACACAGTGCATATTCAAAACAGAATAAACCACTAGACACGCAAACCGAAAATAAATCCAAGCATTCATATACACCAAGTCTTTAAAATTCCTTACGAAGAAGCACTGCCAACACATCTATACGCATGTAGTGATCTGGATCAGCTACACTTACAAGCATACTGTGTAACCGTCACCACAGTAAGAATTAAGGACGAGACCACATGGGATGAGTAGAAAAGAACAATAAAAGAAAACCATCATTAATAATTATTAGACTTGAAAAAAGAATAAGTGTGCTAAGGGTTAACATCGGGAGACCTACATAATATAGAAAAATAATACGCAGCAAAAAATGTATAAAACATTTGTCAAAAATTGTAAGACCTATGATGATAGACCGCATAGATAATAATGTACTATTCGAAGTGATAGATAAACACACACAGAAATTAACGTGTATGCAAAAAGACTACCGAGGTACAAAGAATGCTAAGATCAAAAAATTCAGAAAGCGCAGTTTTACAACAAAAAGAATTCTATAGAAATCTGAAACGTAGCAACACACACTATAAAGAAGAATTTCCAATAACCAGTAACATGACTGACTTTCTGGCTAGCATATGGGAAGATTTCGAACAATATTCTTCAAATACCTGATGGATTTTAGATGTGGCACAAATATCACAGAACATTATTTGCATGGAAGTAACTCGCATTGACCAAAATGATGCTACTGTAGCGATTGAAGAACTACCAACAATTAATAACATAACTGACTTCTGGGCTGACATATTGGAAGATCCAGTACAATATACTCCAAATACGTAATAGATTCGAGATGAGGCACAAAGATCACAGAACGTTGTTCTCATGAAAGTAACTTGCATTGACCAAAATGATGTAGTTATTGAAGCACTTTCAACAATTAATACCATAACTGATTTCTGGACTGGCATATGGGAAGATACCGTACAATATACTCCAAATACCAGATAGAATCGAGATGAGACACAAAGATCACAGAATATTGTTTGCATGGAAATAACTTGTATTGATCAAAATAATGTTACTCTAGCGATTGAAGAACTTCCAACAATTAATAAGATAACTTATTGCTGGGAAGATCCAGTACAATATACTCCGAATACCTGATGGATTCGATATGATGCAAAAACATCATAGAACATTGTTCTAATGGAAGTAACTTGCACTGACCAAAATGATGTAGCTATTGAAACACTTTTCACAATTAATAACATCTGATTTCTGGGCTGGCATATGGGAAGATCCCGTACAATATACTTTAAATACCTGATGGATTTGGGATGAGGCACAAAGATCACAGAACATTGTTCCCATGAAAGTAACTCGCATTGAACAGAATGATGTTACTGTAGCGATTGGAGAACTTCCAATAATTATGACATAACTGATTTCCGGGCTGGCATATGGGAATATCCCGTACAATATGCTCCGCATACCTGATGGAGTCGAGATGAGACACAAAGATCACAGAATATTGTTTCCATGAAAATTACTCGCATTGACCAAAATTATGTTATCATAGCGATTGATGAACTTCCAACAATTAATAATGGGTTTGTTCTAGCAGCGATTTCAAACGGTACAAAGCCATCCGGAGTTTACCCATCGCGATATACGTGTCGCTTCTATTGTTATGCGCACACTCCGGATGGCTTTGTACCGTTTGAAATCGCTGCTAGAACAAACCTATTATAACTGACTTCTGGGCTGGCATATGGGAAAATCTCATACAATATAGTCCAAATACCTGATGGATTCAAGATGATACACAAAGATCACAGACGATTATTCCAATGGAAGTTACTCGCATGGATCAAAATGATGTTACCGTAGCGATTGAAGAACTTCCAACAATTAATATCATAACTGATTTTTGGGCTGGCATATGGGAAGATATCATCCAATATACTTTAAATACCTGATGGATTCGAGATGAGGCACAAAGATCACAGAGCATGGAAGTAACTCGCACTGACCAGAAAGATGTTACTGCAGCGATTAGTAAGACTTGTAACTGGTAAGTTGCAGGTGTGGTCAAGTCCAAAACTTTCGGCCCAAATAACTATCATGCGTGCACAATGTCATAACAAAACTTCAATAAGTTTTTTACAAACTCAGAGATGGCTCCTGCTCTTCTCACAGGTGGTGAAACGTATAGTCTGTCCAAATAAATAAAACTTCTAATCACAACTGCCTACCTACTCTATACAAACTTCTGCCATTTATCATCGCCTCTAAGATCCAAAACCATTTAGTAACAATGTCATAACTCAAGAATAGAATGGAACCTACAAGAACTCAAAAGAATATAAAGATAAAGCCAGCATTGACTTTGTAAGAGTAAAGCAGGCAGTTAAAAGGAAGATAAATTTAAGCATGACATACGTCGATTATAAACAGGCTTTCGAGTCAGTGCCTTATTCATATATAATTGAAGGCCATAACTTGAATTAAGTTGACACTATAATAATCTAATGTCTGCAACAGATAATGTCAACCATGGAATGTAGCAGGGAGACACAGTGAGTGATCTATGGTTCTGCATCTGTCTCAACTCACACAGCCGATCACTGAATAAATTTAACGTAGAATCAGCAAGCGAAGGCAACTGCATCTTTAACCATCTTTAACTGCACGTATACTCAAATTACAAACGTTTGCCATGCCCATCATGAAGGAATTCAGTAACTTTATGCAGATGGAATTTAGCCCAGATAAATATAAATCGATATAACTGAAGAAGGGAATATTGTTAACAACAGATGACTTACACATAGAAAACGATTAACTGATTGAAAACCTAGGTTTAGGTAGCAGTTATAAATAAATGTCTGGAAATTTTACCGAAAAATGTATTAACCACACATTTAAGCATAGCCTCATGAGTAAGTTTGACAATCGAGTTAACCTAATCTATAAGATCCTACTAAGTTCTGTTAATAAGGCTACTGTCATCAACATGCACACCATCTCAGCTTTAAGCTACTCATTTGGGATTATGCAGTCAAATACTGATCTGGAAGAGATCATCAGAAAAATACGTGTTGCTATAACCAAACTCCGAATGAATCATCCTGGTTCAGCCATTGCACTAATTGCGCTGCCTTCAAGGATTGGAGGAATTGGTATACTAGACATAAAACGGCTATACCAAGCTCTGATCAACGCACTGCGACAATTCTTCCATAATAAAGCTAACCGAAGTATCATGTTTAATAGATTCTAGCAGCGCTCCACTTTGCCTATGGGACCGGAAATATCTAACAGATGACAACCCATTTAATCAACAACAAACTGCAAATATTGCAACAAAAGTAGATACATCAACCATCCACACCAAGACTCAATAGACAGTGAGGCTTCTAGCCTATGGCTAAGTCTAGGATCTCTATATGGAACAGTTAGACTTATGAGAGCCATCCGAGACAGTGTAATATCTACTAGTAGCGGAAGTACACAATAAAAGTATCAGAAGCGCGGAATGCGGGTCTGTAAATGAGAATATATAAAATATTATGGGGTGTTGCATTACACTGGCTGGCATGGCATAATCACGTGGCAATTAGCAATGATAATACTGTAACGGGGTGCCAAAGACCCCAAGCTTGTGTCAGCAGAAGTACCATACTACAGGTACGAACCTACTAAGCTATACGATCGTCAAATCAGAAAAGATATCAACATAAATGCTAATAAATATATAACAAAGCGATCAAAGATGTAGCCATTCTTAATAACGCAGTGCCTCCCAACCATAATCTTCAATCACCTATGCCACTAAGACCAATAAATATCTGGAACTAACAGCAGATATGAAACAGCCGTGGAAGGGAAAGACCGTCAAAATCTTCCCAGTAATAATATCAACAACCGGAATTGTTCTGAAGACACTAATGAGTGATCTGGAGAACTGAAGGATAAAATATTTAATGCCACTTATCAAAAAATCAATGATTCTACTTGCCATATTGCCAGACGTTTCCTTAGTACGGAATAGGTGGAACTTGATATAAACTGGTTCTGTCTATCAATTAACATGTAGGTAATCCACAAGAAATTTGGTAAAAGCAATCAAATCTCTTTATTGTACGCAAGGACAAGGTCACACAGAGGTAAACATCTTTATTTAAAAAGACAAGAAAGTGAAATGAGCATAAATCTCAGCTTAGGTACTAATAAAGAAAGCGACCCAGATATGAACATGTAAAATATACATTAAAAAATATAGCAGTCTACGATTTCCGATAACTCCCGATTACACACTGTATGCTAATAGTTTAATACTGTAAACTTATTTGCCCTTAGACATGTTCCTACAATTTGACTGAAATGTTATGTAATTAAAAGCTTAATTATAATATGCAGTAAGATAAATAGTTTATGATAATAGTAAATTATATAACAAGGGCGCGAAAATCAATTTCGCGCATGAGACTGAATATCAGACGAATGTGCGAAATTTTATCGCGCCCATGAAATATACACATTTTTCCTGGAACTGTACCAAATCAAATATTTGAGTATTTATATTAGTAAAATAAAATAAAAAATATTATAATTTGGTGATATTTTTGAAGTTACCTACTTTCATTGTTATGGCAATGCGATTTTCGTTTATGTTTGAAGTTGTCAGTAAGAGCACGCAATTTTATTACTTATTATTTCAAAATGATATCCGACGACGAAAAATTAGTTTTTTTTCTTCTTTTTTATGGCAGTGACACACACACTAAAGGGAGATTCAATGGCACTCAACGAGCGGTGTGTGTGCGAAGATGTTGATTGACACGGTTCTTGAATAGCGGTAGGATGTAATTTGGGGGAAATAGATGTCCTGGGAGTGAGTTCCAGAGTGATGCAGTGGGCCAGACAAAGCAGTACTTGTAAAGGAATGTTCTAGGCATTTCCAGTTGTACAACTCATGGATGCGCTTTTGCCGTCTGTCGTGACTGTCTGACAAGCGTTGCTGGGGGGGGGGGGGGGGGTGAGGCGGGCCAACTCCCGGGAACATCTGCCATGAAAATATCTGCAAAACACATGTCTGCAGTATTCCAGACTATTCAGATCCCGGGTCAACTCCGGATTGACGACGAGACGCACAGCACCCTTCTGAATGGAATCCAGCAGCGAAATAGCGCACCAAGCTTCTGCGACGCTGATTTTGCGATGTTAGCAACGTGGTCATGCCAGGACATATTGCTATTGACCGAGACACCCAGTAGTACGATTAACGAGGATGAAGGAATGGTCGATCCTGCCATAATGATGTCAGTGCTCGCCGCATTGGTGTTCCTGGAAAATGTGACTGCTTGGCTTTTTGCAGCATTGAACTGGACCAAACTTACTACTACCTTGGGGTTTGGAACCTTCGGCAACATGCACTATAACAGAGTTTTATCCACAATACCGAAACAGAATTTTAGCACTCGATGCGCGTTTCGCTAACCATGTTAGCATCATCAGGCGATGATTAAAACTAAAATTAAAATCTACCTAACTCTCTTTTATACTGCTGTTTGCTTAATCAAGCGGAATTAAAAATATCCAATCCTGGAATCCCACTAGTCACGCTTGATCAACCAATACAATGGACTATAGGGAATAGGCCCTCTATCTCTATTTAAACTATTCTTACGTTTAGTATGGAAAGTATGGAAATTATTAAATTATTAAAATGTAAGAATAGTTTAAATATAGATAGAGGGCCTATTCCCTAGAGTCCATTGTATTGGTTGATCAAGCGTGACTAGTGGGATTCCAGGATTGGTTATTTTTAGTTCCGCTTGATAAGCAAACAGTGGTATAAAAGAGAGTTAGGTAGATTTTAATTTTAGTTTTAATCATCTCCTGGTGATGCTAACGTGGTTAGCGGAACGAGCGTCGAGTGCTAAAATTCTTCTTCGATATTGTGGATAAAACTCTGTTTTAGTGGACCAAATTTATGTCGCCCCAAGTTAGAACTTTCTCCAGATCTTGATTACTTGTTGTAATCTGCTCCTGCCTGCGGTGATAAGTCTCAGTTGCTGGTACCGGTTTTTCTCAGAGACGCTGGCGGTCGAAAGACGGCATTTTATTGAGCAGTCGTCATGCCAATTGCTCAAAATTCTCCATAGTTCTCAATTGCCCTACTCCATAGATAAATGGCAGAGGCCAATATACCTCCAGTCGGTCTCTTGTTGCAAGAACCGTATTGATTATCGCTAATTATTCTGCTAGTCTCGAGGTACTTGAGAAGTGGCTGATTGACTACACGCTTCATGACTTTGGAGATTAGTGGAATTGGGCCATAGTTCGAAGATGTGATTTTCTTGCCTTTTTTTGAAACAGGTTTCATTCGAGCTACTTTCCAAGAAGATGGGTAAATTCCTTTTCGGTAAGACAGAGAAAAAAGCCTGGAGAAATGGGTGTTAGATCGGTGGCGCAGTTTTTAACACCTCCGGAACTATTCGAAGTTACCAACGATGCGGTACAAAACTTATTACCAGTAATGTCCAGAAGACAGTACGGGAAAACTTATAATCACTTCATGACCTGGCGCAAAGAGAAAAAGGTTACAGAAAACGTTCTTCTCGCATATTTTGTTGAAAAAGCAAAGGTAGTAAAATCTTCAACTTTATGGCCGCCCTATTCTATGCTTCGGTGTACTTTGGACATTAAGGAAAATGCTAACATTAGCAATATTTTGAAAATGAGTGTTTTTTTTTAAGCAAATGGCAGGATAAAGGGCTAAAAACTGAAAAGTGTTTACAAACCAGGAAATTTTAAGTTTCATTAGTAAAGCTTGTGATGAAGTGTTTCTTCTTGCAAAAGTGTTGCTGGGGTTTTAGGAGTATGTCACCCTTACATATTGACAAAAATGACTATAGACGACATCCAGGATGAACTGTCCGTTCTGATTATTGTTGTTTCAGATACTCAAACTGATGTACAGAAAATGTTCACGATGGCAAATAGTGATTATATTCAAATCGACGGCCTCAGGTCAGTAATAAGCCCCTTTCCCTTAACTACCAGAAAGGAAAGTGTACCGCACAAGTTGTAGGTATAACTAAAATAGGAGCACCTTCAGTTCGATAGCTAAATATCTAAATCTAACACAAAAAGATTTATTTATATACCGGTCATGGTTTCCGGGGTACGTCAGCAATATTATTAGCTAACAGTGGGGCTGATATCACCACCCTCAAGCATCATTTGGATTGGAAATCTTCATCTGTAGCTGAAGGGTATGTGGAAGATTCATTGCCAAATAAAATATAAAATTGCCAATAGGATAGCAAACCAGACCGGCGCCGGCGTAGATGACAGTGTTTTAAGCTTTAGTATGAATTCGAAAATGAATTCGGAAGTAACAATTCCTTGTAATAATTGCACCATTAATATTGTAACTAATAAGTGATTTTAACACCTAATGTACATTTTACTTTGCAGTTTTTGATTTGCTTACTTGTTTCAATAAAAATTCGTTGTACTGGTTGATTTTGAATTTAAATCGGAGTGTGCGATAAAATATTTCACGCACTAGTGTGAGAAATATTTACGCACACGTCGCAATAGAAAATTGTCATTTGTAAAATAATGACACATTTTTCGCACTAAATATTGTCAAATAACTAAGTTATTATATGTCAGTTGTAGAAGAAAGGAATAATATGCTTTTGGTTATTAGAGGGAGTGAGTTAAAAGGCTATTGATATATTAAGTTGAAATATTGTATGCTTTTTAGTTTACATAAACAACAGAACATCGTTTTAAAGACATTGCTCATAAGGCTATTACAAAGCCTAGACCAGGATTACAGAACGTGAAATATAAGATAGATCACGCTTTGTCAGATCTCCGATAATACAAGTATCTGGCGCTGTAGTGGCCGTGGCCACCTGAATTCGTTTGTATATCGGCACCGTTACCGGGGAATTGTTAACGTAGGACGATTTCGCCTTATGGAATATTTCTATACCTGGGGTTTTCCAAATAAGTGTTTGTTATTAAAAATTACCTGTAGTTTAAGTAATTAAAAAGTATATAGTACTTTGATGTATAGCATAATAATTATTTTATCCGGCATAACTATATTTTGTGCACCTATCAAGGAATATGCTAAAGAAGAGAGGACTAACAGCCTGCGCATCAGGTACTGTCCATAAAACTAAATTTGAATTTATCCCATATTTTTATTCCTTCTGGCTTATGCCCTTGTAGACACTTTAAAACGAGTTATTTAATGAATTTGTAAGCTGTTGATAAGTTCGTTGCGTGTTACGAGCTCAGCAACATACATACTTATTTAAGTCATGAAGTTCATTAGGCTCAAAGCCTATCGATCTGAGATTAATATGGTATCACCAGGAGCTTCTTAGAATATTCCTTGATAGCTGCACAACATATCGTTAGGGCACAGTAATGATTAAAGTGACATTAGCCAAAAAATATTGGAATAATTCGTATTTAATTTTATTGACATTTCCTGACGGCTTTTAGTTTTCGTACAACTTCTTAGAATATTCCTTGATAGTTTCACAAAATATCATTGTGACCCAGCAATGATTAAAAGGTCTACAAGAACATAAGCCAGAAGAAAATAGAAAAAAAATGAAAAAAATCCGAATTTAATTTTGAGGACATTTCCTAACGTGCAGGCTTTTGGTTCTGATACGACTGATATTCCTTGACAGATGCACAAAATGTCGTTATGGCCCAGCGATGATTCAAGTTTCTACAACGATCTTTCTAATCCACTATCTTAGTCTCCACTCCATTGACCATAAATAAGAGGAAGTGGCGGGAAAGGCGGGAAGAACTGAGAGAGTGCCACACCTTGTAACTTTGGTAATCACCACGATTTTTTTAACGCTAAACTGGTTGCAAAAAAATAGGGACGTGCGATTATTAACACCCTTTTCAGATGTTGTAACTTTTTGAAGTGAAAACTTCATTAGCCGCACACCCGTTCTTTCTGGCCGACATAATTGATAATCTTCTGACATTTACTAATCAACAAACATCGATTTATAGTAAAAAATATAGCATCCGACAATCATCAACCCAACAAAATTGAACTTTTAGCTGCTTTTGGTCTATTTTGCTACAAGAAGCTCATTTGTCGTTAGAGGAAATGTGGTCAAAAAGTTAGATGGTGTTACTATAATAAGACCTGTACCTATATGGACTATACTTATTGAAAGTTGTAGGGAAAATTGCACTCCATCAGAATATGTGACAATTGATGAGCAATTGTTAAATTTTAAAATGTATATCCCTAGCAAACCCGATAAGTATGGGTTAAAAATCATAATGATGTGCGAATCAAAAACATTTTATATGTGTTATACTTATACTATTCCATATATCGGAAAACTGAGTGAAAGATTGTTAGAAGAGTGTTTGACATTGGAGGGTACTCTACGTAAAAATAAAAAATAGATCCTGTCTGAGGTATTCAGCACAAACCCAGATACCACCAACAGGCTTTGTATCAAGAAAATAAAACCCTAACTTCATTGGCACTTTAAAGGATTAAATGCCTTATATTGCTTAGTACCATAGATTTTCATGACGACGCCGACGTAGATCCTGACACTAGAAAACCGAAAGCGGTTCTTTTTTATAACTTTACCAAGGAGGGTGTCAATGTCTATATGTTTGACCAACTTAGTCATTCGAAAAACTGTATCAAGAAAGACTACAAGACGGCCTTTGTGCATGATACAATAACGGGAAAGTAAAATACGCAGCGGTTTCAAAAACGGTGCTCTCCGTGCAATGATGTCACAAAGAGATTTATTACTTTAAATTATTTATAATGGTAACAGCCCCTGAATATAAATAAATTTTTGATTTAAATGAGTAGTTTGTTTTATTTTGATAGAAAATAGAGTAAATGGAATTTTGGATGATTAATTCATTGTAATTTTGAATGATTAATGTTATTATTAAAGGTTTTTCTAGGATATGGATTTTTCCGCTTAAACTGATTGCAAACCGATTATTTTATTGAGTTTAGTACATTCAGCAGTATATAATTTTTAATAACATAGAATTATCTGAATTATATCAAAGTTCTTGGCTTGATTATCACTTTTACAACCGTGCACAATAAAATATAAGAATTTAGCACTAAACATTCCAAAAAAGTATAATTCTGACGAGACAATATCTAAATCTGATACAATTAATGCAAAAACCGAAAACTAGTTAAAAGCGCAAGAAACACACTAGATGCAATAGCAAAGAATACAATAAGACGCCATATTTACTCTCTTTCATAGAAATAGGAGTCAAATTTCTATGCTCTCTTTAGTAGCACCAATTGACAGATGTGCGGTCGTATACGCAATATCTTTCCTTCACCCGTTATTGTATCATAGCCTTTGCGAATTTTTTTTATGGGATCTTAGATGCCGCTGCAATAAATTTATTAGTTATATATCAGCATACAAATATAAACAATAAAATTTATCGTTCTAAATTTGTAAAGGATCTAGCACATTCACTGGTGCAAGACTTTATGGAATTTATAGCTAAAAATGAAAAGCTGCCAAGGATGCTAACACGATTATCTTGGAATCAGCATGACGCAGAAGCAACAAGGTGTCTCTCGAAGAAGTCCACGAAGATGTGCTTTGTGCCCTCGACAAAGTGACAGAAAAACGCCTAATTTTTATTGGAGTTGTAATAAAATTCTATGTGCTGAACATACCCTTCTTTATATTTAGAAAATTCTTTTGTGTTCTTTCCAAAATATGTTTTTGTTTGTTATCTTTTGGACACTAAACGTTGAGAAATGTAATCAAATATGTTTTTTAACTAATACGTACACTTTTTCATTTTATAGGTACATCCAGATAACTCTTTAAAATATAACATATCTATTATTTTTGAAATTTATAATTAGAATTCCGAACAAAAGTTCTTTGATTTCATTTCTTTTTGCACGTGCTTTTGTTTTACTGTATATTATATGGTATTTCAGAAAAGCATGGCGCTTGCCAACTTTATTTTTTAAATGTAAATACTCCCTTTAATAAGTTTGAAATTTCTATTAAATTTTGCACATTTTTTGTATACCCAATAGGTATCAAAACTTAACGGTTTTCAAAATATTTGAGGTTTTAGAATTATGAAATACTATGATTTTTCGATATAATTCCTTATCTATTTAGTTACCTACTGCTACATTCAAATGTCTTGGCATTTATATTTGAAGTCTAATTTCATCATCTTTTTTGTCTGCTTATATGTTGCAAAATTTGATTGTTGAAAGGCCGCAAATGATCGAGCTTTATTTCAAGAATAATAATCCCGTTAGAAGAACACGAGAACAGAATAGGGAAATATTCAGAATGGTCGGAGAGAATTATAATTAATACGAGGAAGTTATTGCTAGAAACAGCATCCTTAGTAAATAAGAAAAGGACAAAAAATTAAGAAATAGATCATATTATATTGCTTTATTTTCAAGAAGATCCAAGAAAATCTATCCGAGAGTGTCAGAGATAGAGAGAACTTTTAACTCAATATGGATTTTAAAATTATAGTCCAGTCACTTAAGACAAAAAAGGTCAACCTCGGAATGAGAGATAATAAGCTCTAAATTTGTATTAATCTTTTTTTTGGCGTTCTAAAAGTTGTGTCAGAAGTCGCATAAAATCTCGTGTCTGCGTCTTAAGATATTCAAGGTCAAAGTTGAAGTTTGCAAATATCTCGCTTCCTATGGTTTCAATGCCATTTGCATTTATTATAAAAATTATAGGGGATAAAATTCTTTTATCTTTTGTCTCAAACACTTTTTTATATACTGGACCGTTTTTGAGAGAGAGAGAGGGCGAAGAGCGCGCCGCGCTTACCTATTCACAGCATAATGCAAGGTCAACCGTAAGTCCCGATGAATAATACGCAGTATAGTCTATAAATTACTAAAAAATATATAATTATGAATAATTTGCATTGTGTATTAATTAATACATTATTATTAAATATATCGAATATATATTACTTTCCTTTGTGTGTAATCCAAAAATTATTGAGTGGAATACTTTAAGTATATTTTAATTATATTCTAATATACAGGGTGACTTAAAAGGTCTGTACTATATCCTATGACATATTCCTGACATCAAAATAAGCCGATTTAAACCAACTTACATTAGTCCGAGATACAGGGTGGTAAAGTTAAAAAATAAAAATCAATTTTTTTTTAAATTTATGTACATTTTGTAACGTATTACTTTCAAATCTGGTACCCAGGGGTTTTTTTGAGATGCGAAACCCGAATTTGGACACATTTTCACTGTTGCCGTTAGGGGGCGCTTTACAGTGTACTTCTGATGGTTTTAAGTGACCGTAACTTTTTCTCAGTGTAATTTTCTTATTTATTTTTTAAGAAAATTATGTTTCGATAATTTTTAAGCAAAAAAGGTACTTCTGTTAAGAACCGCTAATGTAAGCCCTTGTCGAGATATTTCGGTTTTTAAAGTTCGATACTGTCCCGAAATACTGTCACCTTTACAGCTCTTTCACACAAGGATACTGTATGAGAGATTCGCCTATTCGAGATATAGGTTATACATACATTCAAATGGACCTATTCACATGGCACGAGCGACTCATTCAGTATCGCGATTCCGAATTTCTGCATCCCGGCAACTCAGCCGCCGGACGCTGAATGCGTATGCCGCATACAAAATTACCATTACGATATATGGACATGTTAAGACATGGATACTTCTGCAACGGAGAAGATATCATAGACGTAGGATATTTTTCAGCATAAATTGAATCGTCTAGGTATTATTTACTACGCGCTAGAGTGATAAACCTATGCACGGCACTGCGACTATTTTAGTACTGATTGAAGAAATACGTGAATTCGATGCAGCAGTGCAAGTTTTCGTCCGCGATTCTGTATCTCGGATACGCGTATCTCGCATATAGAATCCTCGTGTGAAAGAGCTCTAAAGGAAAAATTTGTTTAAATTACAAGTGTCGCCTACAAAAAACCTCTTGATTCTTTCTTGTTTGGCGAACAGCTTTAAAACTTTTTTTTGGGACATACTATTTTTAACTTGAGCATTTTTTGTGTATTAAGAATGCAAGTAATGTACATATCGTTCGATTTGGTTTACAGTACAGTACCTGCATTTTGTCAATGTAACAATAAATAAGGTGTTTAAAAGGTCTTAGCAAAATTTAAAATTTTTTGAACTGTGTCAAAATGGCTGAAGAATATAATTCTGCAGAAATGACAAATATGCTATTAGTTTATGGATATTGTGAAGGAAATGGTCGCGAAAGTGTACGGGTATACAGAGAAAAATTTCCAAATCGGCGCATAGCAAACCACCAAACATTTGCTGCTATTGACAGACGCTTTTGCGAAACCGGTAGTTTCGACACGTGAGCTAAGGACTCCTGCGGTTGAAGAACAAATTTTGGAAAGAATCGCTGAAGATCCAAAATTAAGCACCAGACACTTAGGTTTAGAGATAGGAGTATCGAAGGATGTTATTCACAGAACATTAAAAGAACAGCAGCTTCATCCATACCATATCCAAAAGATGCAAGACCTTTAACCGCCGGATCTCGACAAACGATTAGGCTGCTGTCGATTCATTACTGAACAAAGACAACAGAATATGGATTTTGCTAAGTAAATCTTATTTACTGATGAAGCTTGTTTCACAAGAAGTGGCATAACCAACTTGTATAACGAACATGTTTATGCTGATGAAAATCCGCATGCCACAAAAGTAACTCACTATCAACATGAATTTAGGATTAATGTATGGGCAGGAATCATTAGCAATAATTTTATTGTCGGTACTGTCAGTATACCGCCACGTCTAAATGGTGTGGATTATTTGGAGTATTTACAAAATACGCTGCCAGATTTATTAGAAGATTTGCCATTACAACTGCGACGAGTTATGTGGTTTATGCATGACGGTGCTCCCCCACATTTTCTTTAAATGTCCGCATTTATTTAAATCAACAGTATCCAAACAAATGGATCGGTAGAGGAAATGACGCTCCTGTAAACTGGCCACCCCGCTCACCCGATATGACTCCCTTGGATTACTTTTTATGGGGAACCTTAAAACAAATGGTATATTATATATATATTATATAATATATATTATATGGGGAAGAATTCAAAATGCAACCAACATGTTAAAGAACGATCCGGAATTGATGCAAAGAGTAAATTTAAATTTTCTACGTCGTGTTATTCTTTGTACTTATGTTAACAGAGGTCATTTTGAACACTTACTAAAAGTTTATGATATGTAATTAAATGTACTTTCAAATAAATTGTTCCTCATTGATTTTAAAGAAACAGTTCCAAATATTTCTTACAACAAATTTCATCCTTAAAGGTACGGTATCGGACACTAAAAATGGAAATATCTCGACAACGGCTTACATTAGCGATTCTTAACTGGAGTACCTCTTTTGCGTAAAAATGTTCAAAACATTATTTTCTTAAAAAAGAAATAAGAAAATTACACTGAGAAAAAGTTACGGTCACTTAAAACCACACTATAAGCGCCCCCTAATGGCCACACTGAAAAGGTGTCCAAATTCGGGTTTCGCATCTCAAAAAAAAACCTGGGTACCAGATTTGAGAGTAAGAGGTAACAAAACAAACATAAATTTAAAAAAATAGATTTTTATATTTTAACTTTACCACCTTGTATCTCGGAAACGGAGCAATTTCGGACTAAGGTAAGTTGGTTTAAATCGGCTTATTTTGATGTCAGGGGTATGTCATAGGATTTTGTGTAGACCTTTTAGAGACACCCTAAATATTAATATTTTAAATAGAAAAAAAAATTAAGTACTTTTTCTTTCAAATGTGTAAACTTTTAAATGTTTATATTACTATAAAGATTATACCTGGGAATGTGTACCCCTGTAATAGGACCGTATATATTTATAGCTAGTTGGGACAGATGCTCTATTGTATAGTTAAGACTGATTTCTTTTTCAAGGAAGCATTTACCATTTTCTACTAACCACGTTAATTCGTTAGTTTTAAATTGTATCTTGGCAACCACGGACGGACAATTTTAAGAACTATGACTGATTTGTGTTTTACATGTGATAAGTCACTTTCAGAAGGTGACTATGTTAACGTAGTGCGCAGTTTACAAACTTTAAAAACTGCAATTATTGAATCACATTAATTATTTAAATACCTTAACATCTGTGAATGTGCATATCGAGTGCCGAAAAGTGTACATCAGTAAAAATTCTATTGCAGCAACGAAACGACACATAGAAGAAGGCGAACGTTCCCCATCATTAAGTGCGCCTCGTAAAAAAAGAAATTAAGTGTTTGATTTCAAAAGACTATGCTTATTTTGTGGTCAAGCAGCTGATGAGGTACCAAAGACGAAAAAAAAAAAGAGAAGAACAGACGCACGATTAGTAAAGTAAGTATTCTAGAATTTAAAGACAATGTCATCTAAAAAGCAGAAGTAGACAGCGATTCCTTAGGAGAATTAGTGAAAGATCATATACTTTATGAGTATGACTTAGACGCTGCTCAAGCATTTGCTATACTAATTTCTTAAGTCGAGTACCATCTACTGACAAGAGGCCTTGCCAAGATAATCAAGTCACACAAGCAATGATACAGATTTTTAGTTATATGGAAAATCATGACGATTCACAATTTACATTGAAAGAGATCCAAGATGTCCTGACGGAGTATGTACCAGATGATAAGACTATCATTACAGGACTTCAACAAAAATATTTGTCTGACATAATAATTACGAGAAAAGCTTAATAAACCTGTGCAGTTATCGAATCTTTCAGCAACAAGTGCAGCGGCTCATCAACATATCAGCCGTGTATACCATCAAATTCAATCTTGGTTAGGAAATGATTTAGAACCCCAGGAATGGAGTTGGGTACTACGAAATGAACTCCTGGAACCGATGACGACAATATTACCATCAGCCCCAGATGAATTACTGAACACATTATTTTGCAACTGCAAGAATGGTGTGGTTCACGATGCGGATGCAGAAAATCGGGGTGGCAATGTTCTTTAGTGTTTCTAGTGTAATGGGCAAGTGTGCCTCAATGATTCACCGTATCAAAGCGATCTCGATGAAGATAGTACATTTGACCCCGAAATTTTCGAAGATCGAGAGACAAATAATATCCTTGACAATGAAAATGATGATATTGAATTGGAAATTTTCCAGCGATCCGAAGACAATGATGAAGAAGAAGAAGAAAATAAAGACTCAAGTCCTTCTAATTATAAAAGTTTTTGAAAAACCACCCCACATTTAAACTTCAACTGTAATAAATATATGAAAAAGTATTTCTAAATAAAGATATAATTAAAATGTATTTATCCTATTCTTTTTCTACATAAAATATAATTAGCACATATATTAGAATATAATTAAAATATACTTAAATTATTTCACTCAACAGTTTTTGGATTATACGGAAAGGTAAGTAATATTAAACAAATACGATATTCGATAAATGGAAAATATTATTAAATATAATGCATTAATTAATAAACAATGCAAATTATTCATAATTATATATATATTTTTAATGATTTATAGAGTTTATACGGCGTATTACTTACCAGGACTTATGGTTCACCTTGCAATATGCTGTGCAAAGATAAGCGCTGTGCGCTCTTCGCCCTCTATCTCAAAAACGGTTGAGTATATAAAAAAATATTTAGGACAAAAGTTGTAGAAAATGTTATTCCTTACGATTTTTATAATAAATGCAAATGACAATAAATCCATAGGAAGGGAAATATTTGCAAAAGAACAATTTTTGTGACTTTTGACCTTGAATATCTTAAGACGCGGATTTGATGAGACTTTCAAGACAACATTTGGAATGCCAAAATAAAGGTTTATATAAGTTTGCAGCTTAATATCTCTCATTCCGAGGTGAAACCTCTAATTTGACTGTACTATTAGGTCAGTTCAACAAGAAGACATGAATCGTTCAAATTATAAGAGGAGGTTTAATCAATGTCCAAGTTATTTCAATATAATTTTGTGGGCCGATGAGGTGACATTTATCATTTATGGTAGGAAAAACTGCCATATTTCGTCCGATGAAAGATGTTGAGCCAATTGCTTTTTAATACAAGTTTGGTGTGGCATTTTGGTGCCTAAGGCCTTAGATCCGAATTTTACGCGTGCCACTTTAAATGTGATAAATGTCTAGAATTTTTGGAAAATAAAATAGAACACTATTGATCAACTAGCACTTCAAACACGGCAAAATATAATTTGACTGCAAGACAGAGCAGCTCCCCATAATATTCTGGTAGTAAGGGACTTCATAATAATTTATCAAGGATCCATGGGTAGATATGGAATAATCAACTGGCTCGCGAACTCTCCAGACCTAACATCCATGGATACCATTCCTTAGAGTTATTTGAAAAGTACAGTTTATAGGGAAAGAAGCAACAATATTGAAGAAACTTAAACATAAATTGTCGAAGAATTATGAAGTTTAAATGATGATGAGAACGAACTAATTATAAATGCACTGAGAGATTTGGAGGTTAATGTGTGACATGAATTTATACGTTTTATTTATTTTCTTGCTGTAAATACAAAATTAGAGGAAAATAATATTATGAGGAATATTCCTTTGTGAAACTTATCACATCCTACCATAACATTGTAGAAAATTTAAACTTATTCCAAAATTATTAGATTTCACATATAGTGGCTAGCCCGCATTTTCCATTTAGATTAAGAGCGAATTAAGGCCATATGGACTTCTCAGATAAATATTCATATGAGAAACTTGATCGAATATAAGGTGAACCTACCTTTTATTTACGTGACACTTCCGTAAAAACCTTACTGCTGGTACTGGTCTACTTTTGTTCTGGGTCGAAGTGAACTGTTTAGATGTTTCAGTCCAAAGTTACACGAAAAGTTAATGATGCAAGTGTGTTAATGTAATTTAAATACAATAATGGTCAAATTATAGAATTAGAGGACATGTACAGTGGATGTAATTATTACTGTCTAACAAGGGTTTAATGTAGTCATGTAAGTTTTCCACAATTGATTCTTACTGATAAAAAAAATCCTAAATTGGAGTATTTTTAGGAAGCCAAATAAAGTCCGATTTGGATTTCGCGTTCAGTGGTACAGAGCTGGTTTCTTCTCGTATATTTTTAAACATTAAAAATTCACAATTGTCAAGATGCCAATAATATAGGGTCCTAATAAGAACCAACGTTTATCACGAAGTTATAGCTGGTCTTGTAAGAGTTTTTGGTGATTGATACATGTTCTTATTCACAATTTTGGAGTTATATAACTTTTGTAATGAGATGCTCCTATTTTTCTGAAGTACTGCTATTTCCCATAAGAATTTTCAAACTTTTCTTGTGTTTTCCATTAAAACTTTTTTTTATCGAAATAATTTGTATGCCTACAACTTTAATCAAACTTTGCATGGATCAAAATTATTTTCAATATAAAATGACTAATTACCAACAACTTGAAGGCACGGCAATGGGCAACTGCTTATCGCAGTTCTTAGCTCATCTTTTCATGAGTAAATTTGAAAATTAAATAAGCCAAGAGTTCGAATATTTTCCAAGGGTATGGTACAGGTATCTGGATGACATTTTAGCGATATTCCACACAAAAACCGCTAATATTGAAGATTTTGTAACAAAACTAAACAACCGTTTCCCCACCACCAAATTCACTTATGAAGTCAAGAACAATGGCCAACTACCTTTCTTGGATACTTTAGTGATTAGGAACGATAATAACACATTAGAATTTGATATTTACAGAAAAAATACTGCTACTAACCGATATATTCCTAATGATTCCTTCCACTGCGACCAACATAAAATGGCCAGCTTTCATTTTTTAGTACACCGTATGGTTAACTTTCCTCTTAGCAGAGAAAGATTTAATAAGGAAAAGGAAACAATTAGGAATATAGCGGAAGTAAATGGTTTCAATACTAACTTAATAAATAGACTAATTAATAGGTATTTGTTTAGCAAGACCATTCGTGATTCCAATTCTTTCGTTAATCAGGATGAAAATACAAAATATGTTTCGATACCGTATAATCCTCAGTATACTAGAGGACTCCTAAAAGTTTTTAAGGAAGTAGGTTTAAAATTAGTATACCAGTCTCAGTTTAACATAAAGAAACTATTAGGTGGTCCAAAGGACAAAATTGAAATGTTAGAAAGAAGTGGAATATATGAAATTGGATGTATGGATTGTAACCAAAAATATGTTGGGCAAACTAGACGATCTATACAGACGAGATTCAAAGAACATATAGCTCATTTAAAGTATGGTGGAACAGAAAAATCAAGTGTTGCCGAGCATGCTTTTGATAATAATCATAGAATAACAATAAAACATTAAAAATTAATTCATAATATAACTGATAGGAGATTATTAGACGCATATGAAAGTATGGAAATTATTAAATGTAAGAATAGTTTAAATAGAGATAGAGGGCCTATTCCGTATAGTCCATTGTATTGGTTAATCCAGTGTGACTAGTGGGATTCCAGGATTGATCCTTTTTAGTTCCGCCTGATTGAGCAAACAGTAGTATTAAAGTGAGTTAGGTAGATTTTAATTTTAGTTTTAATCATCTCCTGATGATGCTAACATGGTTAGCGAAACGCGCGTCGAGTGCAAAAATTCTGTTTCGGTATTGTGGATAAAGCTCAGTTTTAGCAAATATACTGTTCAGTTTAGTTTCCGGAATTATCAGACAAATCGTTTGATACCGATATTTAATGACTAGCGTCGTTACCCTTCCTAGGAAAAAAGGTTTGTCATGTGTAATAATAATAATAATATGCTTTATTCATACAATGGACATGCATAATGGATGTACATGTCAATATAAATATACATAGAAAAGACTGGAAATCCAGTCCAATTAAAAATCAAATAACAAATTTACACAATAACATAAAGAAACAAACAAATCATAGAAGGGTGTCTTCTAAGAATTCACCTATTGACTAATATGCTTTAGATGCTAAGAGTTTATGTACTCTGCTTTTAAAATGGTTCAAGTTGATTAATAAATTTGTAGCTAGGCAACTTTAGGTAGTTTGCCTCAATTACCGTATATAGCTTACCGGTATATATCATTTTAATTAATGCATAGATAATCAAATGATTGTTGATCATTTGCCTTAATTATTATCGTATGTGATATATCATTTTAATTGATAATTATATAGTTAGGGGACTGTAGGTAGTTTGCCTAAATTACCGTGTATTTCTAACCTTTATGTATAGTTTTAATTAATCAAATAGTCAAATGACTTTAGGTCATTTGCTTTAATGACCGCATATTTCTTACCGTGATATTTCCTTTTGACTAATGAATTTATAGTTAGGCGAAAGTAAGTCGTTTGCTGTTTATATCGTATATCGAAACATTATTTCTCGTTTTCGCTTATAAATAATTATAGTTTTATTAAATTTTATTAAATTACCGACAAATGACCACCTGAACTAATATCGTATCAGATCTCATTTTTATCGTAATATGATTTAGAAACTATTTAGAATGATTAATAATAGAACTGTAATTAGTTGACTTAAGATTGCGTACATTTACCGTAATGTTATGCTATTACCGTGAGTCACATAATTACTCGCCTCATACAAAACATGATAAAATGATAATAATAAAAAATTACGTGCCTCACCTTTATAAGCACATAACTGAAGTGAAACTCCTGAAAGAGATATTAGCAATTGAGTTTTTTAGCTTTTTTTGTCAAATTTTGCCCCCGGTTTCGACACTTCATTTTATTTTTTTTTCATTCTTTTTCAACTTTTTTTCGCTGAAAACCCCGTTTCGCTTACTCTTTTTTTATAAATTTTTTTCTTTATTTCGTTTTATAATCCTCTTATTACCTTTTCGAACAATTTAAATTTTTTTATTTTCTTTCTTATTTGATTTTATAATATTTTTATTAACTTTCTGAACAATTTTTGGTTTTGTTTTTTTTCTAAATTTTTCTCTTATTGCGTTTTATAATACTTTTATTAATTTTCAGAATTTTTTTTTTCGGTTTTAGAAATTTTTTCTAATTTTTTTTTAATTTTCGTTTTTTTTTCATAAACGATTTTTTTCTTTCCATTTCTGCCATCCCCGACTTCATAGATGATCTTCGCCTTTTTTCGCCGAACACGGCCTTTCTCTTAACTTTGTTAAATTTTATTATTTTTTCTTACGAATAATCCTATTTACAGTTTTGCAGATGTACCATTGTCTCCCAATTTAGACCAGAAAAACCTTTACCAGCGACTGAGACTTATCACCGCAGACAGGAGCAGATTACAGCAATTAATCAAGACCTGGAGAAAGTTCAAACTTGGGGCGACAGAAATTTGGCCCAGTTCATGCAGCAAAGACCCAAGCAGCCACGTTTACCAAGAGGACCAATGCAACGGGTCCTGACATCTATATGACAGGATCAACCATTCCTTCATCGTCGTCAGTGGGTGGCTCAGGTCAACAGCAATACGTCCTGGCATGACCAAGTTACTAACATCGCAAAATCAGCCACCCAGAAGCTTGGTGCGCTATTTCGCAACAAAGAACTGTATACACCGCAGCAGTTGCTCTTGCTCTACAAAGCGCAATTAACCGTGCTTAGAATATAATAATAATAATAATAATAATAATAATAATAAACGTTTATTAATCCATATATCAGTTGCATGAATTACAGCGCTGAAAAAAAAGAAAGTTGCATGGACTAATTGGCATAGTTGCAGCATCCCAACCAAAGGTTGGGCGCTGTTGCAGCCAGAGAAAAAAATATATCAAAGTAGCTTATGTTATTAATAATAATTTACAAACCAAAATCTCAGTAGTTAAATATTAGAAGAAGAGAAAAGAGAGAGAAAAGAGAGAGAAAAGAGCGAGATAGCGAGGTAGAGAGAGAGAGAGAGAGAGAGAGGGAGTGCGAGAGAGAGAGAGAGAGAGAGAGATGTGGCTGACGCACAAATGAAATTCATAAGAATGAATAATTTAAAAATATACACACAAGAATCAATACACAGGCAGTAATACGACTATGGATTAAACAATCTTTTCCATATAGATTTTTTAACACTGTCTACTGACAAGGATAAATTAGAAATTTTATGTTTGTTCAAACAAGCAGCAGCATTGTATGAAAACGAGCGTTTGAATATTTCTTTGTGATGAATCGGGATATCAATAAGATACCTATGTCGGATATTTACGTTATGAGCATCAAATCTATACCGAATCTTATTATATAGATAAGAAGGTAGCTTATTCTTTATTATTTTATAGAAAAACATAACTGAATGAAATTCCCTACGATCTGCCATACTGAGCCAATTGATGTCTTTTAATTTATGGGATATACATTGTCGCCTGCGAATACCAAATATAAATCTGAGACAAGAATTTTGCAGTTTTTGTACTCGTTGCTTATCGACACCATCCAAGCAGGGACCGTAAACGTTATCACAGAAGTTAAAATGTGATAGTACAAGAGCTTCGCATAATATCTTTTTGGTTGTTTGGTTTAGATAATGCCTATGCGGATATAACATTTTTAAGACTGAGTAGCCTATTTTTAATTTAGCTGTGATATGATCTTTGAAACGCAACTTGCAGTCAATTATTAGGCCCAAATTTTTTGCAAAATCCTTAAATGGAATTATTTCATTGTTAATTTGTAAATTTAAATTTGTTAGTAAATTTTCTCTATAATTTCCGTTTGCAAATAAAATAGCAACGGACTTTTTCGGATTTAGTTTTAACAAGTGATTATTAGATTCGATAAACAAATTATTAAGGTCCATGTTCAAGCGCGCATTTGCTTCCTGCAAGTGAGAGCGTTCAAAATTAAAAATTAATTGTGTGTCATCGGCATACATATGGTAGTCACAGTATTGGAGACATTTATAAAAGTTAAAGGTGTATATGGAGTATAACACAGGCCCGAGAATGCTCCCCTGCGGCACACCCATTGTAACATTAGCAGCGTCCGACACCCTACCCTCCACACAAACTCTTTGAACGCGATTTGAGAGAAAAGACTGTACGAGATTTAAAGCTGATGTAGTAAATCCAATATATTTTAAGATAGCTAATAACAACTGATGATGTAGCATGTCAAAAGCTTTAGTATAGTCTAGCATAATTAGAATTGAAGCATCGTTATTATCCAGGGAATGAAAAATATTGTCCGTAACCTCAGCCAAGGCCGTTGCGCAACTATAACCCTGGCGAAACCCAGATTGCTTCTTAGGTAATATATCATTAATTTTTAGAAAATTGTTAATTTGCCTTTCCATTGTTTTTTCTAAAATTTTCGATAATGTTGGTAAGATAGATATTGAACGCAAGTCACTAAATTCCTTTGGTTGATTAGACTTGGGTAAAGGAATAACGTTAGCTTGCTTCCAGAGTCCTGGAAATGTACCACTGGCAATGCTAAAATTAACAAGGTGTTTAATATGAGGGATAATAAATGGACAGCAATATAAAATAAGTGTTAAGTTTAAATTATCAGGTCCCATTGCATTGGATTTCATTTTTTGGATAACGTTCATAACATCATCATCAGCAATAGGTGAAAATATAAAATCATTAGCTTTTAGACGGTTATTTAAATAAAACGTAAGAACTTCTTGGTTTGGAGGCCCATAGTTTTTATTTATTGAAGTGAAATATTTATTTAACTCATTCACATTATTTAAGTTTTCAGGGATATTGTTAGATTTCGCTTTGAGAATATTTAATTTCCTAAGTTCTTGCCATTTTTCTTTTTCACTACTTCTTTGGAATTTTTGGTTAAGATAAGCCTTTTTCTCTGCCCTTATTGCCGAGGTAGTATAGTTGCGCAATTGCTTGTAATATGTCCAGTGGTCTGGGTTTTTAGATGTCCGAAATCTATTAAGAGCTTTATTTCGCAACCTTATCATAAGCCTAACGTTGTCGGTAATCCAAGGAGTGTAGAGTTTTTTCTTACCACTGATATTTCGCACTGGTGCATGAGTATCAAAAAGTCGAATAAGATTTGAGGTTAAAAATTCTACTTTGTCATTGACGTTATCGAGATCGTAAAGTGTATGCCAGGAGATACTCTCAAGGTCATTTTGAAAGTTCACCAAATTCATTGTTTTAACAGGTCGATATTTAAAGTCAAAAGTAAGTTTTTCTCGTTTTTCAAACTGCAGATTACAAAAAACAAGGTGATGATCTGATACCTGTATATCCCTAGTGCCCGAGGCCACCACATTATCACCATTATAAAATATCAAGTCAATCATAGTTGAACTATGCTGATTAATGCGAGTTGGCTCAGTTATTAATTGATGAAGATTAAAGACATCGGCAACACTATGCAGAGATTTACTTAATTTACTATGCGAATTGCTTGCATCAATGTTGAAGTCACCAAAGCACAGTATTAAGTCATAGGAAGTGTAAAGGTCAGTCAAAATGTCCTCAAAATATGACAAAAATTGTTCAGAATTCGTTTTAGGTGCCCTATATATATTACCTATTACCACAGTTTTACCAGAGAAGGCTACCTTTATCCATATGTGCTCAACAAAATCTGTGCACTCCTGAAGAATGATATCATATTGTATATAATTTTTAATGTAAATGCCCACTCCCCCTGCCCTGGACACTCTGTCCTGTCGAATGAAGTTATAGTTTTGCAATTGAACTAAGTCGTCACTAATTTCCTTATGAAGCCAACTTTCCGAAACTCCAACAATGCTATAATCAGAATATGAAACATGATCTTGAAAATTGGCAAAATTGCCCAGTAAAGATCTTACATTAATATGCGCCAACGAAAGCATAAAGTTAAAACGTTAAAGAACTAGAAAGAAAAGGAGTGAAAGTAGGGGAAAAATAAAAAACAAGAGTTATAGAGAATAGAGAAAATTTAAATAACTATAGTATAAACACTAACACTAAAGAGTGAATGCAGCGCAGCGCAGCGCGCGCGCGCGGAATATGTCAATTAAGTATAAATACACATTTTAGAGAGTTAATTAATCTTCTAAATAAAACCAAGGCAATCCAGTCTAGTATCTAGAAGTAACAAAAAGAAAGAAAAACATTCTTCAATCAATATAAATGCTATACGAAAAATGAACGTTGTAAGTCTGCTACAAATTCGTAACAAAACAGAAATGCTCAAGAGCGCTCTCCCAAACATTATAATGAATATTATAGATTACACGTTCAAATAACAGAATTCTTATACTTACAAATACTAACAATTTAGTTTAATTAGGTAGTAAAGACACCCCACTCACAATACATAAAACAGGTTCATTGTTAAAAAGCAAACAGATTTTTCCAAGAAATAATTAACAGTAGTAAAAACAAACTACAGGGCATGACCTGATTAATATCTTGTAACCGGGGATAACTTCACTTTTAATTTGTAAAACAAAGACTTTTGATAATTTATAAGTTATTGTGCATATTTGAAAAAGCACAGCAGAATATAGGGCAGTGCGTTTGCAATGAAAATCACTACGAAATTATTTTTGCTAGAGTTTTCGTCTTACAGATTCTACAATCTTCGATGTGATGTAAACATTAACAGTCTTAGAGAAATGGGGCACCGAGAGTAATAGTGAAACGACAATTGCAAAATATAACATAACAAAGAATCAGTACCTGTTAGGCCTGAATATGTTCTAAGTGGTTCAAGTCGTCAACCCTATGTGTCACCCCATTTGCACTTTTCACATACACTATTCCATGTAGACACCATGCATTTTTCACACTAAACTTGGATATCGCCGAATTTAATAAGTTAATCCTATCCTTGGTAAGATCTTCTTTAACTGAAATACCTGTCGATTTTAAATGTTTACGATTTTTTAGTACTGTTGACCGTTTACTCATATCTGTAAACTGTACTAAGATTGCAGGAGGCTTGGCGGGGTCGGGATTTTTGGATTCTACGCGATGACAACGCTTTATATCGCGAATACATAAGTTGTCTGTTTTCATTGTCGTGGTAAAAAACTTTAGCACGGCTTCCGAAAGATTATCGTCCTTCCCAACCGCCATTCCAAAGATGCGGACGTTGCGCCCTCTGGAAAACTGCTCTTGGGAGTCGAGCAATTTTTTCAACTGAATATTTTCTTCCTGTAGATCAAGCACCCTTTTCTCTATCGTGATAGAGCGCTCCTGAAGGCTCCCCATGGTGCCCTGAAATTTAGATTCGATTTCCTTAGATATCGTATCTGTCATTTGTGCAAACTGAGTTTGGAGCTGATTTGATATAGATGCGCGAACTTCATTACTTATGATGCGCTGGATTTCTTCAATGTCGGTTCTTGTTAAGACCATTTTTCACCGATTATAAGCAATAAGGATAAAATCAGCTCACGGCCAGCAAAGCAAACACTATCCAACACACTCAGAAGGCAAAAAATATATAAGTTGGCAATTAATTAGCACCTTAACTCCCCGAATTTCACTAAAATAGACCGCAGCACGCGCGTGGCTTATTGACTACGGTAACGCCATCTACCAGATTTTTATTTATTGCTCACACGTCTGGGGTGCCGCACCAAAGAACAACTTGAAGCTGCTGGATTCCATTCAGAAGAGCTGTGCGTCTCGTCGGCGCGGCGACCCGGTGTTGACCCGGAATCTGGATAATTTGGAATACCGCAGACATGTGGCCTGGTACGGGGTCCAGTTTTCGACCAGGATCCGCATTTTACCTCGGCTACATGTCCTGCAAATTTCAACCCTCCAGCTGTATTGGAACATGCTTAATTAAAGGGGCGTTTCACTTTGAAAAGCGTTTCATTTTGATAAGCATTTTTTCTGACTTTACCCTCGCCAAAGAAGTTTCATTCACTTCAATAACTGCGAGGTGCCACTTCCTATAATTGATAGAGTAAATTTTTTTGGTCCTGCGGTTAGTCAAGAGTCTGATTGCAAGTATGGAAAGGGGGTGACATTGGGACACGGGGCACGAAGATCAGAGGAGAATATAATTGCCGCTGTTGAAGATGTATTGCAAGGAATACTTTCAATAAGATTTGCAGCCACAACCTACAACTTGAAAAAATAGACTGTGGGTAACAGAGCGACGAAAATAAAAAAAAAACGCCTGGAAGACCCTAGCGGAGATCCTGACGCTTCAGACAGACAAGATCTAGATGTCGACATATCATTTTCATCGCCATTCCAGTCAAGGCATTCGTTTCAACAAGTTTTCACATCTGCCCAAGAAGAACAACTAGCTAAATATTTAATCCAAAGTTCGAAATTGAATTATGGTCTCACATATGCCCAAGCTCAAAAATTGGCATTCGAGTATGCCAAAAAACTAAATGTAAAGTATCCGCCGAGCTGGAATAACTCGTTATCCGCTGGAAAGGATTGGATGAAATTATTCATGAAGAGGTATCCAATTTTGGCATTGGAAGCCAGAAAATACCAGTATGGCAAGAGTCTCCGGATTTAATGAAACAAATGTGAAGAAATTTTTAAATAATTTCCAGGAAGTTTTAGAAAAGTAGAAGATACCACCAGAACGAACATACAATTTGAATGAAACAGGCGTTGCCACTCTTTTAGATGCACCGAAAGTTATTGCCAAAAGTGGAACAAAACAAGTGGGTCAGGCAGTATCCGCAGAACAAGGTTACATTTGCGCCATAATAAATGGAGTTGGAAATACAATTCCTCTTGTGTATCTGTTTCCAAAAGCAAAATTTAAGGATGTTTTTATGCGCTCACAGGACTCTTGGATTAGCCAACAAGTCAGGGTCAGGATGGATGACTTCCATATTAATTTGCATGTTATTAAACACATACAGAAGCGTACGAAATGTAGGAAGGATGAACCCATATTGATTGTTTTGAACAACCATGAATTCCATATCAGCCTCGAAACAATTTTATATTGTAGGGAGAATGGAATTATTTTCGTTACCTTTCCCTGCCCATTGTACACACCGCCTCCAGCCTCTTGACATTGCGCTAAATGGCCCATTAAAAACTTATTTGAAGCAAGCTTTTCATGATTGGTTGGTTAATCATCCTGGCAAAAGGGTATCCATTTATGAAATTGCAGAACTGACAGAAAAGGGTATCAGAAAACTTTTTCAATGGCCAATATATGTTCTGGGTTTAGAAAAAGCGGTATTGTGCCTTTTGATAGAGGTATTTTTAAAGAAGATGACTTCGCTGCTGCATCTGTGACAGATTCAAGGGCTCCAGAAGAAATAGACAACTTCACTGGTCAATAGCACTCCATCAGCTTCATTACAGTCGGAAGTTATATCTGCAGACATAATACGGCCCTACCCCAAAGCAGAAAAAATAAATCAAATTCCAAAGGAAGACGGCCTGGAAAGAAGAGAAGAAGCAAGTGAAACATAATCTGTTTGATAGTAGAACCCCAAGCGAATGATTCAGATGATTCTGTTGATACAGTGAGCTCTGCTGATGATGAATCTGTCTCTAAGTGAAATGGACCATGAAAATTCCGACCAAGAATTCATGCAAGACGTAGAAGCTATCATAGAGGCTGAATCTGGGTTCCAAATATTGAAATCGGTGACTTTTTGCTGGTAATGTACTATACGAAGAAGACCCAAAAGTATTATCTTGGAGAAGTGGAAGAAATAGTCGACGAATATTATTTATCAAATTTTCTCAGAAAGAAAGGAAATGGATTTACCTTTTCTCCAAGTCTCTGATAAGGATCTAATAGAATTCGAGCAAGTGGAACTAAAACTACTGAAGCCAAGAAAGTCTGAAACAACTGCAAGGTCTTATTCAATAAAGCGGTTTCAAGTAGACATCGGTGCCTATGATGCCAACTAAACCAAAATAAAAATGTTGTGTTTAATAATGTCTTCTTTACAGTTCTTACTGGTTATACGACTTATGTTAGATCGGACCACCTTTATTCACTAAATGAATTCGAGTCAAACTTTAAGAACAAAACAAATTGTTTTTGTTCACACCTGACCCTACACTGTCTAAATCTACCCCAACCAAGGGGTACATTGGGAGAATTTGTATACTTTGGATAATTACAAAAATCTGATTCATCTATCAGTGAATAACCATCAAGCCTATGGTGAGAGATAGTACATTTATCAGTGCCAACAACATAATATTATATGGTCAATATATTGAACGCAAAGCTATACACAGCTAATTATATTTGTAGCGTTCCAATGTCTCCCCTCTCCCCTAAGTTTAATATGTTTAGGTCAATTGGCTAAACATAATAGTATATTATTTTATATACCGAAAAAAGTATTTTGAGTGTGTTAGATTATAGATTCAAAACAAATTGCTAGGCGCTACTTGATATTTAGCTGAAATATGACTAAATCTAATTTAGCTAGGCACTACCATCGAAAAGTTTTACTGCCAAGTGTTGAATTTCGAGAGCAAGATCTATCGTGAAACTTTTGAACTGCAATTAAATTAGTGCAGTGACATGTAAAAGGATATTCATCCCTTAAAGTAATTGATAACTGAATGAGCTATACTCTTTACAACCTCCTGGGATGCATGTTCCAGGCTCTAAATTGGTTTCGGTATTGAATCATCTCAGAAATTGAGTCTTATGTCTTCCAGTTCTACGGCCGAAATCAGACACAAAAGATGGTTACTATGCATTTTTCTCTAAATTGAAATGACATTATTTGAAATAGTTGCGGTTTCATATATTTTTTATTTAAGAAAAAATATATTAAATATGTATCATGAGGTAACAATTTAGGCCCACGAGCAGTAAGCGTCTTGCATACGATAAATTTTCTTCAAAACCAAGCAAAATATTTTACGACGTATTTTAATGACATAGTATGGGTGAAGTCTTTAGCTGTTTTGTTCTTGTTTGACGTTGCTTCATAATTTTTTGAATGATTCTGCTAGCAATATTTGGTACTTTTATAATTATTATTTCTGACTGGACTGAAAGAAATGGAGAAATTTTTTTTTAGTTTTAGGTTAGTGCCAATATTTTTCGTGATTTCTTAGTTTATATCGCACCAAATGGATCAAATAATATTGCACATTATAAAGGTCGGTACTATTATAATAATTATCTTACGTAATTACTCACCATGTTTGAACCATTCGCTTTGTTTTTCCAGTCTATTTGTGGCGACATAATTGCAACTGCCGAAAACACATTTAATTATAAGTTATGTTTGAGGAACATTTTATTTGGCTTAGTGGAAACCGCCAACACATATTCGAACCGTCATTGCTATTATTTGTGGTGTCTTAAATGAAGAAAAATACATCTTCTGTCCTTAGTAGTAACAAGTACAAAACGAATTTATGTTGTTATCCTTCAATAATTGCAATTTTGTTAAAGCGAAAACATCTAGGTCAAAACAATAGAAGATTTTTTATGTACATGACACGACATTTAGACAATTATTATTACAACATATTATAAGCTTTTTTACAAAAGATTAATATCTGTTGTTCTTGGAAAGACATTCGTAGAAAAGGATAAATAAAATCAACTATCTTGTCGTAAGATACAGTGTGTTCCCAAACAGCCAACCCTTTTGCGGACGCCCCGAACGAAAATATAATTACACATTTAGGAGATTGATAAAAATCAATTATGTAATTATTTAGTTTGGTAAGTATGTATCATCAATAATACTTGCAATAGAAGACGGTTCCAGTAGAGGAAAGGTATACAAAATGGCACAGGAATGTAAAACATCCAAATAAAAATATGGCAACAGGCGGAATATGAATATGAGTGACGAACGTAATGTTTCGCGTGAAAAAATATTTATTCTGTAGTTTTTAAATAGGCGATAACTACCAAATGAAACAAATTAGTAAGATGATAATATTAATATTAGATTTGATACAGTTACTTTTATAATCCTATATTTGAGTATTCGAAAAATAAATAAAGGCTTTTATAATAATAGCAATCTGGTTCCAAAAGGGTTCCAAAAACTTAAGTGTTAGAATCGCAAAATGTCACAGTATGCCATTTTACCCTACCAGTGTCCAAAAGCAAATAAGGCAATACAAATTATTACAGATGTTAAAATGCCACGATTATGTTAAAAACAGGCATCATGGAGTGGTTCTTCTATGTTGAAAGCAGTAGAAGATGTTACCAAAGGTCAAATGGGATGGCTAAATGAGAAGACATACAAGCCGGAGAACTATAAGAAGAAAAGCGGCTTAGCAGATTTATGCCAACTTTCTCTGCTACTAAAGAACGCCAGCTAGTCGAGCTTTAAATCAATAGAGTTGTTGGGGAAATACCCCAACAATAATTGCATTAACTTGATTTTCACCGTATAGTTTGGTGATAACACCCTGGTTGTTCGTAGTATGATTGAGTCATAATTAAATCCCGAATAGATTTATTTCACCCCAGGTAAACAGCAATTTCTGCATTTTAAGTATTGTATTTCAATACTGGATTGTCGGTAAAATAAATTCCATTATATGAAACAATCGCTGGAAAGCAAGTCGTCACTCTCAAACGTTTTTAAACGTTCAAATTTAATATATTTTTGTCTCTGTCAATGTTAGGTAAACAACATAATGTCATATTGTAAACTAGAAATTGTATTCACTAAGAAAGAACACTCAGTCTAAAGTTTGAACTTGATACTTGACATTGAATAATAAAATATCGTAGGTAATTACTATCTAAACTTGTTTTAAAAACAATCAGTAAACTTTCAACAAAGTTTAGTATAAAAGAACGTGCAAATCGAGTAAACGACAACTGGTTAAGTAGTACCTTTTAATTAAGGCAAACGCTTCTCTGGTAACCAAGTTCAAACTTTCAGAGCTAGATGATCTGGTTGAGTAGTACCTTTTAATTAAGGTAAACGCTGTCCAGGCAACAAGCTCAAACGCCCCTGAAGGGCGAAGTAAAGTAAAAAGTAAAGTGAACCATAGATCAAAGTGAAACCTAATTAAAGTATACCAGTATAAATAAAACGAATCACCGCTCATAAAAATCTCAACTAAAAGTACTTTCGAGGGAACCTCAAATTGTTTCAAGGGAACCAAATAGGGCGAGTCCAGTCCCTCTCAAAATCCTCTTTGAAACTAAAGATGCTCCAGGGCGGAAACATCCAATTGTTTTACGGGAAAATCCTCTTTGACACGTGGTGGAGGCAGAAACCAGAATCTAAGCAACTAGGGATAGGAAAATTAGGGAATATAAATAGTAAAAATAGGACAAATACCTATGTTACGAAAATGAAACATGTAGGCGTCCAAAGAAGGTTGATATAGAGAAAAATGGAGGTATACATCACTAGGAAAAGTTATAATTTTCAATGCAAGTATTAATGACGGGTACCAAATTGGGGAAATCATTGTAAAAACACGTAGGCATTAGAGAAGCAAGAGGAGAAATTAAGATATGAGCAACGGGAGAAAAGAGAAATGAAAGAGTTATAGTATTGAGAGTAGAAGAGTTATAATATTTAACTAATATAAAGGAGAAGCTAGAAAGCTAAATTATATAGAGGTCACATAGGGAATGATATAGCCAACTGTCAAAGAGAAGTACCTTATAGGGAAGATCATAACAGACACTTGGGCAACATGACGACCTAGGAGATGAAATTAGAATCTACATAGGGATACATATGTATAGATGTATACATAAAGTTATGAGGAAAAGTAGACGGCATATGAGAAGATTGTAAAAGAGAAATAAAGAAAAATAAGTTAAACGTTAAATATAGGAAGTAATATTAAAGAGAATACGTCACAAAAGGATCGACACAAAACAGAGAATACATAGAGATAGTTAAAATATGTAGACAAAATACATAGAGATAGATTAAATGATTAAAAATAAGCGAACATAAATAAGGAATTATCGATAAAAATGTACTATGTCATCCCACATAGAAAAAATTAAGACATAAAATAATACAACATAGAATAAGATAAAGTAAGGAACCTTAAAGTATAGAAACATAGAAATAACAGAATAAATAGCATATACATGGATAGAAGAAAATTTATATTAAGTAGATAAGCCAACATAAATATAGAATAAATAATGATGGATGGAATGAGAAGAATTACACTCGTACAGTACATACAATTCTAAATCTACACAACCCTACAGGCAGCAGCATAAATCTTGCAAAAGGCACCTATTATTAATGATAAGTAAAACATAAGTATATCGATCATGTTATAAATACTAAGCGAAAAAATTGTAACTTGTATGGGTAATTTACACTGAAAAAATATTCCATTTACTTTCTTAGATATTGGCCATACTCTAGGGGGATAATAATTAAAAATACTAATATCATCAGTTAAAGCAACATAATTGACGTCACTGTAAATTACTCATACATGTATTAAATATCTACTGTTATTGTTTTAAACAATCTCGGCAATGTTTACTATCAATGAAATCAAGATATCAATGTTATATAATCACAAACACTCAGCAATATTTTTTATAGTAGGCCAAATATACGTGCTAATTTTTGATATTATGTTTAATAGAAAGTCGAACAACAATTAATGACGCTACCGCCGGAGACCTTCAAGTTCCGAGAAATTGCAACATGCTGATTCAACAATATGACGATCACACATGATAAAGGGTTAAAGTATAACGTATTTTTAAACATAGCTGTGGGATAAAATTTGAATAATTCAATATTTCAATAACAATTATTTGTTAAAGCATAATTTTCGATTTTCCGGACAACAATAATAAATACGGATATATTACTAAAGTACAAAAAGATATACTGGGCCAAGAAAAATGCAAGACATCAAAAATATTTCTCAATTGTCCAATATGTTTTTTAATAATACTGGCAACAATGTTCCATTTCGGTTTTAAGTACACAGTGGAGTAAATAAAATATAACATAATACTTGCATGTGTTTAAGCACCAATATGTTTTTTAATTTCGGTTTTACGTACACAGTGGACCAACTAAAATATAACATAATACTTGCATATGTTTAACGCACCATATAATTATTTAGTATACGTATGCGGTATGATTTCAAATACGAATTATAATTTTCACTACCGGGTGATAAAAAATTAAAACGACAAATGTTCAAAAAGAAATTTTTCAAGGAAACATACCTACACACATACTTATACTAATATAACATTAGGATAAGATGAAAATGTCAAGATTAAGCACTCATATTTTGTTTATATTTGTTACATGTACAAGAAGCACTCACTAGTCAATGGCGATGGAGTCCTCCTATACACAGCAGCCAAAAGGAGACCGACAAAGATTTTGAATTGAGTAAGGACGTAGATCGAGACCCTTTGGCTGGAATCCAGGACTGAACTAGGCCATAGACAAGAAAATTTAAAGTGCTCAAATATAACTTAGATTTAAGTAGGTACGGAATGATATGACTATTCGAACGTTATTATTTACGCAGGTTCCACTCCTTTAAGCATACTCATCAAAAATGAGTTTTTGATCGTCGCTACGATAACAGAGTTTTTTAATTATTTTCTTTGGCAATCACTAACAAATCTTTATTTATTAGTGAGATTCTTTTCTTTTTGCTTTTTAACCGTAAGGGATTTAGTAACAACTATTAATGTTTTTAAACATAATTACCGACTTTTTTGGAGACGATGAGTATGAGAAAAAAAATAATAATAATATTAATAAAGTACATGCTACCAATGTATAAAAGGATGTTTTGCATTGGGGACCAATGCTAGTTGGAGGGGGGCATGTGACTAACCCAAACTAGAAATCGTATTCACTAAGAAAGAACACTCAGTCTAAAATTTGAACTTGATACTTGACATTGAATAATAAAATATTGTAATTACTATCTAAACATTTTTTTTAAAAACACTCAGTAAACTTTCAACAAAGTTTAGTATAAAAGAACGTGCAAATCGAGTAAACGACAACTTATCTGGTTAAGTAGTACCTTTTAATTAAGGCAAACGCTTCTCTGGTAACAAGTTCAAACCGTCCGATCTTGATCATCTGGTTAAGTAGTACCTTTTAATTAAGGCAAACGCTTCTCTGGTAACCAAGTTCAAACCTTAAGAGCTTGATCATCTGGTTGAGCAGTACCTTTTAATTAAGGCAAACGCTGTCCAGGTAACAAGCTCAAACGCCCCTAAAGTTACGTCAGTGAAAAGTAAAGTAAAAAGTAAAGTGAACCATATATCAAAGTGAAACCTAATTAAAGTATACCAGTATAAATAAAACCATTCAACGCTCATAAAAATCTGAACTAAAAGTACTTTCGATGGAACCTCAAATTGTTTCAAGTTGTACCTCTAGGTCGAGTCCTTGTTTCAAGGGAGGAGCCTCTTTGACAATATAAAGAAAGAACATTTTTCTACCCTCTCAAATGCATCCCGCGATATTCCCACTTTATTGAGTCTGCCGCCTACCGGTAGAAAAAAATTCAATTTAGTGCAGTACAATCGTTCACTCGTAAAGCATCTAAAACGTCGTAGCTCTGTTGGCGCCAAGACATTGGGCCATTTTCTCATTTTATTTGCACAGATATTTAGAAAATATCTGCTGTACTCTGTTCTCCTTGTCCAAGCTTGGATAAGGAACCCTTTCGGGCGTTTTTACGCATTTTCTCGAAGGCAGAAACACCGTAGCGTCTCTCCTGTTGCTGTTGATGAAGATTGAAGAAGGTAAAATGATGGTTGGAAATTTGCAGTAGACAAATCTATTCCTGTACTCGAGATTCGAATCAAATGTTCGAAGTCTTACATCCCTGGTGAAGTTAAGTTGACAAAATTGCAGAAGCAAAGTAACAAGGCATTTTGTGTGAACGGAAAGGCAGTTAGTTGAATTAAAAGAACGTTGATTAAATTCAGTAAAGAAAGGAGTTCATTTTAAATTAAATAATCAAGAAGTTTTGTTAGACATTTACTAGTAGTTAACCTAATGTACAGTATTTAGTTTTATGTGTGAAAGGATGAATGCATGAAAGTAGTTAGAAAACAGTTTATTTATCGATCATAATTAATGCAATTCAAATCTTGCATTATTAAAGTACGTAATACCTAAAATACATGTTTCAATTCTTACCCTATGAATACAAACACATCAAATTATGTTGATACAGTTCACTAATTAAAGCGGTTAATTATAAAGTAAATTACCACCCCTTCCTTTATGGTGATAAATAAATAAAAAATTAATTGTTTTACCGACCAAGAGTCATGGTTTTTAGGATTGACAAGAAAAGAGGTGTTAGAATCAGCCTATTAGTTAGCTCATAAGAAGTAAATTGAGCATTCCATTAACGATGAGAAGGGAGCAGCATAAAATGATTGGTTGAGAGAGTTTAGAAAGAGAAATCCAGACATATCTTTATCCAAAACCCGAAGCTACATACGCAGCGAGAGCACAAATGTTTAATAAACCACAACTCGACCAATATTTTTCGATTCTAAAATATATAATAGCAAAGAAAAATATGGGCACAATGAAAATATTTAATAGCACTTTTTACTGTGCAACACCCTTAAAACTTGGAGCAACTACCAGTGCTGAAAGGAGCGTTTGCTCTACCGGTATCAACGGCACTTATATTCCGCAACTTTTAATATTTTCTAGAAAAAAACATGAAGAAGGCATTGTTTGATCATTTTCTTCTTCTTCTTCATGTACCGTCTCCATTTCGGAGGTTGGCTATCATTATTGCTATTTTAATTTTGGAAGCTGCGGCCTTAAATAGGTCAGATGACGTAACATCAAACACAGACAGGATATTTTTCTCCTTCCAGTAGAACTTTTCCCTCCAATTTTTCCTCCGATTATGAGATGCAGAATCTTATACTTAGGATATCTCATGATGTGTTCGAGATATTACAATGTTCTTCTCTTTTCTTCCTATAGGATCTCTACGACTTTCTCAATTTTTATCAGAACCTCCACGTTGGTCACATGTTCTGTCCATGACATTCTCAACATCCTACGGTGTGTCCACATCTCGAAGGCCTCTAGTTTCTGTTCGCAATACACGTTGAGGGTCCAAGCATCTACATCATACAAAAGGACTGGGAATACATAAAAGTTGAGCATCCGGGTTCTCAGGTCCAGGTCAGTTCGCTACTACAGAGCAGCTTCTTGATCTTCACATATGATGCGAGCTTTCTCAATGTTATTCTTAATTTTTGAGCAATAATCCACGAATCAGTCGATATTTGTATCTAGGTAGTCATACCTCTCAACTCTTTCCAGCCTAAGTAGATGTTGAAGAAGAACGGCGAAAGAACACACCCTTGTCTGAGTTAAGTGGCTTATAATACATCCAGGTAAAGTCGTTGCACAATTTCAAGTTCGCGCATTGTTTCACGAGGCATAATATGGCAAAACAGGGATTGTTCAAAATGCCATTCATGGTTTTAATAAAACTGAAATCTTCTTATTTTTGCATTATTTTATGTAGGATTTTATAAAAAGTTTGTTATTTTGTACACCCTTACCCTACTGTTTAACATTTATCTGAAAGGCATGTTGAAACAGTGAAAATGCTGGGAATGGACATATCAATAGGCAATGAATCTATTCATATTTAGCTTTGCATATGATTGAAAAATCATAATTTTGTATGATGCGTTTCATCTGCCATGTATGTTAAAATATCTCTACAGAAAATACTAACAAATCAGTTTTAAAGTAATCAAAGAAGAAACAGAATATACGATCATAAATTTACACGCATAATTTACCATCTTAATTAGTATCCACAGACAACTATAACCAGAAAAACCTTGCATCATCGGAAAATTATAATACGATTAACTTCCCTGGTTTTCAAAGAAGCAGAAAACCGCATTGGCAAAATTAGGGCTGCCTGTTGACATCTTGTCTTCGCCCTCCAGAGTTCTTGTTGAATAAGTTTAATTAAAAGATTTAAGTCCTGCTCATTGATAATAATAACCAGATTATCAGCAGCGACTAGAATATGAAACCTCGCCTAGATCAACTCATGCAATAAACTGTCTTCCATGCAATACCAAAGAGAGTGACGGAACCCCAGTTCACCGTTATTTGGGATCTGTCTCTGGCCACAGCCAAAGTCTTTCTTAATTTTAGTTATGACTGAGCGTCTTGATAACAGGACCCTATCCCCTCTTAAGGTAGATGGATTTGGTCCACGCCTGCGCACTAATAGAAAGATTGATTTTAGGGATGAATTACATGTTCTCTTCTCGATATCTATAAAAATAGTTAGAACGTATTGTCTAAGATCAAGCACTTTTTCCAACTTGGTAGCTATGTGGTGGAGAACCATTTTCTGGTGTCGTCTTTTCAGACTTTGGAATGTACATCATCCTAATGTAGAACCAAGATATTCTAAACAAATTTAATTATATCACTCTCGGAAAATCTTATGTCCACACCCAAAAGCAATTATTTTCCACCCGACCCATTTTTGAGTATCAGGCCATACCTTTACCTTATTTTTACTTAAGTGTTTCTTTGGTGCCTGAAACTCGCTCCTTAATGGGATTTAGTACTGCTATTGTCAGAAACTTTTCTCGTTAACCTTCGAGGCAGCCTAGCCAATTTTGACATTAGGCAGTTGACAGACCCTTCATACGGCTGTTTTTTTGAAGGAGTTTCTTTCCTAGCTATGTGAGGAGTTCCGAGTACTTGCGTCCTTACTTCCTTCGACAGAGGAAGTCTTCTTGCGTTACTACCTTTTTACCAACTTGATATGTGTTATTGAGGCTCATTAATTGAATGTTTTTGAACTATCGGTTTATCTTTATTATTGTCTAAACTTCTGGTTTCATTATTGGTTATATTTTTAAAATTATTATTGGTACATTTCTGGCGTCTGTTGCGGAGTTTATTATTCATATTTTATTTTGTTGCGGAGCCTAAGAACTAGTTCCATATTTCAACTTGAATATTTTCAGACTTGTGCCGTCTACAAGTTGGTGGCGCCGTTAAATAAATAACCCACCTCTACTCTCCGATATTTGAGCTAGGACCTAATTTGCATGCTTAGACGACAACCCGTTCTGGCCTAGACGTCGGTACTTGAACGTTTTGTTAATTTCAATTTAAAATTGTTAATTTACTTAACTTTATTTACTTTCATTCTCTTTTGATCTGAAGTGCAGGTAACTAAATAAAATTAAAAGACAAGAAGGAGAGTGGCACTGTCACTGGAATTTTTTTAATAAAAGATACCAAAGCTCTCTAAAAGAAATCGATAAGTTCTTGATATCGAACAAATCGATTTTCACTCCATTTAAAATATTTAATTCATTTTAATGCTATTGTAAAATTTTGAAACTAAGTGCAGATATACATAATTAAGAAAACTAAGATATCAAAATTATGGTTATACCTTGACCCTAAATAGTCTATGGAAACCGCAGAGGTCTACTTAGATACTTAGAGAATTTTCCTTCAGTTCCAGCATAATATGTCAGTGGCAAAGACTCTTAGCCATACCTACCATCTTGAATCTATGAAGCACTACTTTGCTACAAATCCTTAGATCTATAAACTAATTGCAATGTTGGTTAACATAAGGTGAGCACTCTCCTAAGAGGGGTATATATGAAAAAGTAGATTTAAAAACTACAGTCTCCATTCTGTTTCACCGCAACTGCAAAAAGGTTCCTGGCAGCGGCATAGTCTCCACTCAAGTTCTAGACGTCTCATAGATATCCATTTTATTTGAAAAATCGCTTCACAGCTTCACAGCGTCCTGGTAAACTAAGAATTAAGGTATTTTTATTGACAAAATGGTGTAACTATTATTTATTGTTATTTTTATTTATTGTTACTCGCCATAATGTACAGAAACCGATCGAATCGATCTGGACGAAAATCATTTCTACTTGTGATGACCTCTATCGCCCAGTCGATGAAATGTTGAGTTGCAGTTGCCTTCTCCCGGAAATTCAAAACCGATTGGCTAGGATATCTTTGGAGCAGTATTCTGTAGCGGTTTGGCGTACCAGCGGTACCAATCAGGAAAGTGCGTTGCCGTTTGGGGACTTTTTTGTGACATCACGAAACTTTTGCACGTTTCTTAAATGAGTGGCGGGTCGAATGGTTATTCCCTTTCAGCTGGGTCGAGTAATTAATTAAGATAGGCTTTGGTAGGTACATCGAAGTTCTGCGTTTTTCTTTTCAAAATCGCTTTGGATAAATTATTGGATATGACAGGTAATGACCACGTGACGTGTGGCTGTACCTCTATTGGTCAGTGGTAATTTTCGTAGTGGGAAATTTAGAGGAAGCGCCTTTGCTTTCGGGAAGATTCAAGCAGGTCACTCTACGTTGGTTCACCGTTTGAAGCAGTGTGATCGGATGGAAACTTGAGTCATTACCTTCAGTGGGATTTTCCAGCCAACCCAGTTATATTGTTAGTTTCAGCAGTTTGAAGCAGTGTGGTCGGATGGAAACTTGAGTTATTACCTTCAGTGAGATTTTCCAGCCGATCCAGTTTTATTGTTAGTTTCAGGCCTTACCTTTGCGTTACCTTTGGTTAGTTATTTCTTAGTGCCTGGAACTCACTCCGTAACGGGATTCAATGCTGCTTTAGTTAGGTGAGTGATGGTTAGACGCCAACGTCCATTTTTCTGTTCATTAATGACGTCAGAGATTTGACGAGTTTGACCAAACTGTTAACCACCTCGAGAGCGTAGTTTGTGAAGTAGTTAACGTTTCTGTCCTTTTCTGACAAATACCTTTCTTTCTTTGGTGTCTGATTGTATTCTGCATTTTAAATTTACATGGGGGTGGAGGATGCAGTCAATTGAAGTTCTAACGTTCTCATTATTGTTAATGGAGAAATATTTCACTCAAAAACAGCAAACTCCAAGATGAAGTCCAGAAAAATGAAACTATAAGGTTTCTTATACCACGGTTATTTGCATCAATTCACAACAGAATTTAATAATTAGAAATAGTTTGATGCAGAAAAACCCGTTTAGGCATAGAACATATTGTTTTGACTTTAACTGGACTTAAGTCTCTTCAACGAAAGAACCAAATCCCTTGCACATTTTTTGGTATATTTCGGTGACGAAATGAATTTCTCAAGTTACTGGATCGAAACGGAGTCACTTAGATCTAAACGGTTTGCATAAGATGTGAAGTGTGTGTGCGCTGTTTGACGATGATAACTCTTATAACCGAGAAGATCTTTTAAAAATTATTTCGTTCGAGTTGAATTTTGGCACATAATGATAGATGATCTTTCAAGTTATGTCTTGGTCACCCGGTATACCGAAAAATATATTTTATCGTCTGGTTATAAAGTGTGATTAAAGGGGGTGGCTGAATACCAAGTACACTGTAAGCACAATGAGCGGGAATTCTATTATTTTCATTTCAAAGGATCCTTCAAAATATTTTCTATTTAAACAATTGATATTAAAAAGGCTCTTAGTTTATTAGATTTAACGCACTTCTATTTGAGTGATGTTTAAATTACATTAATAATGTTTTATGGGAATATTACAAATTAAAAGTTCTAGTCAATCAATTAAAATATTTTTAAAATCGGCAGTTATAGGAACATCGTCTTCTTCATCGCTTTTAGATGGTGAGTCTTTCTTTGAAGCGAACTTCTCCAAGTGGTCAAAAAGCGCTTGGTTTTCTTTGAATTTCTCTAACCATAAACCTAGAAAAAATATACTGCTTAGCAAGAAATTAAATTGTTCCTATAGATAATACATCAAGAATTTAGAATATAAAACTGTTTTTAGTCGGAAATTTAGTGAATATAACTGATTTAGGCATTATTTCCTTCAGTCTGGATTGTTTCCTTTGTTAATTTTGTCGCTGTCCAAGAAGTTTTAGGTTTGGAAGCCAAAAAGAAAATAGAAGAAATATCTTTATCAAACAACACAATAATAGATCGAATTGAAGTTATTGCAAATAACATCGAGAAACAGGTTGTTTCGAAAATAAAAAAACACCATATTTCTCTTTGCAGTGTGATGAACTGACAGACGTTTCTAATTACAGTCGTTGCTCCTATTTGTTCACTAAGAACTATTGATTTCGCGGGAACTGGAAATATCGTCAAAAAGTACTGAACTCATGAATATAATAGCAGAGTATTTTGAGAAACGTAGCACTATGAGAGAAAACTCGCTGGCTTTTACATGGATGGCGCTCCAGCCATGTTAGGATCACGATCCGGTATAGCTACATTAATAAAACAGAAGAATCCCTCAGCAATTAAAACTCTTTGTATTATGCATCGTCAGGCGTTAACTTTCGAGACTCTTCTTAAATGCCTTGATAGTATAATGGATATGGCCAGAATAGTGGTCAATCTTATGAAAAGCAGTGCACTGGAATGGACTCCGATAATTAGGCTCTTCTTTTTACACTGAAGGTCGTCGATTAATGGCAATGAAGGTTATTTGAACTGATAAAAGAAGTTGAGCGATTTCTAGCCCATAAGTAAATTAAATATTTATTAGCGCAGTTGCCTGATTCGAAAAGGAGCTGCGAAGACTACAGACTCATAAGCCTAATGAGCCACGCAGTTCAAGCGTTTCTACGCATAATTCATTCTAGAGCATACAAGAAATGTAAAGAGATGTGAGGGGACACGCAGTTTGTCTTTATAAAAGTACTGGGTACTAGAGAGGCTCTATTTTCGATGCAACTTCTAGTGCAGAAATGTAATGATCAACGCGCGTTCATCTGTTCTATTGACTACCAAAAAGCCTTTGATTATGTAAAGCATGACCTGTTGAACAGTAGACTGCAGGAAATAGGAACTGACGATAAGGATGTGAGAATTATAAAACAGCTTTATTGCGGCCAGTCTGCTGAAATCCGAACTAGAAGAGATCTCCTGAGGCATTGCTAAAGGGCCCCATGTGATGCGTTCTATCTCCCATGCTTTTTAACATCTACGTAGAGAAGATCTTCTAACTAGCTCAGGACAGCATGGTTACAGAAATCAAAATAAACGGCAGACCTATCAACAACGTAGATGATACCGCAATCCTGGCTAATAATCTAGAAGATCTACAGGACATACTAGACAGAGTGAGCGAAGGAGGCGAACAATTTGAACTGAGCATTAACATCACCAAAAAATAAAATTATTATGATTAGCAGTAGGCTAGAGTACAATAACATCAACCTTACAATCAACGGTGAAGCAATTGAAAGAGTATCCAAAACCACGTATTTGAAAATGAAAAGTATGCTTCTCTCGAGAACAATACCGATTGACCTTCGATTGCGAGTCATGAGGTGCTATGTGTGGCTCATCTTGCTGTATGGTGTAGAAACATGGTCGCTCAAGGTCAGAACATTGAACCGAATAGAAGCATTTGAAATGTGGACACTACGAACAATGCTTCGTTGGACAAAGCGTATGTCAAATGACGATGTTTTACTGAGAGCTGGGGTACAGAAATAACTCCCGAGTATCGCTAAATACAGAAAAGTCTTATTTGGGTCACATACTTATGGGGGGGGGGTCTGCCAGGAAGCTGAGAACAACTCAACGAAAAATGGAGAGATCTATGCTTGGAGTGTCGTTGCGGGATTATAACCGAAACGAAGATCTACGAAGGAGAATTGGTGTTACTGATGTTATATCACAGATCGCTTTGTTGTTTTTTGCATTCCCTAGTGATAACCTTTAGCCTTATTTCATCGATGGTGATTTCCGGTAATACCTCTGATCCCTGTTTAATTAGTCCCTTCTTAGGTGTCATTATCTCTGGCTCTATTGTAGATGGACGAGGAGATTGCTTGAATGGCGACCGAGAGTCGATAGAAGAAGTAGAGGAAGACCGCCCACACGATGGACCGACATCAAAAGAATGGAAGGCAATTGGATGCAGAGCGCTCAAGACAGGAGGCAGTGGAAAGGATTGGGGGAGGCCTATATCCAGCAGTGGATGCAAAGGGCTGAGTGATGATGATGATGATGAACAAGACCAGAATCCATTGGACTTAGGTAATGATATTCATGTAGCCACAGTAGTAGTATTAGAATTATCCAACTTTTGAAAATGATGCAAGCTCAAAAATCACAATAAATGTTCTCTATAATAAAAGTGTTGACTAAAATGTATGATTAAAATTGATTTTGTTTATAGAATGATTATTTTGAACTTGCACTGGGGAAAAAGTTCTAGTAGACCCTGGTCAAATAATGATTGGGAGCTACTGATCTATAGGGCCACCTTGCCACATTCGAAAGGATACAAAGATTTATTTTTAAGAATTATTGCCTATAAAACAAGCCGACTTTGGACCTCTTCGTTTCATTTCCTTTGTTCTTGAGAGAATTACATAGCAGTGATGTTCTTTTATTATGTTTCTATTTTATTTATGTGTATAAGTCTTAAGCTATATTTTATTTGTGCAATATTACCAATGAATTTAGTTTAATATTTTTTTGTAATGGGCAATTAGGTCGCAGATAAATAATAAATAAATAAATTATTGTTACTAATTTAGAAGGAACTGGTTAGTTAAATTTATCACATCTTTTCACACACGGTGTGAAAAGTATACTATTCAGACGGTGTGTGAAAAGTAGTAGTTATTAGTGTTTTTTTAATAATTTTCAAGCCCATCGTAGAAGAAATCTATTACTTTAAGTATGAGTAATGATTTTCTTGGTTAATACCTGCCCATTTTCTAAGTGCTCTACTTCATCTTTTTATAGTACCACTAAGAAATAATTACTATGAGGAACATGCTTAATCCAATTGATATTAATATGACAGTTAACTTTTTGATACATTTACAGACTAATACAGGTAAATATAATAATAACAATACCATGAAGTTCACTCAACGATGAACCATATCCTCCATACTCCTGTGGTAGAAGATCCTTTGGAATATGTTGCTGCAGACTTCCAAGGTCCTTATGAACGTGAATCTGCGGATCAAATAATTAAAGTAATATAGGGCATGTAAGTAAAAACTAGACCTATTTGCAAGCAGTCCTGAATTGTTATTCTAAAGGTGGACTTAGAAATCTACTCAGCTAGTCAAAATTATAATTTTTTAAACGTTTAAAAACCATGCAATAGAATTTGCAAGTGACGTAACTCAAAAAACCTTAAAATTAAGATAAGTAAATTGTAATCCATAATAAGTTGAAACGTTCTACATGTATCTTAATATTATACTGTGATTTTCCCTGTGTATCCGTTAAATTGTGGTATCGATTGTCGCAACCTTATTACTACGAGGGGATTTCAGTACTGCGATCAGTTTGACAGCAAGCGCCTTCCGAAGATGCGCATGAATATATAGATATATAAATTGACGTTCTCTTCTTGTTTGGACTTCCCTCCGAGAAGATGCGTTGTGGCAATTAAGTTTTCAACTGCTGGTTGATGATTGCCAGATAGAATTCTTTTGTTAAAATTACAAAGCGTAGTAACGCTTATCTTTTGTTAGAGTACCGGCTATGCTGTTGTGAAATATCGTGTGAAAAGCGGTGTGATAACTCTTTTATTTTAAAAGGTAGGTTCGACCCATGTACTTTTTAGAAGCATGGCTAAAAAATCGTTTGTCATTTCACCAGGGTCTTTCCGAGGGACTGATGCTCATTTGTTCTGGGGAATTTCTTCCTTGAGCAAGAGCCTGTCGTTTTATCCGAAGTGGACCAGGCCGAGAGGTTTGTGGAGAAACTGATCTTCCCGCTATAACTGCCGTAAAATTTAACCCACGCGTTTAAAAAGAACAAAACTACAAACGACTGAGGGAGTCAGGCATATGTACAGGGTGTTCCAAATTCGAGCCTCATCATTGGGATCTCGGAAACTAGGAAAGATACGACGTCGATTAAATGGAGGCAAAGTTGCGCAGTTTAATGCCGATCAAAATGCCACCTTACAAGTTGAACCGGAATTTCTTAACCTCTGGTTAAATAAAAAATTATCGTCAAACGATAGCTTATGAAAAAACAAGATAGGAAAGTGCAAACCATTTTGCTCTATCTTTAGCCGTTTAGATTTCACAGGCTGTCAAACTTGGTAAATGGTCCATTTTCAACTTTCAATATTTCAAAAACAGTAACAGATAGGTATAGGACATTATTTACGAAACATGTCTAGAATTCTCCGCAAAATCCAAATATACAATAATATATAAGGTGTTCTATTTAAAAAAATAAAACTTTGTTTTGTAACGGAATATATGTTAAATATAATGTTATGAAATATTTGTCTATTCCGCTCCATTTATTCTACCTATTTGTCAATGGTTTTCAATGTTTGGTACATTGATAGGCAGTTCAATGTTTAGTATATTGATAGGCAATGCTTGAATGCTTGCTTAGCTTGACGCCGTGTTTCTTACAACGGTTGTCACGTGTTTTGAACTGGCCAATAAAAAAAAAACGTTGAATTTTAAATGGGTGGAATATACAGTTTTGAAAAAATTCCGTATCATCTTGTGTTAAAGCGTCGGCACGGTGAGTCCTAATAATTTTTGATCTTGAAATATCTTATTCATTCTGCATATTTTTCAATAATCCTTTCATACTTTAAATTTATAATTAAAAATTGTTTCCAATTCAGTTAGATATATTTGGCTTTTGTATTGCATTTTTAAGTAATTGTGATTTCAACAATTCTAAATTTTTTGGTGACCTTAAGGTTAAATACCGATTTTTTTGGTGAATAGTTGCGTTTCTTATTGGTCAAATTCGTGCAATTTGATAATGGTTTAATCCAAATTTGTCGAGAGCGGAATTATTTCATCCTTTTAAACGGTCACACACATTATTTAGATATTTTCATTTAGATTTGACGATATTGTTGGGAAGATTCGCAGAGCAGATTTTATCTTTTCCTCTAGAAGGTAGTAAATTGAATTTATAGTAGAATTTCTCTGGGTTTTTCGTAGCAATATTGTTAGTTATAGTAAATTTTTCGCTTTTCAGACTTATTTCATTACTTTTTCAGATTAGTTGTTGCTTTAAACTATAATGGTTATTGCTTATCGTGTCGGCGTTTGATCCATGATGTATCTGTATTGCTTTGCTTATTAACGAGGTTAAGCACGTGTAAAATTACCTGGTTGATTTTTTCTTTATCTATAAACATAGTTCCTATCTCAAAGCGAGATAGTAATTATCTTATCTTTATCTTTATCTTTGATTAATTGAGACGTAATTTACGTCCAATTATTGTTTATGTGCCAAGGGCCATCTTAATAAATTAAGTTACCTATTTGGAGTCATTAGACTTGTTTAAGAGAGGTTATACCTCGTTCTTCTTTTTTTTTTATTAAAGTCTAGTGATTTTCTATTTGAAGTTGCCGAGAGCCACTGTTGGACAAGTTTCATAACTTTCTTTTAAATTTCTAATTTCAATCATTATTTCTTTTAAATTTCATATTTCTAATTAAAGACTAGAAATACCTTGAGTAGCAGTAATTGTTCATAGTGTCATTTAATCATAATTATCTATAATTTTTGCTGAACTTAAATGGTAATTTAAGTTCTGATTATGTAACCAGTGAATTTTCAAGTTGTTGGTTAAAACCTTGTATATCAGACTGAGGTCCATAGGATACTCTTTTGTATAATTATAATTAGCTGTGTACACCGGTCTAAGACACCCAATTCTTTTTTTCATGTAAACGTTCAACGTTCCTACAAGACAACAATCACACAGATCATTGTGGTGACAGTCGATCCGATAGCAGGCACGTGCAGACAACTGGGAACCATTCCTGGAATTACTGGTAAGCCCTGGACACGCCTATAGCTAGGAAGCTTAGGTACAGGCATTTGAGTTTCCAGAGGAGGTCCCAGACGATCACGCGGTTTGCGGATAATACAAGAACAGTTGGGAACGTAGGTAACGCGTTACTTATATGAAAAAATTGCAAAGACCTAGATTTTATTTATTTTAAATTTGTCAAACACCAAAGCTAATTTCAATTTCATCATTTTGGTAAATAAAATTCTCAGTGATCAATTGCATTTATAATCTAATTTTAAGCCAATTCTCAATTTTACCATTTTTGTTAACTAAATTCTCAGTAATCAATTATTGTATTTGATTGCATTTGTAATCTAATTTTAAGTCAATTTTCATCTTATGTTCATAACTGCAGTGCACATGGTACCATAAATTGTAATTTAACCATATAGTTAATATATAGTTGTTTTTAATTTACCTTTTTTGATTTATCGCAAGTGGCGCCATATAAATATTAGGCCACCAAGGGAAACATTTCAATCCACGCCTTCAAATAAACTAACTAAATTAACTTATGCTCTATCCTTACAAATTGGTGAATGAGCCAAATAATAAGTTATAAGTACGACTGAGCTAGAAATTCATCACAAAGTGGGCAACACTAATTAGTTACAAAGTAGCGCCCAACTAATTAATTATAATAATTAAATACCATTTAGTCATAAATTGGCGACCAATTTTGTTATAGTTTAATACCTCATTTGTGGAACACTCTGTATACAACTGTGCTATGCCACAAAAAAACTTCACATCATACCATTTATTTTTTGCATTTGACGTTTTTTTCTAAAACGTCAATTGAGAAAGTTAAAGGGGGGTTCCATTTATAGTGAAACACCCGGTACAAAAAAGATACTAGGGTGCCTAAAAAAGTGAGGTCTTTATCTTACGGTATTTTTCTCCTACCACACTTCTTAGTTTATTTGTTTTTTTATTAATTTTTAGATGGATGAAGCAGGCCCTTCTAAGCCTAAAGGACAACGAATTTCATGGAATATGAAAAAACCTTTAGGTTCTTAGGAAATACTGAGGATAATCTGGACTTCTTAGGTAATGAAGATGCCACCGGTTTTAACCTGAGCGATAATCAAGAAAATATTGAGGTGATTCAATTAGAGGAGCCACATGACGTAGGACCACAGCAAAAGGTAAAACAAGAACAACAAGGCGCCGAACAACTAAAACAGGAAGCAGAAGAACAAGCGAGTACATCTTCTAAGCTGATCAGGGCAAATAATCAGACACAAGCATCAACTGCTCGAAAGTGGTCTTTTTCGTCGCCCAATATAGGTATTAATGTATACATGCCAGGACCTAACAAACCAATTGATTATTTCTTCTTGTTAGGAAATGAAGATTTTTGTACCTATTCAGAGTTCTAACGATTATGCTGTTGACGTGATCGTTCACAGTGTTGGTGATCAGAGCCGTATTACAAGATAGAGGAATATAACTGCCAATGAGTTTAAAATTTTTCTGCCTTTATTATCTCATATGGGAACCATTAAATAGAATATAATAAATTATTATTAGAAAACCCACTTTTTATTTGATATTCCAGTATTTGGAAAGTTCATGAGTAAGAACAACTTTCTTCTGATACTGATGGAGTGCCCCATTTTGTTAGTTTTGATGAGACTAGGGATGACAGTAGGCTTTCCAAAATATCTTCACTAGTTATTTTTTTTTTAATAAAAGAATGGAAAAAGTTATATTCGTCTGGACGCTTGCTGAGCATTGATGAATCTATGATACTCTGGAGAGGACGACTCGTATTCAATAAGAATACACGCCATAAATATGGCATTAAACTTTACATCTTAGCTGAACCTTCTGGACTGGTACTTAATTTTTTTGTATATGCGGGAGTACAAATTGGGAGGAAAAAAACACAGGCAAAAAGTAGCACTAAAGCTCATCGAAAACAAGGAAAATTATGATTACTCATTATACATGAACAACTATTACAATACCGTTGATCTATCCGAGAAACTTTTGGACAATTAAATATATTCAACTGCAACACTCTGAGCAAACCGTTCTGGTGACCCAGAAGGAGTGGTGAGAGCTACTCTGAATATTCCAACACAGAAGTTTGCGTGACGAAATGGAAAGATCGCATTGAAGTATTGGATATTTCGTGTGAACTTACTGGTAATATAGTAGATGCACCAAATAGAAGAGGATCCACAAAAGCCACATCTTTATATCGGAGTTTAATAAGTAAATTGAAGGTATTAATCATCCTAATCAGATGTTGTTTTATTACCCTTGTCAGCGAAAAACATTAAGAGGGTATAAAAACTAGGTATTCACATCTCTTTTAAAATAATGTTGATCAATGCCTATCACCTGTTTAATTTGTTCTCTGGAAAAAAAAGAATCTTACGATTTTAGGTTGGCAGTCGTTAAAAAATTATACAGGGATCCGCCTACAAAGGACAAAGAAAACGTATCTCAAATATTGATTTATCAGAACATTATCCTAAAGAAAACAACAGCACTAAGACAAAGCGTAGAAGATTCAATTTCTTTTTTTAAATTATTGCTAAAAATGGCAAATATAAAGCTGGGCACCATCATATCTATATCCAGTGGCACTGAAAGTGTTATAGAAAAAGTAACAACTGACATATGAGTAGCCTGCCTAGTTTCAAAACCATCAACTGATGAAAAAGTTATCAATTGAACAAATTTATAATATACATTATCTACATGTTGATAATCTCAAAACTTTGCAAATCCCGTAAAACTCCACTTATAAAGGCATTTAAACTACCAAATCCGCTTCCACACTAGAACTCGCCGTTGGAGATGAACGAATCGTCAGCATATCATGCATAATTGAGACAAAATTGACCCAGCATAACTTGGATGCGGAATACGGGATAGGTCAGGTTTTCCCAGTCCTTTTAGCTAATGTTTTAAATTAAACTCTATAAGCTATTATTATGATTCGTTGGATGTAAGCAGTGTCATATTATAGTTTCAAAATTATTATTAGCATCAAACAAATGACTTTATCGTGCCTAAGTAAAATTATATAGGTATTGTGAGAGTAATATATCGGGATATTCGTTCTAGCTATTTTAATATCAATTTGCTAATTGGATATCTGCAAAAGGGAACATTTTGCATTTTAATATACGTAGAGAAAAAAAGAATATTGGATACAGGAAAGGTTCATCAATAAAACAAATTGAGAAATATTTGATAAATTAAAATATGCAATTGAGAGGATGCAATAATTAATTATCCTAATAATATTCTGATATATCTCGACTATTTTGCCAAAACCTAGAAAACTGATCGAATTTCCATTAAACCGAGATAATTCTTTGACAATAGGGCTTTTCTATTTTCTGTTCATGGATTTCTATTATATTACTCACCCTTTTGCGCATCTTCTCTCTTAACATAGTTTTCATGAGGTTGACTATCATTTGCATGGAACTTGGCAGATTTATATAATGAATACCTTCTATTCTACTGGAGAATACCTTCTGAAAGAGAAAAACATTTACACGGTAAAAACGTGTCTATACTGACTGTTATGGCAAGTTTGCTAATAGAATACGTATGCCTGAAGAGGCATATGTGTCGAGATAATACATTATAGATTTAAAATATTTGAGGAGCAAATATTTCTCACTTTCGTCATTTTATTAGCATGTGAGATAAAACGAACAAATCGTGGGGTCAAATAACTATGAAACTTTCGGGATACATTATGATTGTGTTTTGCACGTAAAACCGTAAGTTTGACCTTTTCCATGCTCTATCTATCGTAATATATAGAGGATATAGTAAATAAATGAACAGCCAGTAAAAGTTGATAAATTGTCATAATATATTTATGAAAGATGCATTTTATTCGTGTTAAGAAACGACGAGAATTTGAACAATATGGATAGAAAAGGTGAGAAATAACGACATTTGTGGTCTAAATGTCCCAGGTGATCATGAGGGTCAGGACCACCTTCACCATTTCCAAGCTGAAGTGGACCTTAAGCCTGGAAATTTGTAAAAAACGAAAAGGATTAATTAACAATGATGTTCTATCTACATATCAAAGAATTCCATCATTTGACCTTTGGTGGTACCAATGGACAGATTTGATTATTTCCAGTAGGTACGTCTAATCATCCAGCTCAGGGTCATTTAAAGCAGGTTACGCAAAGCAAAAAAATATCAAATTTTAATTGAACCAGTTCTATCCGGTCCACATGAGTTCCGTAAAAAATGCGCCTACACAATGCAACAGTATTCTAGATGAATTCTAACCAAACCAAAATATAGGTGGTCATCATCATCATCAACCAGCAATTTGCTACATGGTGACATTAACAAGTGACTAGAAGGTCCACTCTCAGTCGGCACTTTTGATGTAGCGCTTATAAAGGCGAGACGCCAGATTTTCAAACGAAACGGGGTGAAACGTGGCACGAGGCCTGAGCGGTTAACCAGCATTTCACCAGGTTCCGGGGCGGTGCAAAGGAGTGAACCATCTAGTCTATTGTTAATGTTCGGTGATGGTGGATACCGCAGTATAATTGAACTTCGTATTAGTTCTAAAATATTTCATATTTGAATGCTTCCAAGAAACATATGTTATTTTTTTGTATTTAAATTTTGCTAATATTTTCATTGGTATTTGGAAATAGTTGCAATTTTATTTTTTGAAAGAAAATAACAAACTAAGCTAATCTGATGCCGATAAACTGTTTTTAGCAAATCAAAATATTCCATAGAAATAGGACTCCTAGAAGGCTAATATATAAGAGTATATAAGCAGATCTACTCACGAAGGAAGAGAGACAAAATATCCATGTGTAAGACAGAAACGCTGAGTTTCGTAGCTTTTGCGCGTGCCTGTCTGTATAAGGGCATGTTGAGTATTAAGTTGAAGGAATTTTTCTCAAATAACACCGAAAACGAATTATAGTACTATCAAACACACGGCAATAATAAAAAACACAAGAACTCTTTACAAAACTGAACATCGAAAGTCGAAAAGCAAAGAAAACAAGAATTCATGATGGCGTCCGATCGGGTCTACGTCCTTGCAATCTCGCAACGTTGCCAAGTATAAGATATGTAAAGTACTAGGTTTTAACGTAACACAAAAATTATTAACATAATCAAAAATCTTTGCAACATATACTTCGAAAATATTAGAGTAAATTTATAATATGAAACAGATTTTAAAAAATTCCGTTTCGGGGTTTACTTCCCACGTTTTTCAGTAGTCATCTAATTAAAATACACATAAAACGGTAAATTTCTCCTAGTTTGGCAACGGTGTTGTTATATAAACTGCATGTAAGCAAGTAAATAGAAGGTCTTATTTACATGCCCGCGCAAGCGTATTATCACCCAACCCCTATTGTTTTCTCCGTTTCTCCGTGAGGGACTTCTCACTCTATCAGCCTTCTAGGAGTCCTATTTCTATGAAATATTCAAATCCATACATAATAATTTAGGTTAAGTTGGAGTTGTCCTCTCGGAACATAAATGACTATATATATTTATATTTTATTAACAATTTTTTAATTAATTTCAAAATTTGAATGATAATTTTTTAATTAACTTCAAGAAATATTTTTAGTGCATATGGATGTTTTGCCATCTAGCTGTAGTTAAATAATTATAGTTTAATTATATATCGCAACGGCTTCTCGTTAACTTTATTAGTTTTAATGTTAAGTAGTAGTCGCAGTAGCTTTGAGGATGAGAGCCTTGCTAAAAACCAAGGGGATCCTTGCAGCAGACTCCTGCTGCAGTCCACTCTAATTTTTTGATCTCCTGGTGAAGGTCCGGATCTCTTCCCATGGCAGGCACACAGTCTCCTGTTCCTGCAATATTTCCGACTCGAAGAAAACGTGCCTGGCTTTTGTAAAGGAAAAGCATCTGCACAGGTAATGGAAGGAGGTTTCATCCTCCTCTTTGCACCCTCGGTAGGTAGCGCTCTTCTCAAGGCCTATGACGCTTATGTGTGATCCTAGAGGAAAATATCCTGCCATGGCCCCTGTGGTACTAAGAGTCGCCTGGCGAAATGCCATGAGACCTTTCGTTCTAGACTCAGACTCAGCGATAAAGTTCTTGGTCTGTCTAATCCCATGAAATTTTTTGCGAGTTTAGGTTTGGTTATCTTGAGAGTCCTTGATTGCTGCTCTTACTCGGGCGCTAGGAAGGCCTAAAAGGACTATGCACGATACGTTCGAGCCGAGCCTGGCAAGTTCATTTGCCACCTCGTTCCCCGATACCCTTTTGTGATATCAGCTTCATTATCTAGCTCTGTGAAGCGGCTCCAAAGCATACCCGCACTCTTAACCAATTTAGAGTTAGTCCTCGGTACCCTGAGCTCAGATCAAATTACTACGTTATTGCGACCATCAAAATTGCACCCCTCTCTGCTTGGAACACTATTGTGTGCTTTTCCAGAGGGAAGCTTTACCAGGTCGCTAGTTTCCAAGTAGACTCCCACTCCGGAATACTGTTGGTCTATTAGTCGCGGGCCATCGATGTAACATAATAAACGTCCTCTACCGCGAATTAATCACTCACGTTCCCATTGTCCCTTTATTGGTATGGCCTCTGTGTATACTTGCCTCAATCTCAGCCTGTCGTGGGGTACTGCGACTCTGTATGAGAATACATGTATTTCCCTATCTGCTTTTAGAGAAATTCTTCCATGCCCAATTATTTCACCTTTCCAGATACCATTGTCCAGCAAACGTAAAAATGAAGACATAGCCTGCTACATAATGGGGGCATCGAGTGATGGGAGGCCCAGCAGGACATCAAATTATACTAAATAGGCTTTTCGATGGGGCTTTTTGCAAGTTGAATATAATCATTTGTCCAGTATCCTGTCACAAACATGTCTGGTCTCTCAGCTGATACAAGCTTTACTATTTTATAACTACTCAAATTTTTAATATCACTTAATAAAAATAGCCGCATTATTCCATTTGGATGGGTCATTTTTCTTATTAGACATTTGGTGAAAAGTTTAATTAAGA
>MU182493.1:0-26453 GCA_016904865.1 Pissodes strobi | reverse complement strand
TTGACTTCCTCTCTATTGCTGTGAAGCAATGTTTTTGTATTCATTTTCATACGTTTTCCACGAAATCACAGCTTTACTTTTTATTTTTATTAATTTATATACTATCAAATTATTTCTTGTTTATACGCGAGGTAAAGTAATGTATTTTAGTCATAAGTTTCTATTTGCAATGTAACGAAATATTACTCTTGCAGACCTTGCAGAAATCAGTACAATAGCTCACAGACCTGATGTCAGAGAAATAACATTACACTTTTAGTAGCAAACCATAGCGAATTAAAGGCCTATAAAGCTAAAGGCTGTATCACAAATAAATAGCATGAAGACATGGTTGAATTATGAAGATCAAGGAATAAATGGTATCTATTGGCGACTAATTTAGAATTTTGGCGTAATATTTGTAATTTATTTTATATAGTATGGCACGCTTATTTTGAATACAAGAAATAACTAACCTTCTCCGCTCCTTTTCTCGATGTGAATGGCGCAAAAAATCAAAGATTTCTAGATTACAAGAACTCATCAATTTATTGGGAGAATATAACTTTATTGCAGTCAAAAGAGAACATGACATAAAAAGATTAGCTTTCCTTGTAACTAGTTTATGAATACATAATGTTTATAAATTAACATATTTTATATTTCCACAATTAACACGAAAATAAAACAACTAAAAAATGTATTTTCAATTTCATAGCTATGTTGTGGTAACGTTGCCGTAAACTCGGACATGGCCAGTTTAAGTTCTTGTTCTAGTTTTAGAATTTCTAGTTTAGTTCTATAATTCTTCAATGTTGGCTTTCTTATTTCATAGGAGATAAATTGTGTGTGGATACATTGTTTCCAGTAACTCGTTTTCGTTTTCCTGCATAAAGCACATTTTATTTAGTTGGCATTTTTTTGCGTCACTGAGAAAATTCAACCCAGTATATGTGGTACATTTTAGTATAAATATGTTTTTATTAAATTCAGTATTTTTATTTACTTACAAACAATCAGGCGTTTATAAAAACAAGTTTATTGAGCCAAATTTAACTAATATAAACTAAAAATATACTATCCACGTTGCTAAAATAAACGAATAGGTATTCCAATTATAGGTCTATTTGGGATCAGTAAACCAGATTCTAAATTCAATATTATTAACTCAATAAACCTCTTCTTTTGACATACTTAAATTCCAAGATAGCTCAATAAAATACTATAAATGGTGAGTCGTCAAATGGTGAGGTGAATAACATTACCCAGATCTCCGCCAATGAACTAATTGAAAAGTTCAACATAAGCACAAAATAAAGCGCTCAAACCATTTATTCTGATGGGGTCACGTGATCACTGATTGGTCGACTTTTGTTGACAATACCTTCAGAGTCACCCTCTGGGACTGTTTCAGGTGGCTGGTCCTGAGGTTCTTAGAATATCCTTCGTCCATCCAGTTTCAGTTTTCTTCGTATTATTTATTTTAAGCTAGAAATATGTACCACAAGTTAAATAACAATTACAAGTTACAGTAGTACTTACCATTGCAGTTTTCTTCAAATTCTGCCAGATTGTATCCAATCCTAATCCGCAGGAAGTAAACAAATACTTTGAGCTACTATTGCGAAAAGAATGTGTTTATTTTTCCTAATTTTATTTAAAAATTGCATTTTACGTCCAAAAACAATTTGTTTTGAAGACATTTTACTTAACTCGCAGTACTATGCCGCAGCATATGTACTTAAAGATGCTGCCTCCCGCCTCCTTGAATAACCGCTGTCCCAAGCTTAGGGAGTTAGTAGGAATAATAGTTACATATAATACAGCTACATATGTACAAAATTATTTAATTTCTACAATTGTAGCAATTTGCATTGTGATACCGAATTCAGTAGGTCTTGTAGTTACAGGTAGATGTAACATGTATTCTTGTTTCAATTGTATGATTTGTGTTACAGGCCCCAGGTCTATCAGTCATTGTTATGGAGGAAGCAATATAGTGAGATTTTTATATATTTAAATTAATTTAAATGCATCTAAAAAGTTTTTGATTCCAGCAAAACCAGTACTCAATTTCGACCTTGCCAATTCCCATGTACTCGCATGGAAAATAACCACGGTGTCATCTGCATATACAACTAGGTTTCTATCAATCTCAAGTCTGCAGTGGTAATTTAAATATACATTAAAAAGGATGGGTACAAGCACTGTACCTTGTTCACCGGTTCACTTAGAGCCTCATTAACTTAACCTCAATAAACTAAAGCCTATTTGCCAGATAGTCATATACAAAACTTGAAGGAGCATAGGATGCGATACTGTGTCAAATGCATTCGCTAAATCCAAAAACAAAGCAGTGCATCCTCACCATTACTTAAGTAAAGCATTATTTTTGACATTAGCTTATAGATTGCATGTGGTGTGAGGTACTCAAACCTGGCCTACAACCAAACTGATTCCTAGCAAGCATATTATTGGAGTCCAGAAACGCGACCAATCTAGCTTTATGGCATTTTTCAAGTATTTTTGTCAGATATGAGATGACGCTTATTGATCTATATGTTCTTTGTCTGTAACTTTATGTATTGGTGTTGCAACAGGGGTTTTGAATTGTATAGGACCTTTTCCTGTTAAAAATCAAATTAATTATATAGAGATAGACATGTAATTGTTTAATTATTTTAGTGGTTGGTTAAATTTTACCAATTAGTTAAAATTTATGAGATTAGTAATTTTGAATGGCAAAAATTACGAGATTGATGGCGATAAATTTTGTATCTCAGAAAATATAATCGATTAATAAATTTGACTAGAATGAAATGCCGTCACGTTCATTGAATCTTTGGCGCGACGCCGATCGAGCCAGATTAAGTGCGTCGTGTTAGTCTGAAGGAGATGCGGGTTTTCTTAAGGAAGGCCGGCATCTTGGAGGTTCTCTAATCAGGTTTGAAAGCACAATGCAACGGGCCCAATTGGTGGCCAAAGTGCAAGGCCCGCCAGGGGCCACCCCTTCTGATACTGATGATTACCTATATTTGTGAAAAAATTATTTGCAAAATCAGCAAATTCCGTCCTTTCAAAGATTTTTTGTGCCATTCGAGTTAGGATTCAATTTATATTTATAATAGTCATTCCATATACATTTTATGATTTTATTAAGGCGGTTCCTGTGTTCCTTATACCTTTATATTTTAGAAGGAGATGAATTTTCTTTGAGCGCTTTTTTAGTAAATCTCGTTTTTTTATAGATTTTATTACCCCATTTGTAATCCATGGTTTAAGCTTGCTCTATTTATTTACTACATTCTTTACACATTCGGACTCTCCTACCATTGTACTAAATTTACTTGAAAAATATTCAGTGGCTTTCTTTGGTTGATTCAAGCTCAAGGTGTGTGCCCAGTTTACATCAGATGCTAAATATTTTAATATAGTCATGTCAATACACTTAGAGACTTTTTGAGTTGGAAGATGTGTGATCAGTTACATCATGTTCTATAACAAAAGTATCTGCTTTCTTTGATATTGATCTGTCCTTATTTCCAAAAAAGGTATGGTCAAAGCAGGTTTCACTTTCTTCCCATGTAATCTCCCGAGAGAGGGGTGTGTTGGCAACTGCCTAGTAGCAAAGCCAGCCGCAACTAAACTCAACTCAATTAGTAGACCTGCTTGATTTGTAGGTTATAAGAGCAATTTTCTATGAATTATTAGGTGGTCCCAAAGAAACCAACGTGAAAATTTCCTGCTGGCAACTTTCTGTCATAGAATATGTTTAACATATTTGGAACATTCATGTTGTAGAACAAGCTGTTCCCATAGAAAGAAGTTAAGTTATCGTTAATTAGGAGATAATTGGCGAGCCACTTTTAGGCGCCTATTGGAAGATGAGCTAGGATGTTCGTTAATTATCCAGTATAATAGAATAGAGATGTGGGTAATTATTTCAATAAAAAATAATAAAATATGCTTCCAGATCTATTACAGCTTTGCATAGACATGTTATATCAATAAACACTAATTTATACGACTATCATGATCTCATTTATTACACGGCTTCCGAAAGAAATCCTTGGAAAAGATGGGTAAAAATAAGAAAGTATGTCCTTAGATTTTTTTTCCTCGGCTACCACTAAAAACTGTTTAGATACATGAAGAATAATTAATTTCGAAGTATATTGTTGCTCGATACTTACATAATCATTTGCGTGACACTTGTTCTAAATAACTTTAATGAAATATTACTAATATCTGCATGAGAATGCGAAATTGATTGCCATAAGATACATATCCAGTAACTCTTTTTCCTATTTATTAGCGTAAGACGCGATTTCTGATTTGTACAGATGAAAAGAATCGGTTTTAAAATTTTGTAGTATTAGAAACTCGGCAGGTTTTTGCCGTGGTCTAGCCTACAATTTAATATAGTCCTTAGGCTGATTTCCTTGACCGGTCAAATTATGGTCAGACAATGTACTGTTACACTTTTTACGTAAACATGACATCCTATTTCTTTGTATTAGAAGATGTTAGAAGGAATATAATATTATTTTAAGAAATACACGTAATATATACAACTTGCCTAATATTACGAACCATTTGCATAAAGATGCAATATTTAATTGTAAGCAAATTAAGATTTCTTCATATTATATATTTACGGGTGAACAACAATAAATGCTTTTTTAATTGGTTGTTTAACTAATTTAAATTTATTAAAGAACATATATTGACTGATGCAAATATAAATAATACACCTGACAATGTAGATTGTTATCTAAAGAGGTACTCTTTTTGCCGAATGGAAAAGAGAAAATGCAATTATTTATTTATCAATACATAACTTTTGAACCGGCTTGATTCAAGACCCTTTTCAAAATGGGTTCTTGCTAATTTCTCAAATATTTTTGTGAGTTAAACTGTTTGTTCCTACGAACTTTTTGCTCTAGTCTCTATCAATTCAGATTGTTGTTAAAAATATAAAAAACTTTCCGAAAAATAATCTTAAATATGATCTCCCACTATAAAAATCCTCATACAATATCATAGGTCCTTTTTGTATACAAGAAAATGTAATCGGCCAAGCCTATGCTGAAATGCTCAAACAACCTATAGACCCTCGATTACTCATGAAATTGAAACCGAAAGAACGAATATGTTGGTTGGACAAAAATTATCGGAACCAGTGGATTGGCAGAAGTGTTACAATTGAATGGCCGCCAAGATCACCTGATCATCGCCCTATGGATTTTTTTATGGGGTTACATTAAATCACTAATTTATATGACCCAGCCGGTTTCTTTGAAAGAATTGCGCCAGAGGATAATTGATGCTTGTCAAAGTATTCCAAGAGATATTTTTCAGAAAGTTTAATGAGGAATTTGAAAATCGGCTTTATTTCTATTTAGAACAAAATAGTAATTTTTTTGAGCACTTAATAAAATAGTTGTAAAAGGGGAAAACATGTATTTGAGTTATTTCAAAAAAATAGAGCTCAACAATTATGTTTCAATTTAAGCTTGGGATCCACTCTCATCATTTACGTTTATTTTTTAAATTAAATCTCATTAAGTTGGGTATCGCTGAAAAGCATTTTTGATAGGCTTTCCAGAAAGGTGTCACAAGTGGGATAGTGCCAGTTCATATTTCAAAGTGAATGAGAGTAGTGCTCCGGAGGTGGTTGAGGGTGGCTCGCAAAATACCTCATTTTTATTCCCCCCGTTTTTGTAGAAATTATTTCTTGATACCTTCTTTAAAAGGGTATTGTATTAGATGGAGTAATTTGTGATCTAAAAATGGACTTATACGAGGCAAGATAGACATTACAAGAGGCAAATGAGCCACTGGTGACATTAAGCCTTATACTTCTATTCACAAACCAATTGGTTGTCATAAATAAAAGAAAAATTAATATTAGAGATGCAGCAGTATGGAATTCCAAAAGCTACATTAGGAAGTAAACTTCTCAGTTAGCAAGAGCACCCGTGCAGACCCAGTTTATTTATTGAGAAGGAATAACATTAAAAAAAACCTTACTTTGATTGCTTCATGGGGCTACTCATTTGATTTGACAAATTTAAGAATAATGGCGATAAGATTGCTTGATATGGCAGTAGTTTAGGAAGGAAGATTAAAGACATATTATATCGGGTTAGTTTGGGTTAGTGAAATATCAAATCGTGTTTCAGCTGACGTGTTAATAAAAGGAGCTGCTTCTTTGAAAACGTTTCCGTATATTTGTCTAATTATAAATCTAAGAAATTGATCTATAAGATGTGCGCCAAATACCCAGAGAGGGTAATTAAACTCTATTAAAGCCGCGATTAATCTAATGATGCTTCTGTTTTTTATCAGGCAAACCATTTATGGGATTCTTGGACTTCTGGTGGCCCTGAAGGCACAAAGTTTAATAATTCGAAGAGTGACTGATTAGTGGTTCAACAGTATGTGCTTTGAGAAGTAGTTCTTCAATATAGTTATATCATTCTTATGAAACAAAGATAGTCAGAAGATACCTAGATCGTCTTTGCCAATCCCATAAGGTTTGATATGTTTTTACTTTTTTATTCATGTCCTGATAAAAGATAACCTATCAGGTCACTTTTTAAAGAGATTTCTACAGAACTGTGAGGAGCTTGATATTGTGTTAATGCAGTGCATACCATTCAACCACTTGACGTCGATTTCTACGCGCCTCTTAAAAATATTGAAGGGACATTTTAAGTCATTGGAAGAAGACATCTGGTCACAGATTTCCATAATTAACAAAAGACGCATTCCCAAGCCTTTTATCAAAAACATAAGGACAATTTAAAGAACCGGACTATATCCTCCAGATCCTTTAGGGCATAAAGTAACACCCTCCAAGAACACAAGGGTCAGTAGATGCTGGCTGTAGTTTCAGACGTTATCGTAAATGTTTTAAGAGATATGAGATCTGGAGATTAATCAGATAATCTTACTGGATGCAAGAGACTAAATGTGGAGCCCGGAAAAATTGTGCCCGCAAGTAACTTGCATCCACATCTGGTGTTCAGCAACAAGCTGGATCTCAACCTAAGCAATCATATAAAATACTGAGATTTCTAGCGACGCGACGCAGACGTTGAATTCGAAAGTTTTTCCGATGATAGTCTGAAAATAGCCTGAAAAACGCCTACATTAATAACAAATAGGGCGAGGCTGAATATGATGTGTCTGAAAAAGTGGAAACGGAAGATGAAATAATTAGGTCAGAGGTAAAAGAGGGCAACTGGATAGTTGCCCAATATAACACAATGAAAAACAAATTGCATTTTATTTGATAAATTCAAATTATTTTCAATCCTACACTAGAAGTCGAATTTCTTAAAATCTCGAAGGATTAATCGCTCCTCCAGTAAAAGAATGGCAATATTAGTGCAAATATGGTTGCGAAAATTCTAGCAGAATCCACAATAAAGGGAATGGGTATAGCAGAAAATTCTATGCTTATAATTTTGACTGCAAAACTTTTAATTTTTTAAATTAAAAACTTAGTTATAATCTCTTTCAGTATTTTTTTTTATCAAAGAACAGTCTTTAGCTTTTCTAACCACTAAGTTATTTAAGTAAATCTTATTATCTGTCTTTATTTTCCAGTTTCTATAGAGCTACAAGCTAAAATAGGTACATGTTTTAATTTTTTCTTAATTATTTTCTCTGCCTCACAAGTGATATTATCTTGGTAATAATGAAGTTGGTAGGCAATCACAAATAGCTCTACCCGGAAATTTGGGACGGCAATTACAGAATATTTATAGCCCCCTACCCTGTGCAGGGGGGGGGGGAAGGGTGTGGTTGGTATCATACTTTTACGTAAAATAGATAAACCTTCTATATCTCCATATATATGCTGAGAACGTAATAATTATCTAAAATCTGTTCCAGAAATGTATAGAGCAATAAAACCTCATTAGGTATAGAAAAGGACTACAGGATGACCAATCAAAAATATATGCCACTTCTATAGTTAGGCATTGATTTCATTATAAAATTTGTAATTTTCATAAAGCGCAGGTAGTACCACCCGGTTTTGGGTGAATTCATAAACACCGAAAATGGTATGCCAAATGCGTGCAGGTTAGACACTTGCAGAGAGAATTTAAATTTAATCAAATTTTATTTTAACAAATTTAAAAATTATATATAATATGTACATAATATAAATAGATAAAATAATTATTATTATACAAGTGGTGGTAATAATGAAGTTGGTAGGCAATCACAAATAGCTTTACCCTGAGGGAAAAATTGGGACGGCAATTATAAAATATTTATAGCCCCCCACCCTGTGCAGGGGGAAGAGGGTGTGGTTGGTATCATACTTTTACGTAAGATAGATAAAACTTCTATATCTCCAAATATATGCTGAGAACATAATAAATATCTAAAATCTGTTTCAGAAATTTATAGAGTAACAAAACCTCATTAGATATAGAAAAGGACTACAGGGTGACCAACCAAAAATGTATGCCACTTCTATAGTTAGGCATTGATTTCATTACAAAATTTGTAATTTTCATAAAGCGCAGGTAGTACCACCCGGTTTTGGGTGAATTTATGCGGTTTGCCTACTGTTGTCCATTCATAAACACTGAAAATGGTATGCCAAAAGTATTTAAATTTAATCAAATTTTATTTTAACAAATTTAAAAATTATATATAATATGTACATAATATAAATAGATAAAATAATTATTATTATACAATATTATAAAACAATTAAATTATAATAGGTTATATTCTTCACCATCTGAGGAACTGCCTTCACCTCTTGACATTATAATTAAAGGCTCGACCGACTGATCGACCAGTTTACTCAGTTTGTCAAGATCCTACTTTTTCTCCTCCTGTTTAATCAGATGCTGGACTGCTTTTCGGCAGTTCTCTGGTGTCACTTCCTTAATGGTATCGTTCAACAATTTATCATACAGTAAAAATAGGGTAATCGTGTTTTATGCAATCGTGTACATTTAAAATAATAACTTTTTCGCTCACTGCGAGTGGAGACGTAATGCTGATCATACTATGTCCTAACGGCAAATATTAAGATGTTTAAAACACCATTAAGAAGTATTTATAATCTGTGTCTTTATTACCTGCCTAAATAGGTATGCAAAATGACTACAGAGATTTAAAAGGGTCATAAATGTAATCTATAGAGTAATAAATCCTCAATATCTATGGAAAAGGACTACAGGGGTAAAAAGTCTACCTACGCCTATGTACTACCATGAAATTCAGCCAAACTAGACGGAATATATTCCTGAAACAGACCTTAGTACATGTTAAGAAAAAAGTTCAAAATTTGTCTATGGCATTTTAATTTTTTTTTTATTTAAAATTTGATACAATTCCACTACAGCGAAACATCAACAAAGGCCTGATACTTATTCAAATTTGATTTGACATAAGTTAACTTTAAATATTGGCAAAACTAAGTACACTAGTTTTAACAGCTAAACTGGAAATCCCCCCCCTGTAGTTTTAATAATCGTGGGGATTTTTTTTGCTCAATTTTTTATTATTTTCGTAATTACACTTTATTTTCTTATCTCTCAACATGTTTGTGCTTGAATTCTAAAAAAGTTTTGCTAAACATTTTCATTAACCATCAGTTTGATTTTCACTAAATGGTTTTATACACCGTGATATACTTTTTACTAATTCTGTCATTCAGATCGCACCAATTTCCCTCGTATTTGCCATTTTATTACGTCCCATTAAATTTTGCAATTACTTTATTTTTTTTAATCACTTACATCATCGTTTGATCCACCTCTATTAATATATGAACTGTTGATAGTATGCAACGTAAATAATAACACCATATTCTAAATTGTTGATAATAAAACAAGTCTGGTAAGGCTTCTAATTAACCCAAATTGACAACTTTTAATATTTTCATATTTACTAAATTATGAAAATTAGCGATAATTTATTTAGTCAACACTTATTTTCTTGAAATTTCCGTAGTAGCCCAGTAAGTCATCGTTCTCAAGTTTAGTCGGTCGTAAAGACTCATCCACCTTTAGAGTTGCCAGCGTATTGAATCTTTCTCTATGTTTTTCCAATTTCTTCATTACGAGATCTGGAAAAAATACATTCATTAATTATTGGATGTTAATACTTCTGTCAGCGCTCATGTTAAAACCAATTTCTTTGACCGATTTTCGTAATATTTAGCCTACCGGTCTCCCACCATTTTCAAAATGCTTAAGGCCAATACAATATCTAATCTAGCGTATAAAACTGTGTAAAACTATTTGAAACTCGTATAATATAAATGCAAATCTCGCGAGACTAATTTGATATAATAAATCTGCTTCTATACTCTTTTTATAAGAACACACTCAACTTACCGTTTGTTTAATTCAAATTGACAAGACAAGGCTAAAGGCAGGGTTATAATTTAATGGAAATCAACAACCATTCCTACATGTATAAATCTGAAAGAAACATACGTATATTCCCTGAAAGTATGAAGTACCAAATTCACAGATAGAATATATGTGCCGATTTAAAAATGGTTGCACTACTTGCAGGATTACAGAGTAGCTACACAAAATATTGCTACTATTTCTGCGAGTGTAATAGCATAGCCAGAAACCAACATCATGTATTTAAAGAAAGGGCGAAACGTGAAAAAATCGTGTCCGATGGGAAAAGCGTCCTTAATAAACCCTCAGCCGCTCAACTGTCAGAAAATCTACTTACCCCCTCTGCACATAAAACTAGGGCTTATAATAGATTTTGTTAAAACCTTTAATAGAAAAGAAATTGCTTTATTTACTTGAAAGAGAAAATTGGCGGGTAAGTGAAGCAACTTCGTTGGTCCGCAAATACGAGAACTTTCGAAGGATGATAATTATGAAACTGCACTTTCAGAAAAAGAAGAAAGGGCGTAGACTACCTTCAAAAATGTATGCAGTAACTTCTTAGTAAATAATAAATCGGATAATTATACAGAACTAGTTGAAGAACTTATCCGATCTTGCAAGGAATTAGATTGCAGCATGTCATTTAATTTCAGAAGAACACGGATAAAAATTTCCCCAGGAAATGACCGAAAAATGGTACAGAGGAAAATGGACTCTAAACATGTTGGCGAACAACTGTTGGCATATTTAGTTAGTTATTTTTTTGGCATGCTTTGGGTTAGTTTTTGTTGGTTGCTCCCTGCATCGAGCGGAGGGCATTGCATGAATATAAATGAGTGAAGTGAAAAAACATAAACATAATTGACGGGTGAGGCTATGCAACACACGTGCTTATCTAGCCAATCAAGCGGCATTATTTAACTGGGGTTCTGTAACGTGGAGGCTTCCGCGGTTTAGTTGGGCCCTCAACCATGAAACTGATCCCAATGAATATAAACCAAATAGCAGAACAATAGTTTCTTATTATACCCTGTTTTTTTAAATTTATAATAAATTATATTTTGTAAAAAAATTCTGACTTAATATCATTTAATTTTGTAAAATTCACTATATTTTTTATGGATTGGTCTTCACGTATTCAAGTGATTAACTTATATTTTAAGAATAAGCAAAATATCAAAAATAGCCACAAAAACCTAATTCCACCTGTACATCTATGCAGAGTAAAGCATGTATTCAAATGCGTACTGTCTGGCGTTAACCAAGAAAATAATCTATTTTTATATAGTAATAATTAATATTACTTCTTACCCTTTAATTCTTCTAAGGATTTCTCTTCACCACCAATGTCTTTGGGCATCCGTTCTTTTCCGAAGTCTTCTAAGAGAATGTCTGTTCCAGAACTTACTTTTATCTGCAAAGTGATCATATGGTTTGATTTTTTTACACTTCATTTGTTCGTTTTCGAGTTACATTGCTACTCAGGAATATGTGGATAAAAGACTATATACAAAAAAAACTAAGATCCAAAATTTCTAATTTGTGTTCCAAATATAGGCACTTTAATGCACGTCAAACTTTCAGTTATTTAAAACAAAAAATGATAATAAAGTTAAATAATATGATTACAAATATAGATAACAAATATATAGACAGAAAAATTAACACTGGATTAGATAGAACTAACAAATTAAGTAAGACAGTTTAGGGAGAAACAAAACAGGCTTTGGTATACATACGAGCGAAGAGACAGTACAGATAGATATAAAACAGATTTAAAAAACGTTAATACCAGATTTTGATCACTGAATGGTTGATGCATGAAAAGCCAGCATTGAGTAGCTATTTTAGAAGGTAATGGCTAGCAGCAAGTAATTTTAAGATATAAAGATCCTTTGAAACAAGTAGACAATTTCGATTAGATCTATAATAGTTCTTTATAGCTATTTGGTACTTTATTGCAGAATTGCTGTCAGTAATAGTTAGTAGAGGGACGCGATTCTCAAGAAATCCAGTCTTGTTTGAAATTATGAAAATATGCCTCTTTGGAATGTTTCCAAGTTGGTGTATGCATAGAGAAGACACTCAAAAAAAGCGCAATGGTATGGTTAATTATATTTATTCCAATAAATTTATGTTATACATCAGTGTGATATTCTAGACCACTCACAACTCGCAGTGTTTCTGTAACCAAAAATTTTTTCCGCATGACTAGAATACCCCCAGGTCAAGATTACATAATAGGACTCAGAATGGAAAAGCAAGTGGTATGCCTGCAGCGGAATTGAAAATGGTACTACATCCTTGATATTCGTCAAAGGAGATATTACTTTCGAGAGTATCTTGGCTAGGTAATCAATACGTGGTTGGAAGGAGAAGTAGAGGTCAAGTAAAATGTGAAGAAATTTTTTTTCTGGTGCACTTTGAATATCATCTAAACGTCTTAAGGCAAAAGAGATTCAGGTAGTCTTGTTCCTATTTAGAGAGAGTCTGTTACAGAGAAATCCATCCTTGAATTTTCTAAGGCTCATTTGACGTGGTAATTAAATTATTAAAGATTTAGTCACTGTTCAGGGCAATTGAGAACTACGAAGACTCTCGAGCAATTGCGTTGAATACTTCCAAAGCACTAGACAGCGTTTGGCATGATGGATTGCTCAACAAACTGCCGTCCTTCGGACTGCCAGGGTCTATTGGCAGCTGGCTTGCCAGTTTCCTTAAGAACTGATCTCTGCATATTACAGTTAATGAACACATCTGAGACACATTCATTATTAATGCGGAAGTGCCTCAGGGAGCAATACTTTCACCAACTTTGTATATCATGCAAAAGTTAATCCAAAGGGACTTCTCCGTCGGCCGTAGTCATCATCAATGTTACCTGAAAGTAAATAAAAGAACCCACTGTCAGTGGAGAGTCAAAGAATGTTGTTGAGTTGAGACAATGGTTATTTTTGGTAAAAATTTTTAATGAGATGAACACTGTTGCGTTCGGTTATACATTTGTTGGAATTTTTCTATTTTTATTTAGAATTTTTTTATTATAAAAAGAAGTTAATTGAAGTTATTAATTAAAAATGATGATTTTCAGTTCATTTTTGAGTGTAAAAAAAGAGAATGGTGGACTTCTTTTACTCACTTGTCAGTGGACAAAGAACATATCCAGGGAAGCAAACAAACAACACGAATCGACAATGGTCACAATTAAATTTCACACATTGTACGTCACATTTTTGAGAAATGGTTCACATAATTTAGATTAAAATCAATAACCTGAACAAATTAAAATAAAAGAATGGTACCAAGACCCACGCTTTTGGATGACACATCAAATGTGTCACTATTGACAGTCTTGACAAGCAGACTGATGACGCTTATATCCGAAAAACGGCGGTAATTTAAAATTTTAAAAGTTTTAAAAAGACAAGTATTAAGTTGAGAGATAAAATTAAATAAAGTTACTGTAATGGTCTATTATAGTTAACCTAAAGTACAAAAGGAGTTGCTACTATGCTAGATGAGACCAACCAAATGCCATAATATGTATCAAGTGCCCAATCTGCAAATGAATATTTGAAAATTCTGTTTACTGCTTAAGTGATGGCTTGAAAGTTAGTTTGGAAGGAAGAGAGTACTTGGTCAACTGAAAATAGAGGACTAATTTAGAGATGAGGTTAGCCTAAGCTAACTCGACGGATCGAAAAGAAAAGAAATGAGATGACAATAGCCTGAGCTAACTCAACTCATAGATGACTAACTTAAGAAGGGATGAAATTAGCCTAAGCTAACTCACCTTGAAAATAAAGAAAAGGGAAGGAAGTAGATGAAATCAGCCTAAGCTAACTCAACTCAATAGGATAGAGAAAGAAAGATGACCTTAGCCTGGGCTAACTCAATTCTAAAACTAAAAATAAAAATTAAATTAAATTATATTTCTGTAGTAAAAATAGAAGAAATTATTTGAAATTGAAAATGCTTGATCAAGCGACCCTCCTAACCTCCAAATATATGGGCGAAAAGTGAATTCAGTAGAGAAGCCTTCTGTGTAACGGAATGTAGGATCTGTTAAGATTAACCTGAGTATTGAGGCAGCTCGCTGTGGATCTCGATGTCCTCCATGAAATCCAACCTATTGAAGTTTTTTGATGAAATGTTATGCAGGATCTTTGAATCGGAATAAGAACTGAAGTTGTGGTTATGATTTCGCAAATGTTCTCCGAAAGCAGAATTGTTTCTGTTCAAATGTTCGTTGATACGAACCTTTAATGGTCTACATGTCCTACCGATGTCGTTGTAGGTGCACTCGCAAGAATTGCACGACAACCTATAAATACCACTTTTTGAGAGAGTATCTATTTTATCTTTAGTGTTATTTAAAACGGTTTGTAATTGATTTATGTTTTTACAGGCGCGCACTGAAGTAGTGTGGTGAGATATTGGAATGGTGCGGGGCATAGTGATGGTGAACATTTGGCGTGCCGATGGAATAGCCGCGAAGTGTTATGGAAGTGATTCAATGCTCACTGCAGTGGCAAACAACGTGTGGTGTCGCCCATTCATCATTTATGTCGTCCTCAGAGGATGAAGATGCACTTTTATTTCTACAACTTGCTAAACTAAATGCTAAAAATCAGGAGAGAAGAAAAAAAAGCGCTATTGGGTACATCCTCTTTGGTAGCAAAATAAAAAATATGGAATTTTTAATATTTATAAAAAGGATTTGAACTTTGATGACCAAAAATTTAAACTTTTCTATCGAATGAAGAAAGCGGCGTTTTGCAAGTTACTGACAAAACTACGAGCTATGCTTCAAAAAAAGGATACGAACTTCAGGAATTGTGTTTCTCCCGAAGAAAGACTTCTAGTAACATTGCGGTAAGTATATAAAAAAATATTAATAGACATATATTTATTAACCAAATACCAACTTATTTTAAACCATTATTTTAAAAAGCAAATTCATTATTTGGTAATAATGTGTCTTCTAAAAAAATATTTTGATAACGGCACTGAATATTTGGTAATAAAGTATCTTGTGTGGGTGGTGGATGTACTATCGAAAACGAAATGTCTTGATAAGATGGTTGCAAATCAGCTGTCTCACATCGAGGTGGAATAGAATTACTACATGCTGTAGAGGAACGGCCAGACGGCATGCGGTGTGCAACAAGCGATGAGGAACTATCAGACATTGGGGAGAAGAGAGGTGCAGTAGTATGGGATACTACAGGTTCGGCAAGATTTAGGACTCTCACTTTATATTTTCTTTTCTGCTTGTCCGTCATTTTTTTTTAAGTCAGGCAATAGACTCAATAAAAATTGCATATCAGCATCATCATTCATTAAAGCAGGTGGTCTATAAGGTGCTTGCTTCTTTTTTCGAAATACTCAAAGGCAGCTTTGTCAACCTCTTCCAAAGTTACTTGATTCCGAGTAGTTTTATACCTTTTAGGTTTATTTTCACCGAGTAACGAACTGGATAGCCTTTTCTTTTGATTTCCTTGCTTTGGATTAGGAGAATCGGTTTTTTCCAAACTATCTTGCTGAAATAAAACTACATCTGATACATCCCGGTTGACTTCTTCAGTAATCGACTGTTCATCATTACTATCGTTTTTCTCCCTTGGTTGTTTTTGTAATTTCCGACTTCATTTGGACTTCCTAATTGTTCGATTTCAAGCTCTTCGGTCTCTAGACCTTTCGTAAAAGTTTCTTCATTGAGTCTATCGGACATTTCATAAGTCTTAGGTGCTTCAACATTTCCTTTTGGTTGGCGTGACTTGTGAACGGTAGAATAAAACATATGTACTCCGAGAGATAGTATGGGCGTTTTACTGATGCTCCAGATCCAGATGGCACGTATGTCTTTAAATGTTTCGTGTAACTTCCACGTAGATTTTTCCACCAGTCTGCGCTGGTAGCTGCAATATAAACACATTATTAAGATATACAAATTAAGCGTAATATACATAGTTTTAGTAGATATATTTAACTAACAAGTGAGGAAAGTAGCAGTTTTCCGCACGGGACGGTATTTGCCCGAACGACGCGAAGCTTAGTTCAGGCAAGCCGTCAAGCGTGGAAAAGATACTTTCCGCATGTGTTGGGTACCAAATTTTTCCTACGAGCGGCGTTATGGCTTTTAAAATTATAACAAATTACATTCAAATGGTCTTATTTATTTTTTTTTCAATGAATTGTGTTGAAAAAACGTAAAAAGTGAAATATTAATATTAATATCCAAATGAGCCAGGATGAGTTACATTTCAGAGTCTGGTAAAGTACTTTACCGCATTCATTTACGGCATTTGCATGCGATAAGGTACATTTTACCTCACTAAACGCGGTAAAGAATTTTTTCTTCAAACGTCAGTAAATCCGTCATTACTCGACTGTGTAGGCGGCAGTAAAGTTTCATTTTTCCTCCGCCGGAGCTTTACTTTTCACTTTTCCGCCGGCGGAGGTAAAAGTGTTATCATAGCAACATAGATACAATACAAACAAACATCAAAATAAGCGTCAACAACTCAAGAGTTATTAAACTAAAATTTGTATTTATCACTCAATGTGTGACTGCATTTCTAAAAATCACTAATTTAGGAACAAATTGGTTATTATTTAATCGACCTTACTCAATAACTGCTTATCAATACGGAATTAAAACGCAATCGAAAACGCAACTTTAAAAATATAATTATTGTTGACAGTGTCCACTGACAGCTTTATGTTACATTACTATAGCAACAACCTGAGCCTATTCACCGACACCGCACCGGCCTAAGCCGCCTTGCGAACCTACTTATCTTTAATAATAATTATTATTACTATTAAAAAGAGACTTTTTGCATTAATTTGTCGACATTTGAAGAAAAAACAGCATATTTTATTTGGAGGAAAAGTTACTTTTCATGGCTTGCTCTCTATTACCAGCCTCACTCCGTTCGGCTGTTAAACACGAGCGCGCCATGAAAAGTATTACTTTTCCTCCATATAAAATAATATACTATTACAGCCCTGAGTGCGGTAAAGTATTACTTACGGCACGCAAATGAGTAATAATAATAAGCAATAAAGTGTACTTTACGCACGCGGGTAGGAAAAATAAATTACTTAGGTATTGTCTTTATATCCAGGTATTTCGCAACCGGCTGCAATCTAAAGGCCCTATCATGTTATTTACCATTAGGGAAATAATTGCGACAACTTCAGAAGTAATTTGGAAAATTCTACAACCAGCTTACCTTATTAGCACTACCAAAGAATCATGGTTAGAATAGGCCGGAAGATACTGGAAACTATGGAACCTACCAAATTGTGTGTCTATAGGGAAACACATCAGGATTAAACGTCCACCAAAATCAGGTTCCGAATTTATTAATTACAAAGGGTAATTTTCCATTGTTTTGATGGCTGTGTCAGATGCAGATGGATGTTTCTTGACCATTGATGTAGGTGAGTATGGTCGAAACAGTGACGGGAGAGCATTAAAAGAAAGTAATTTTGGAAAGAAATTAGTCAACGGTACTCTAGACTTACCAGATCCATCTCCATTACCAGGACAAGACACAAAATTTCCATTTTATTTTGCTGCAGACGAAGCTTTCCCATTGATGTATATGAATGAAGAATGAAGCCCTACCCTGAAAGAGGCTTAACAAATAAGAAGAGGATGTTCAATGGTAGGTTATCAAGAGGACGCATATCAGTTGAGTGTTCGTTTGGAATGATGTCATCTAAATTCAGAATTTTACACACAACAATTGCTCTTAATATAAATACAGTGGATACTATTGTTCAAGCCGTATGCGTACTGCATAATTTTATTAAAAAAGAAGGTGTGTTTTCGCGGCCGCGAGGAAAAAAAGGAAACGATGATGACATAGAAGTAGAAAATGAAGAACAGCAACGTGATCCGAGACTCTCAAATCAAAGAAGAGCCACCAATCCAGCAATTGCTACTCGGGAGAAGCTCTGTGATTTTTTCTTCACAGTGGACGGCGCACTTAAAGGACAAAATAGATTTTGTTTATAAAGACGAAAGTATTAACATTTTTGCTAGATATACAGTGCCAAAAAAAAACAGCAATATTTTTGAATTTTGCTCTACAAAAATAGGTATGATAAAACTGGAGAATCGAAAAATAACTAAATAATGCCTTTTATTAAAAAATCTTTTTTATAATTCCTCTCTGAAAACTCATCATTTTCGACGTCTCGAGCAAAGAAAGTAAATATTTCCGGTGCGCCGGTTACAAAATAAGCATAAGTATAATAAATTGGGTTAAAATTAGATAGCGATGCAGTATATGAAATTAATTTAATACATTTTAGCGTCAATAGTATTTTATTTATTCTGACTTTACTTGTCACAAATATATCAAAACTATCTGCCTATTTAATAACAATAATGCATACAAACACATTTCCATAGCAACGCTTGATAAATATTAGATACCTGTTTCTTGCTTGTCTTCGAAGTTTGACGTTTGCTTACATTTTAATTCAAAATGTAATAGGTTTATTCTAGCATGAAATCTCGGACGATTTGAAGCCTCCGGAGTTTGCGCAGAGCAATAAAAGCGACGCTTATATCGCTATGCGCAAACTCCGGATGGCTTCAAACCGTCCGAAATGTCCTGCTAGAACAAACCTATTATAACATGATTTTGGATACATAAGATAATAATAGTTTTATGTTTATGTTTTGATTTCAGCGGTAGGTATTATGAAAAATATCGTTCATTACATGTCCAGAAACAGCTTTTCTCGCGCTTGCATGACTTCCTGTGTTCGGCTACGCCTTACACCAGAAACTGTCGTGCGCACACCGGAAAAGCCTAGTTTCTGGACTGGTAATGAAATATACTATTTCTCAAGAAACCAATTTTTTTATTACTCACCTCCTTCCCCAATGTCTTTCGCAATTTTGGCCCAGGCTCATATGATAATCATCCCAAGAATGATAAACTAATATGAAAGGATGGTGCCTTCCCATTTAAACACATGTTCACTTTTTTCTGCCCCGTGCCCCGCAGCTCCCTCACCATAATTGGCGTTTTTGTGACGTAGCTGCGCGCGAATGGCTATCATTTTTACCATTGCTTGCATTGCAATTTCCATGTTTTGGTTCTGTTTTTAGTTCTTTACTCATATTTTCAAATATCTTAGAACTATTGGTAGTTGTGTTTTAGTGCTCTGAACATTGAGAAACCTGAAATGTATTATATTTTCCTTTGATCCTAAAGAAAATCCCATAAATTGAGGATTAAAGCAGGGACCAGAGTGCCTGTTTTGTATAAATATTTTCCAGTGTAGTTTTCATTGACTTTTTATTAAATAAGGTAGGAAGAACTTTAAATTATGTTTAAATGTAAGCAAGTCTAGGAAGAATAATAATATTTTACTTAATATTATAGAGAAATTGTCAAACTGAGGGTTTTATTACACAGTGTATCACTTGGCTATTTAGGTTTTAAACAATATTTTTAAAATAGTAGGTATGTTTACGGGAAAGTAATTCTTATTTATAGATTGTTTAGTTCCTTAGATTGTGATCTTGCTTATCACGTTAGAATATATCATAAATATATTATGTCATACAGCAATCGCTACACTTACTACACTATGGAAAAGCCAGTGTCGAATCATATATTAAGGATTTTTCATTCAGAAGCCCTCATGTTATTAGCATTATGAGTTCACTTACTAGTAAATACACACAAGTTATAGATCTAAGGCTTTCTTAATTCAGTTTTATTTTCCATAATTTGAGTATAGATTGTCGAACTCTGAATGCCACAAGAAAATTACTATTTTGAATATCAGTAAACATGTACATAGATACAAATATACTTGTTTGTCGAATAAAAGGAATTTTTAAACTACTTAATGTTCAACTTTTCTCTTTGGATATGATATTTTAGTTAGCTACAAATAATATAATAGGTATATATGAATCGTTTATTTTGGAAAGGTACTAACTAATATGTTTGTTTATACTATGCTAATATTTAGTGCCTTTCAAGAAATTAATATAATCAATGCCTTAATTTCATATGATAACCTCTTAAGATTCCTTTTCCAGAAGCCTCCTAGATGTTTGGTCCCTTACTTGCAATACCATCATGCTAAATATAGAATGATTTGCAGTCTTACAGTTGTGCATACCAAAAATATTAACTGTTAGCTGTGTTAAACAAAACAAGTCCTGATCTGCAAATTCTTGTAAGTTTACATTTTGCATGTAGGCGAATTGTATTATTGCCAATTCATCACGATTTTGCACTCATCGTTAGATTTCTTTAGTAAAACTATTTTGCTCTTCTTTTATGTACGGCTAGTTCGGAGGTTCCTACTCTTTTAAATGCTTCTCCAAGAGAAGGATTTTTTATTTGAAGATCTAGATATCCACACTTACAGCAAATGTCCCCTTGTGGATGACCAAAATGTAAATTAAAGTTTTCATGAAAATGTTTTACAAAGTAAGAATATTGAATGTTCGATGATGTATTTTTCCCTTGAGCAAATCAAAAATAAGTTTTCATATTGTTCGAGCAATAGGGAATGAAGCATGATCAAAAAAAATATATCAGAGTCAGTGGGCAAATATACTGTGAAAATAGTTAGTTTTTAGATCAATAAATGAAATCTATTTATATACTACATATAAGCTTAGTGTTTAAATTAACCCAATTATACACCTTTATTCCATAAACAATATACATTTACCTAGGTCAGAACATTTTAGGGATCTTGGTGTAACCTTTGACAATAATTAGTGAAACATCCAGAACTCTCGAGTTTATTACCAGACTTAGCCATGAGTTTCACGACATAGATACTCTTAAAACTTTATTCTGTTCTTTTATAAGATCAAAACTAGAATACACCTCATTAGTATGGTCATCAGCATATGATGCAGTATGCACACATAGATGATATGGAAAGGGTACAACATAGGTTCTTAAAGTTGCTTTACCTGAGGACTCATGGTTGCTACCCATCCTCAGGGTTTTCCTGAGAACTTGCTTCGAATGTTTGATATGCAGTCCCTTAAAACTAGAACAGGCTACTCTTGCCAAGAATTCCTATTTAACTTACTTAATAATCTTATTGAATGCCCTGATCTCCTAAATAAAATTAACTTTCTTGTTCCTCGCATGGGCTCCCGTCAGAATTTAACCTAGAGCAAGTATTTTCACCCATTTATACAATGTGCAAAACACAATGCTTGTGGCAAGAATTTTGATATATTCAATAGTTCTATCGCTGTGATACGGACTCTCTTCAAAGAACATGATCCTGACCGTGTATCATGACTCTCCTTATCCTGACCTACCTACTGCTAATACCTGCCTATTATTGATTTGATTTGTTTTATTCTTTTTTATTGTAAAATATTTTATAGTTCATGATGTTCTACTTGTGATTTTTGGATACTTTACTGTAGATTATTGTATGTATTTCATAGTTTTAAGCTTAATTAGGTACTTTGATTATCTTTGATTGCTTTGTAATTGGGTCCGAACCTGTTAAGCAGTGTAACTAAATAAATAAATCAAAACAAGAGAAATTATCATGGAATTATATAAAGACTCACATCTGGGTGATGATCCGGTAACAGTCAGAGATTTGTTAAACCTTAAAGAAGATTTCCTTTCTGTATTGGTTATGCTTATAATAAGCATAATGCAAGAATCATGATGACTTGGCCGTAATACAATTCGATTACATGCAGAATGTACACTTACCAGTAGTTCCAGTTCAGCACTTGTTTTGTTTAACACAGCTAACAGTTGATATTTTTGATATACACTACTATAACACCGACAAAATATTCGTCTACATTTACCATGAAGATATCGCCAGTCAGGGACCAAGCAGCTTGGAAGTTTCTGGAAAAGAAATCTTACGAGGTTATCACATGAAAGACATTGATTATCATATAATTATGGCATTGCTTATATTGTGATATTGGTAGATTTTGTTGCTGTAATGAGTATCATTTAAAGAAAAATTATTGAAAATGCTGATTAATGAATCGATTCAAAATTCAAATTCAAAAAGTAAACGAAAAGTAGTAAAAATCAAAATTGCACAAAATGTTAGTTAGTCCCTTTCTCAAATAAACGATTCATATGTGTTTCAGATACCATTATGTCAAGATCAGGATCAAGCTGTGCTGGTTTTGGCTATACAACACTTATTCTATTAATCAACGTGGTGAAAGAAAAATTATTTTACATGTGCTTCCCAAACCAAAGGATATGGTGTCCCAAAGTGTAAGAAAGGAATGGATTAGCCGCTGTAGTAGACAGGATAAATTCAACCCTGACACTAGCAGGATTTGTTCAGATCATTTTGTGATTATTTTTTATTCTTGGCTAAAGTTTGTACCACATGGAAGTAACAATATAATTTAGTTTTAATGACATATAGGAAATTTTATACTTTTGACTTTCCGTGAACAATTTTTTAAATTCAATGATTTTTGTATGGTGTAAAATTTTTGCACTACTATTTAATAATAATAAATATAATAATGGTGTATTGCCCATTTTCGCATATTTATGCTTTAAACAGTATATATAAAATATAAAAGTTAATTACTTAAGAGTAAATGTATAATATAGTGAAGAATGTTAAGAGGCTTTAGACAGATAATATAAAAGTTAACTCAGGCTCAGGAGTAAATGTATAATATAGTTAAGATGCTTTAGACAGTATGTATAAAATACGATATAAGATATAATTTATGTTGTATATTGAGGACGTAGAATTAACAATACAGTTAATATTGAAATTGTGGAACATATACTGTGCATATGAACATACAATACTGTTGGAGATGAGACTCAAATTTGTGCAGACTATAATAAGCGCCTTGCAGTAATATTTTTTTCACCACTCTTAAGTGGATTTATACTAGTAGGTATATTTGGTGTTTGTGGGAAGAAGGTTGTATATGGTAATACCAATGTAATAGGTACTTTTTAACAATTTAGTTGAAATGGTAAAGATAGGCCAAATAATGAGATCTTTACGGAGATTATAGGAATTATTTTCGTTAGTGAGCTCACAGTGCTGATCCAGTTTTCTTAAAACATGTTGTAAGAACCGAAATTCAAATAGTTTTAGAGCAGCCGGACTATGATGATGGAGCTGATAGCACTTTCAAAGCTGAAGACATAGAAACAGCTTTGGATGAAATAGAGAAAGAAGATGCTTCTTTTAATCCTATTGTGTATCATTTGCAAAATTTTATATAAGTAACAAGATGTGAGGGTTATTATATTGATACTTTAAAAATACTGTTTACTTGAAGTTCTTAGTTGTAGCTTATATATTCATTATTCCACTCTCACCTCTCCAGGAGTGAATTGCTTAGCACATTTTAGAGTGAAACTAACCAAAGCATACTTACTATTTGAAGCACTGTGGGTGATGTAACTTGTTGCAATAGATGCATAGAGTACTGAAGATCTTTATCAATAGTGAGTCCAGGGATTTTGATCTCTGCTAGGTTACTCAGAGTGGTTTTAGTATTAAGGTGTATATTTGATGTATGTGTGTGATGTTCTGTTTCTTGAATAAAATATAATTTGTTGTATCAAGGTTGAGTTAATTTATTTGCATTATAGCAGTGTGCCAAGTCGCTGATTACTTTCTTTGTTTCAGTTTTTAAATTTTCATAGTTCCAATCACCAATAACATGTTGTGCCATCTGCGTAGATTATGATCTTTTTCAGATACATCTTATGTAAGGTCATTCACAAACAAGTTGAACAGCACTGGTCCTGAGATAGAACCCGAGTATAAACGTCGATCTTTATACTCGGATAGAACCCTGTGTTACTCCGTTTATATTATATAATAGCTAACCCTAATATTATCATAGAGTGTAGACCATTAAAAACTAATAGTGTCAAAAATAGAATGTTTTAAGATTTGTACCAGCTTTTTCTAAATCGTCCAGGTATCCACAGAACAGGAAAGAACCCATACAGCACACCAAATCACGATTACGATGTGTTCGCATTGTGACGATGTATCTAGATGCAGACACAGGGTTGCACAATTCTACGATGTAAATGTGCTACGTTTACACATTTCAGGTACACACGTATGCACAAAGGTTAAACGTCCGCCTCACAATGTAGCCACAGTATACCATTTACATATACACAACTTAAATGATCCACAGTGTGTTATCGGCTGCACAGTGATTGTGTATTATGCTTAAACTCTGTTTACACATGGCATTTGTCCTTCTCAATTCGGACGTAAATATACTATTCCGTGTATATGTAGCTCCGTCGCCCCATGCATACGCCCTGTCAAAGAAACCAATTTTTCATGAGCTACTTCAGGAAAATAAAAGTTTTGCCGCCTGACCTTTATTCGTTCTCAAAACAGGTATTTTAAAAAAATAATTAATATTATGGTTTTATGAGAACGAAAGAGGGGGCAGCGAAACTTTTATTTTCCTAAAGCATCTGTCTGAAGAAAAGTTACTTTAAAATTGTTCTTTTCTTCTTTCCACATAATATACAAAGAGCGGCTAAAATATAGAACAAATTCATTTAAAAATCAGGTATTGACTTTTTAGAAAAATGCTGGATCACGTCAATTATAATTTCTCTTCCGTTTTTTTTTGCATCAAAAAGAAAATATACAGGGTATTTCAAAAAAGTAGATTTGATGTCAATTTTTTTTTAAATAAAACACTATTTTTTAAAATCCAAAGCAATAGTGTTCCATTTAAAAATAAATTAAGTTTGATGTCAAATCTGATTTTTGACACAACCTGCATAATTTCATTTTAGAGCAAAAAAGCAGAACAAAAAATTAAAATGGACGTGTAGGAGCATTTTCCTAAAAAATCAATACCTGATTTCGAAACGAATTTGTTCCATATTTTAGTCGCTCACTTTATATAGTTACTACTACGGAACGCTATCAATTGGTGCAACAGAAAGCAGAAGTAGGAAAACACTAGAAAATTACAGAACTTTTACAAGAATATTAAATGTATTGAAAATATTCAAATAACATAATAAAAACGCAAATATATATCTTATGCTATACATTGCCAGCCTTTGTTGCAGCTCAGCAGCTCTCTTTTCAGCCATTCTTCGTTTTTTGAAACAAAAAAAATCCTCCAGTCGGTTGGTTGCTTGTCGTTTGTCGTAACCATTCGCAGACCGCCACGTCGTTTTGGAGCTCAAATTTGGCAAATTGGGTATTGGACAAGAGTCTTTCATAAAGTCGCTGCAATAATACAAAAAAGTACCTATAAGCAGAGCACAAAAGATCAATTGTTATGGTTGTATCTGTAAATACTCTGAAGGATGTTCACTTTCCAATTTAATAAAAGTAAATGTGCAGAACATTATACGCCGTGATACCCAATGACCTTTGATTGTGCATTTCCTACAGCATCCATACCCAGTGTGGCCTTTGAGCTATATATGAACGAGCTGGTGCCGGTGCATCGCAAATGTAAGCATCCATTACGATTTTATATTTGACACGCATCAAAGGGTGTTGAAAATTTTTGTATCAAAAATCAGTGTAGCGAGAATCGTTACTCGATTTCCATGACCGCCTAGGTTTTTTATAATAAGAAAGTGCATACCACCCTAGAACTTTACAAGTGGTAAAATGATTACTACCTGCTACCACATGAGATACAAATGGCCAGCATGCTAACGCTCTGCGCTGGCATTGTTCCATCTCCCTCGAATGTAGAAACGACAACACAGAACTGCAGAGTGTATATTATTACACTGTACTATTACTTTTACGTGGTGTATATACAAAATTTTACTTAAAGCTATAATCACCACACTAATAATTTAAACTTTGTCAGCATCCTGTACGAACGTTAGATTTCAAAATTCTAACGACGCAATTAACTTTACGTTATTATAGGTACATAAAAATGTTAGGTAGAAATCCAACAAATTACATTAAACCATTGTAAGCATCATGTGGGGACCTATACGGACGTTAAATTTCAATAACATTCCAATGATCCATCTGTACTTTGTATAAATATGTTAAGAATCTTAGGTG
>MU182492.1:311116-337904 GCA_016904865.1 Pissodes strobi | reverse complement strand
GCTAATTCATGGATGTATAGTAACTTTTCCTTAAGGGAGTCCGCGTAGTCTTGAATTTCCATATCCTGGTTGTCTGGCGTTCCGAATAATAGGTCGCAGGGTAAGCGGAGTTCTCTTCCAAATAAAACCATGGCTGGTGTTAGTCCTGTCGTGTCATGGACTGCTGATCTATAGGCCATTAAAAATAGTGGTATGTGTTGGTCCCAATCCTTCTGATGTTCATCTACGACTTTTGACAAATGTTCTTCAATGGTCTTGTTAAACCTCTCAACCATGCCATCTGATTGTGGATGTAAGTCCGTGTTTTATGTATGTTGAGTAAATCACAGACTTTCTGGAAAACCTTGGATTCGAAGTTGCGTCCTTGATCTGAATGCAGCTCTAACGGAACACCAAATCTGCTGAATAGGTTATTCACAAGGACCTCTGCTATGGTAACAGCTTCTTAATTGGGGATTGCAAAGACTTCAGGCCATTTACTGAAGTAGTCAATTGCCACTAAAATGTACTTGTTACCATTATTTGTTTCTGGGAAAGGGCCAGCTACGTCAATGGCGATACGTTCAAACGGTAGGCCCACATTATACTGTTTCATTTTGCCCCTAGATCTTGTTTTGGGTCCTTGGCTTGCGGCACAGGTTGAGCACTGCCGACACCACGATTTCACATCCTGGCAGTAGTTGACCCAGTAAAATCTGTCGCGAATCTTGTCAATCGTTTTGTTCACTCCGAGATGAGCACCAGACATTCCATTATGAACTTCTTCCAGAACTTCCGATATCTTCCTCCTTGGTACCACTAACTGTGTCTTCACTACTTTGCCATCGGCGCTTTCCCAGGCTCGTTTAAGAAGTCCATTTTCCACCACCAGGGAGTCCCACTGAGCCCACAGAGTTTTAAAAGCAAGTCCTTTATTTGATATCTCGCTCCAGCTTGGTCATGGTTGCTGTTCTTCTTTAGCTCTTAGCAATAGTGCTATTTCACTATCTTCAAGCTGGTCCTTTTTAAGTTGCTCGGTGGTCCACTGCTGATCAACCTCAAATTTCGTTAGCCTAATCGGAGTAATTCCTTCTCGTTGATCTACTCTTTGGCAATGCTTACAATTATCCGCGCATGGTCTTCTGGATAAAGCATCTGCCTTATTATGCAATCTCCCTGCTCTGTGCTTAACCTTAAAGTTATATTGTTGTAACTTTTCAAGCCACCTGGCTACCTGTCCTTCAGGTTGTTTCATATCCAAAAGCCATTTAAGTGCTGCATGATCAGTCCTTATCAGAAATTCTTGCCCATATAGATATTGATGGAAATGCTCAACAGATCGTACTATTGCCAAAAGCTCTTTGCGGGTTACACAGTAGTTACGTTCAGGTTTCGAAAGTGTTCGACTGTAGTATTCGATAACCCGTTCTTCTCCTGCTTGTACTTGAGATAAAACTGCTCCGATGCCGGTGTTGCTGGCGTCTGTGTCCAATACAAATTTACCCTTTTGTTCCGGATATCCCAATATTGGACTAGAACATAGAGCCGCTTTTAATTTCCTGAACGCAGAATCACAGTTATGATCCCAGTTATAATTTGCTCGTTCTTCAGTGAGCTTATGTAAAGGTGCAGCTATATTTGCAAATCCTTCGACAAATCTTCTATAATAAGTACATAAACCAAGGAAGCTCCGCAGTTCGTGTCTGTCGCGAGGACGAGGCCAGTCTTTGATTGCTGTTATCTTTCGTTGATCAGTTTGGATTCCCTCTGATGACACGACGTGTCCCAGAAATTCAACTTTTTGTTGGAAGAGAAAACATTTCTTTGGATTCAGTAAGAGCTGAGCATTCTTGATCCTAGTAAAAACTTCATGCAGGTTTTGTAGGTGCTCTTCGAAAGTTTTTCCCATTACCATTATATCATCAAGATAGACCAGGCATGTCTTCCAAGTGAGGCCCCGTAGAACAACTTCCATAAGACGCTCAAAAGTAGCGGGGGCATTGCATAGTCCGAAGGGCATAACTTTAAACTGATATAAACCACTTCCGGTAGAGAAGGCAGTCTTTTCCTTATCTTGTTCGTCAATGCCTACTTGCCGGTATCCGCTCTTTAGATCGAGTGTTGAGAACCAATGAGAACCTGCTAGTGTCGTCAACGTGTCGTCAATTCTGGGAAGTGGATAGCTGTCCTTCTTGCTGACGTCATTGAGCCTTCTATAGTCCACGCAGAATCTGGTATTCCCATCCTTCTTGGTGACTAAGACAACAGGAGATGACCATGGACTTGATGACTCTTCAATAATTCCATCTTCAAGCATTTTATCCACTAATGTGGTAACCTCTTGCTGCTTCGTCACTGGTAACCTTCGAGGATGCTGCCGTATGGGGTGAGCACTCCCAGTGTCGATTTTATGTTTTATGATGTTCGTTCTTCCAGTATTGCCATAAGGCTGTACTCTGCTCTTTGATAAATTGTGTAGCTCTCTTCAGTTCTTCGGAAGACAGATGTTGCCACGACTTCTGGAAATGTTCTAGGACTTCCTTAGGTGATGTTGAGGGTGTTACTTCTGACTGCGTTTCGCAACTGGTTACCCACTGCACCGGCTCGCAAGTGGCTATTACATCTCCTTTATTGATTTTGATGGAATTGGATGAAATATTTGCTATCCTTATCGGTATTTCGCCGTCGGTTTTGACTAGTGCTTTGCCTACGAGGTGTTTGCAAGGCAAATCGTGGTGTTGGATAAGTCCGACGCAGCCTCCAAAATCCTTCTCCAATTTCCCAAAAATTATCTGCTCGGTATTTCCGCTTATTCTGACAGTACATGCCGCCACTACTTTAGTCGGTGTGCCATCGTCTGTTTTGTTAAAGATGAACTCTTCGGTGCCAAACTTCAGAAGATTAAGCTTGTTGTCAAAAGAGAATCCATGTTGACCGATGAGATCCATCCCCAAAATAAATTCGTCCTCGATGTCGGCGACTAACACTGTGTGGTTTAGTTTAATTCGTCCCAGTTGAAGTTCGATATCCATTTCCTCAAGTACTTCAGCTGTCTCACCGGTAACTGTACGTAAAACTACATTCTTTGATATGGGTAGAACTTCTACTCTATTCACTCTGTTGGACCTTATCAAAGATACCGCCGCACCAGTGTCAATAGTAATTGTTATGGCTCTTCCGTTGATCTTTCCTGTAATTGATAGACTGTCGGCGGCTTTTCCTAGGCTTTTTATGGAAACGATCCTGGGGGCTTTATCTTCTTTAGCCAACACCCGCCCCGCAATGTTGACTAATTGAAGTTTTCCTGATTTGACTTGGAGGCCCTAGCGTCTCTGGATGGAGATCTAGACCGTAGCTGTACTCGGCAGTCTCTTTTGAAATGCCCTGTCCTGCCACATCTATAGCACTGACTTGATGTATTTCGGTTACGTGGCCTGTCATCAATTGGCTCCCGAAATCTCCCTGTGGCCTGAAGAACTTCCGTTAATTTCTTCAAAATTTCGCCCATCTCAGTTAATTCACAGCTGTTTGTGGGCTTTTCTTCCTGGATGGATACGGCCCTGATTTTTGGCTTGGAGATGTTACAGGCCGCCTCGATTTCTAGGGCTCGACCCAAAGCTTCGCTGCTGTTATCAAATTTGGCTAGGCGTAGCATTTTCTGAGTTTCTGGATCTCTAATACCATCCACAAAATATTGGGCAGCAAGTTCCTCTTGAAATTCTTCTGTTGCTCTCGGGTAGGCCAATTGAATGAGACGTCTGATGTCTGCCTCAAATTCTTGCAGGTTTTCACCAGGCTTCTGATGTCGGGACTTAACTTGTGCCTGATAGAGCTGTCTTCTATGTTGGTCGCCAAATCGTCTCTCCAGGACAGCTATAAGTATGTCATATTTCCCCTGTTGGCTGATGGGAATTGTCTGCAGTAGTTCCAGGGCAGATCCACGAAGCGCTACCACTAGTGATGTAGCCATTTCTTCATTATTCCAACCGTTGGCAACAGCAGCGGCTTCAAATTGCCTTTTGTACATTGTCCAAGATGTTTGACCGTCATAGGGTGGAGGTTTAATATGTTGTCCTGTGCCGAATACCCTCTCGGTGGATCCTTGATTTTTTAGTCTGGAAACTTCTGCTTGTAGATTCTTCATTTCTTTCTGTACGTCTCCTACTTCTTTTTGTACAGTTACAACTTCTTTTTGTATATTGTTTACTTCTTTTTCAAATTTCTCATTTTGCCCGTCCAATATTTTCTGTAATTTTCCTTGCTCGCCTACAATTACATCCAGCATCCATTTCTGCAACTGTTCCTGTTCTGCTTGCCTTTTATCTTCTTGATCTTGTAAAATTTTCTGAAGCCGGTCCTGTTCTGCTTGCCTTCTACGTTCATCCTGTTCCCGTTCCGCTTGTCTTTTATCTTCTTGATCTTGCAGAATTTTCTGAAGCCGGTCGTCCTGTTCTTTTTGCCTTTTATCTTCCTGGTCTTTTAAAATTTTCTGAAGCCGGTCCTATTCTGCTTGTCTTTTGTCTTCTTGGTCTTGCAAAATTTTCTGAAGCCAGTCCTGTTCTGCTTGCCTTTTACGTTCATCCTCTTCCCGATCCGCTTGCTTTTTATCTTCTTGATCTTGAAAAAATTTCTGCAGCCGGTCCTGTTCTATTTGTCTCTCAGCATTTAGATTTTCCATGAAATCGGCCAACATTTTATTAATTTGCTCCATTTCTGCCGTTTGTTGCCTTGTATTGACCATAGAATGTTATAAACTTTTACCAGAATCCACCAATCAAACGGTCTCGTTGACGTACTTGTACCTCTTCTTTCCTCGAAAAATACTTCGCAAGTCCGGTCCCTTCACAATCCGACTTCTGACACCAAATGTTACGTTTTTCCCGTGGGTTCTTAACAGAATTACAATTTTGCTATTTTCAACTAATACTCTCTTTATTCACTACCACTGTATACAATTTAACTCTCTATACTACTCTTATAACTTTTCAACTAATGTCTATTCAACACTCAATGATTAACTGAACTGAACTGCCTAACATTCGCCTTAGGTCTGCTTATATATAATCTCCAATATATCACGAATATTCGGGAAATATTCCGAGGCCACTCTATACGATCTCGACGAGGCCATCGAGATAATTCCAGCGATCCCGAATCTTCGCTACCGGCCGGGCGATGAGTCATACAGACAAAGAAGCGAGCGGCACGGGCGGTGGCTATTTCTATACGGTAGCACAAAAACGTTCGGACGGTTGTTAGTCGTGACAATATATATATATACATTCACAAAGAATCCGCCTTTTTGAATGAATTTGATGTCTGTATCCGCATTTGCAACATTCGACCTTGACGGCAGCCGAAGTAAAGCTCTCGCGAGACACTCGTCGAAAATGAGGAAGGGCGCTAGAAAGGGAGGGATTAAAGCAGGTTCGCCGCTGTCGTTAGAGTTTATGTTTTATGATATGATATATGAGGTGTTTTTCTTTCACCTACACCAACTGCACTTGGTGTACGTCAGTGTAGCTCCACCATCTCATGTCAATTAGTATAAAACACTGGTACGTACATCAACAAATAAAAGCAAAGTAGGGTCTGTATTGTCCCTCAGCTGTTCACCGTTGTGATCGCAAAGTATTATTGCATTTTTCGTGATTTTCTTACTAAATTGTCTTGGGTCTTGGGCAGCAACAGCCTTACAAAATTGCAGGTTAAGTTTTGATTTGTTTACTATTTCCCCCCCAGTTCGCCATTGTTCACCATGCTGCACCAACTTACACCAACAAAATAGTCGGTGGAGAAAGTGCTGCACTAAATGGAACTCTGTGCAAGTGCACCGGAGAAAGAAAAAGGGTTGGTGCAAAAGGTGTACTTAGTGCAGGTGAAAGGATGAGCATTATAAGATCCTTCACACAAATAGTGCACTATATAAAAATCGGCCTTTCCCATTGGTCGATCCGCATGGCCCTCCGCTCGCTTCGCTCGCTACGGGGGCTCAAGAAAAGGAAACTAACCAGGTGCTAACCCAATCTAACCCAAGACATACCCAAAATCAAGAAAAAAGCGTTTAGAAACATAATCTTAAAAAAATAAATAAAAAAAAGCAACGGGGTTCGAACCCGCGTTTTCCAGGTGAGACCCAACGATCTAAACCTCTACACCACTAGAGCTCTTGATAGAAATCGATTGCATCACGCAGACATATCGTAATACGAGATGGATCGACCAATAGGAGAGGTCGATTTTTACATAGTGCACTATTTGTGTAAAGGATCTTTAAATGCAAAGGATGACTTTGATAAACTAGGGATGCGCCCGATGCATCGATGTTTTGATAACCTCGATTTTTGTGTTTCGATGTCCCGGCCCAAATTATTTCTTTTATTGGAAAAAAATCTTTTGGCTTCAATACTTGTTTCAATGGGTTTATATTATCAAATTATTCCAATTTTTGATATTTCTTGCTAAAATTAGGGAAAAAAACGATGATGCCAGATGACGTCACTGGGAAGAAAATGCAAAAACTTATTAATTAATTTATTTACGATAAACAAAAAACATTTTTTTCTCTTGTTGGGCACAAAGGTATCCTACATTTCTTGCATCCAATTCTGTAACAGACTTTGATACAGTTTCGGCACCACCTATGAGGCCCAATGTGTTCTGGCCAATGCGCTGTGTCTGCATACTTGACTTCATCAACTGGATTGTGTTACTTTTCTTTTAGAAGGAGGTTCGGGAGTCGAAGAAGCAGAAGATGGCATTTCCCTTTTACGGCTAAACGTTTCATTTTGTCTTATAAGAGCATAAGCTATTTATAAAAGTCGTTTGAAGTTTATATTTCTGCTGCAATGACGACGGTATAGGAGCCACGCATTGACAATGCATACGTCAAGTAGGTGGTAAATGGTAAAATATTCTAAGGTAATATTTCTTTAGTCCCAATTTAGCGCCACACGCATGTCGATGAGATCTACACCGCCCATATGTAAGTTGTAGACCTTTATTATAACTAGCCGGGAAACATCAATATATTTTTCCGAAGTCGACCATCTTTTTACTGGACTCTTGTTTTGTTCGTGTAACATACAAGAACTAGCTGGTATCACTAGGACTTGGTACTGCGGTTTTCTTCTCGCTACGATCGGTCGATCACTTTTCATCGTTCTTGGTCTGCTTTTTGCACATAGTGTAACTAGTAAAGGCCGCATAAGGTTTAATTCCTGCAATTTTTCAGTCTCCGGGGACGGAACCCCGGCTCTTGTCAGAGTTATGGACATCACGGAGGACGAGGACACAATGTCCAACGTCTCAATGGAGTCGAACACTGATTACACGTACTCCGACCCATCCATCAGGAAAATTGCAAACAAATGCAAAAGTTATGCTGAAATGTGTGTCCAATGTAGGATGGATTACGAGAAGCTTAAAAAAGTAAGCGAACTATCTCAAAATGACCTTTATAAGTTAATAACTAAAATTAGGCAACATATGCGGGGTACCCACCCCATGGGTATCAAACATAGGGTTTCGTCTAAGATCGATACTGGTAAAAAAAAGGCTAGTCCTACTAACCTCACCGGCGCCGAAGCAGCAAAGAAGCTGAAGGTCACCCAAGGTGAAAAACCGATATCGCAAAAAACACCTACTTCTTTCGACTCAAAGCCCATAGCAACCGAGACTACGAGCGATTCCCGGATTATGGGGCCGCCACCGACACCTATTTCTGCGACCCTGATACCAGAGAGCGACAAAGAGCCGTTCAGGACGCCCTTCAAGCAGCTGATTTTTAAAAAGAACTTCAGAACCGTCACATTGGACATGGGCCAACCACCCCTAATCACTGCCAACCAATACGCACCCCTCCAGGATATCAACACGGAAGATGAGGACACCGTCCGCTTCGACCGGTGCCAGACGCAAAACCGATCCAAAACTAAAGAAAGGGCCAGCAAAGCCTAAAATCGTACCGCCACCACCGGTGGTCATAAAAGGCAGACCGGCAGACCATCGGCAGCTGAGAGACGACCTGAAGGCTATGCATATCAAACAATATCAATTAAAATACACGAAGAATTCCGTGATAGTGTATTGCACACACACAACGACTTTCACACGCTTAAGCGTACGCTGGACTCTGAAAAAACAGAGTATCACTCGTATGCAGAGACGCAGGAGAAGACCAGGGCCTTCGTCCTGCGAGGCCTAGACGGTGATATCTCCCCCCAAGACATCATACTAGCCCTCAGTGACGAGTACAATGTAACACCTAAAAACGTATTTGAGATGCGTAAGACGCGCATACCGATGTACCTAGTAGTACTCGGCACAAACTACAATATCAAACGCCTTAATAATGAAATAAAAACGATCATGTGTGTACGCGTAAGCTGGGAGTTACGTCGATCAAACAAACCGCTTCTACAATGTAAGCGATGCCAGCAATTCGGACATGCGAGGACCTATTGTAACCGGAGGGTGGCGTGCAGCAAATGTGCTGGCGCTCATGAAATCATAGAATGTAACGCCAACTTTCAAAAGTGCGTAAACTGCAGCGGCCCCCACCGGTCCATCGATGAAACGTGTCCGCTATTTCTGTACAAAATTAACCTAATACAAGCAAATACAACCAACAGCAAGCCGAAACAAACATATCGCCCGGCGCCGCCCCCGGCTAAACCGGCCTGGAGAGGCCCCAACCCCCTTGTAGCAGACGGCCAAGCGGGCCAAGGCCTAAACAATGGCCAGCGGCACGAAGAGTACCAGCAAGCCTTCCCCCCAATAGGTGGCAGCCGAAGACAGCAACAACAACCGCCTAATGTTAATCCTAATAACGCACATCAGCATAAGGTTAGTGGTTCTGTTCGTGCTAATATAAATAATGTAAATAGTAATTCTAATCTAAACATAGCAGACACAATGTCTAACCTTAATAATGTTGTTTCTAAGATCAACAGTTTAATTAATCTTGACCAACTCTATTTGGCGTTGGATTGTTATTGCAATATGATTGAAGCATGCAGGGGCGACAAGGCTGAAATGATACAGGCCTCCCTTCGCTTCTTTTCCGTTGACTATGCTAAGTTCAACATATAAATGCTTCAAATCGTATCTTGGAATTGCAATGGTATCAGAAACAAGTTGGGCGAGTTTCGTAATTTTTTGCATGTATCCAATTTTCAGATTATTTTTCTCGTCGAAACGAACCTGTCGCCGAACTTTACTCTAAGAGTAAGCGACTACAGAATCGAGAGATATGATAGGCCAGATCGACGCGGGGGAGGCGTGGCCTGCCTCATACATAGGTCGCTCCGCTACCGGCGCATATATAACGCACGTTCTGCCATAGAGCATGTCAGTATTAAACTGGAGAGCGGCCTGTGTGTGTGTGGCGGTTATGCACCCCCGGGTCTCCGCCTCTTAGAAGCCGATCTCTTGGCACTTCTTCCGCCAAATCGAGTATCCCTGCTGATAGGGGACTTGAACGCCACGCACGCCGACTGGGGCGGCGTAACTAACAGCAGGGGTAGATTGTTTAAGGGAATAATCGAGAATAACCTGGAAATATCCTATCACAGAACACCTAATCCCACTTATCTTCGTGGAGCCTCCTTCCTGGACATTGCCATCACTCGAGGAGCGATCAGGACTTCTCAGCTGCAAGAGCTTAATGCCCTAAACTCGGATCATCTCCCAGTCAAGATTTGCTTATACTGCAGGGTCCCCTTGTCTAATGACACCGTCATTTCGTATAAGAATATTGACTGGAGGATGTTCCGAACGCAGTTGAACGAGTTGACTGTGATCCCCGAGCAGTTGACAACCGTCCAGGAGCTAGAAAGCGAGGTGGAAACTCTTACGTCAAACATCCAGCGCATCCGTGATGCTCTATGCACTAGGGTTACTATGCGCCCTAGCACCGAATCCCTCCCGGATCACATCCTTAATCTCATAGCTTTTAGAAACCGATTTCGACGGCGATGGCAGAGAAATCGGACACAAATGGGATCCGCTCGCATCAATGCACTGTCCGAGGAAATACGGGTAAAAATCCGGGAATACAGAAATCAAACGTGGCTTGCGTATATCAATACGATAAGCAGGGATGATGGTTCCCTATGGAAGCTGGCTAGGCGAGTCCGCGGAGGTACGACGCAAATGCCGGTAATAAGGCACCAAGGCCGTGATTACGGCGACGACGCTGAAAAAGCGGAGGCCTTTGCGGACTACCTGGGCAGCGTCTATAGCGCGACGCCTGACACCCTGCCTGACCATGACCTTATTACTCGAACTGTAAACACATTTAAACAGTGTAAATATCCTATTCCCCCGACAGTGCTTGAAAAGCTGAGAATCACTCCGGCGGACATCCGCAAAGCTCTCAGCCGTCTCCCGAGAAATAAAGCTCCCGGCCCGGATGGTATTCCGAACTCAGTCCTGAAAAACTTACCCCAGAAAACCATAGTCCAGTACATGCATATAATTAACGCGGTTATCCGGCTGCAACATTTCCCTGCGTCCTGGAAAATAGCGTGCAAAATACACTTTCCAAAACCAGGGAAAGACCCAACTCAGCCTGCATCATACCGGCCTATATCGCTACTGAACACCCTCGGGAAGGTGGCTGAAAGGCTAATCTTGCCGAGGGTTATTAGGGAAGTCGATAAGCTGCAAATCCTCCCCCAGGAGCAATTCGGTTTTCGCGGTCGGCATGGCACCGTCATGCTGGCCGCGAAGATCGCGACCGATATCTATAAAGGCTTCACCAATAAACAGACAACTACCCTTATGTTGCTGGACATAGAGAAGGCGTTCGACAGGGTGTGGCACGATGGGTTGCTGTACAAGCTGTTGGCAATCCACAGCATGCCACTACACTTGACAGCACTCATCGCGTCATATCTTGCCGGGCGCGTCTTCTCTACCAAAATTGGTACGAGGATCTCTGCCAGCAAGAACCTGCTGGCGGGAGTGCCCCAGGGAACCGTATTATCGCCGCTATTATTCAATCTTTATATAGCAGATATCCCGTCAAATCCTAACACCCATAAAGCCCTATTCGCTGACGACACAGCGATTTACTCCCTTAATCCTCAAGCGGAGGTGGCGAAGAACAACTTACAGGAGCATATGCACGTTCTTATGCCCTACTATAACAAATGGAAAATCTCTCTAAATCATTCTAAAACTGAGCTTATAGTTATTACTAGAAAACGTAAAGACATTAATATCACTCCGTTAATGCTTAACAATACCCCAATAGTCCCGAAACCGAAGGTCAAATATCTAGGCATTATCCTAGACAATAAGCTAAATTTTTCCCAACACATACGCGCGGTAATTAGCAAAAACGCAATGATAAAAAAAGGGCTGAACACCTTAGTCACTGCCAGGGCGTTCTTAAGTCCTGGGAATAAACTAACATTGTACAGAGCTATTATCCGGCCAGCCCTCCTGTATGGCGCCCCAGTCTGGTGCTCTGTCGCCAAGACGCATAAAAGAAAATTACAAGTGATACAAAATCATTATCTAAGGGCCGCATTTTCACTAACACTCCGGGATCGTGTGCGGATCGACGATCTGCATGCGTGGGCAAAGATGGAATACATCGAAGAGTACATCGATGCCCTCGCATGTGGATTCTTCGAGAGGCAGATAATGGGCTCTCCGCTAACGGCTAATATAGCCGATATACGATACGACCCAGAAAATCCCATCCAACATGGTACAATATATCGAGAAATATCACTTTATTACCGACAGCTTATGCCACCTTAGACTGAGTCCCTTCAGGAGTTGATTTAAGGAATGCCACTTGCACAATTAGCCCTTAAACCATCCTTTTAACGCATGTTTATTTATGCAAAGCAGCTCCAAGTATCAGGAGCACAGAAACTTATCACCTCCTGTAAAGAATGCGCGAGATCTATTCTCGACAGGCCAATCCACGGCGTTCGGACGCGTGGGCGGGGTCTGCTAAAGGAGCTGGTCGGCATATAAATATGCTCTAGACAACGTTACAACTCATATGATTCTAAGCCACCGAAGCATCCGTTTATCCGCAGCCGGTACCGCGGTACTCGCGTATACTACCTGATACCATTATTTTATACTTGAATTGACTTAACATGGTTAAGCCCCCACCCTCTTTGTACATAGTTTTAATTGTTCTGTCAATATTCATGTTGTATATATGTAAATAAATTGTAGCTTTATGACCTCCTGTTCTAAAGAACAGCTGTAGTAGGGTTTTTCATGTAGTTTTCCCTACGCAATAATCTATTATGTATAAATTCTGCAGCATTTTCGTCAAAATTGTAGGCTTTGTGCCAATATAGCATTATGAATACTTTGAAGGGGCAACCCATGGAAAGTTAGCACATCACGAACAGTTCCACATTCCTAGCTATTAAGTAGGTTAAACAACGACCCCCTATGGGTGAATCCAACTGCTGGCCACTGGCAATGCATGAACATTGCCCGGCTTAACAGCAGTATGAAGCTCTGTACCATGCCTAATGTTAGCAATGTAGTTAAGTTACCACTGTAATCAATCAAATAAATATATGTTATGTTATCTTTTTACTGTTTCTACAGGCTCAATTCTTAGGTAAGTTCTAAACTTAAACGCACTAGCCTCGAATTTGGTTAAAAATTAGTTTTTTTTTAATTTACCACTCAATTAACAAAAACGAAAAGTCTAAGTGAAAAAAAACTATTCTTCATAACAGCTTCGCCTATGTCTTGACAAGGTAATAGGGATACCCCATATTTTTATCTTGTAAACTAACAAAGATATCACAATAATTAAACGTCCTAGCCTTATACATATCTTAACGGATTTGGTTAAAAAGTAGTTTTTTTTAAATATATCACTCAATTAACAAAAAGGGAAGGCCTAAATGAAAAAAAAAAACTATTCTTCATAAAAGTTTCGCTTATGTCTTGACAAGGTAATAGAGCAAATCCCGTATTTTTGTCTTGTAAATTAACAAAGATATCACAATAAACGTCCGTGATCGTTTTTCGTTCCCTGCCAGCTCGCCCGCCGTGTATCGCCCGCCGTATGTCGGGATCGCGACCTTCAAATTTTACTCCCGGCGCGCGTTAAGAAGTTTCACTTCCACAAGAAAACATCAAGAAAACTAATCCAAAAAGTCCAAAAACGTTTTAACCTCAAATATTATATGTCGGAACGATTTATATAATTACGTGCTGAGAGTAATGATATTATAATCCGGCCCGATGCAGCTCCAGCGATGGTCAGCGCTCTAGAAAATAAAACAAATAGGAAATAGAAGAAGTTTCAAAACTATTACGTATTTACCTTGGAAGCAGCCACTAAAGAGTTATGCGGTGAAAAATACATCAGGCCTCTTCCGGGTATAATATGAATTCCTCAGGATCCCCAATATCGCTAGAAGTCAGTGGGGGGTCGGGGTTTAAGCTATCTGTTCCCCTGATCTATCTCTATTCAGTTCAAGCATCCACACTCGGGGGGCTTTTGGTAGGCGCAGTTGCCGTCGATGAGGGGTTCGGAAAGTCATTTTGGCTTCTACGTCTTAAGATATTGTAACAATATTTATGTCTTTACATTATTTATATCACGGAATGCCAAGTCGTTATCGAGTCGACTGCTCGCTATTTAAGAGTTCTAAGACAACGTCCAGCCCGTAAACTGATCTCACTATCAGTCCGGGGGGAACGAAGGTGGGCCCACCAAAACTTCCCCGCTATCCAAGGGAAATTGTAGATAGCAGCCACCACATAACGTCTGTCAGCAGCAGGCTGAATTAAATACAACACAAGGTTAGTGGGCAATAAATTTGTCTTGGGCAAGATATTGCCCTATAGATGTATAGGAGTTCCACTTGATTCTAAAGGTAACCCTGTATATGGGGACTACCAAATTAACTCAAGTTTAAATTAAATTAAAACAAAACTTCGGCTTACTTTCTCCCTTAGGAGGCCGAAACGTTATTAATTAAATGCTTAGAAGAACAACGCTAGTGGGGAAAGATTCCTAGAGGGGTCTACTGGCAGGGGATGCTTTTAAATTTATTTTATATTTGATTAACTTTTGAGTTATTAATTTTGACTTGAATCCTTATAAGAAGCTTTTATAAAGTGCCAGAAGGGCTTAGCAGGGAAGAGGATTGTTAAAAGGTAGTCGTCAGTAGTTGTGACACAAAATATCTACGACCATAACCTAATCCTATCTCCTAATCTTAGCTAAGCCTTATACAAAAATCATCAGTAATTCGAATGATTACTAATTTGAACAATTGGACACCCTGTATAATTGAAATCAAATTCTGATAAATCCCTATGTCAAGTGATAGCTTAAAATGTGCCCCAATTCACTGGGTAAGCCTTATACATGGGCTAGGAGAGTTCAACTGTAATCTAGTATTTTTGAAAAAAACAAGTTTTATTTGGATTTTTCTATAATGAACAATTACTAAATAATGACAAGGATTGCACTAAAATCATCTTTTGACCACGTTAGGCGCTCGTCGCGAGCGTTTTGGTTACGATTACCTTAAGAGGGGTCGTAAGGAAGTTGCTCAAGGAGGGCTTTTAAAAAATCCTTGGTTCTTGGGGCTTTTTGGGGGGTGCTAGTGCCAATCCCTGGCAATCTGTCAGATGCTGCTCGGCAGTTTTCTGACAGAGGTTTTGTGTACGTCAGAAGCGTAAAGGGCGATATTTTGGAGATTAATGTGTGATTTGTGTATTTTAGACCAAACTATTCCCCGGAGAGGAGTAGTTTGATTGATGTAGAAAAACAGTAGAATACAAATTTACTGACTTTTTTGGTATAGATCGGCCTTTTTTGCCTGAATCATAATTCGAACTATCTGAACTAAATAACACAATATAATATAAACTATAAATGATAATAATGCTTTAAAAAAACATACCTGTTTATGGTAAAACTTAAGTAGAGCAGCAATTAATATCACTAGTTTCGTTTATATGCGCACAACAAATCGTTAAATTAAAAAGGATGAAAATCACCACCTCAAAAAATATCAAGCTGCGAAATCACCTGATTTCCTGATTGCATCAATGCGCCAAATAATAATTTAATATTAACAATAAACTAGCTGACACACAAGTCGTAAAATGCTAATGGCGTTTAAACGATGCAAAGAACGAGCCGGTGAATCCGTTTTAGAACTGCACACCTGTTTTATTTAAGATGTTATCTTAGAAGTTTGAGATTTCTGCTTAATTTTAATTTTTTTTTTGTAGTTTTAGCATGTTTAAACAAGTATTCTGTTTTTCTTTAAATAACAGTAGAATTTACCTTTAAGGATGTAGAACAGTAGCCAAAAGCCAAAAACAGTAGATCTACTACAAAAACAGTGGACCTGGTAACATTGGAGTTCAGAGACCATGCTGGTTTTGTAGGGTATACGAACTAGTGATAAATAGCCTTTGATTCTTTTTTTGAGATAGCTCCAGTAGCAACAGTGTAACCTCGTTACCTCCCGTACGCACTCGGCTATCTTATCACTCTTTGGACTCGCCCGAGTTCTTTGGGTTAAGCCTTATATTCTTTTTTCGGCTCCCATGCCTTTTCGCTATTCACCCATAGGCCGAGTAGCTAAAGTATGTGGAAGTCAAGGGACTCTCTAGTTCTCGAAACCGAACTAGTCGTCGACGCGCTTTACTCTCCTCAATGTTTGACTACGACTAGTATGAAGGACCAGAAAGGCACATACGTGAATGGGGGGGGGGGGTCCAACCAAGTAAGCTCACTCAGGGCGCCTGCAACTCTTTTTCGCGGGGTGTTGCTGTAGGGTGCGCACTACAGTTGAGAGTCTCGAAGAATTGTTGGCACTCAGCCGCTTGACAAGACCTCTCCAAGTGCTTAACTTCTGTCTTCACAATTTTTTTCTCCTAAAATTCTTCAAAGTCCTGGTACCAGTTGAGAATGCGGCCCTACAATGCCTTTTCCTTCGCTTTGGAACTTCTTTACCTTGTCTGTAAGCTTCCTAGAGCCTTTCCTTTTTTCGAGATTGTCGAAAATTGGTCCAAGTCCTGAGGTTGCAAAATCTCAGAAAAACTCAATAAATTCGGTAGGAGGCTGATTCGGTACCCGTTGAGAGTGCTCGTCCTACAATGCCTATTCCTTCACTTCGGGGCTTCTTTCGCTCGTCTGTAAGCTTCATAGAGTCCGTTCTTTTTTCGAGATTATCGAAAATTCGGCTAAGTCCTGAGATTTCAAAATCTCATAAAAACTGAATACATTCGGGAGGCCGATTCGGTACCAGTTGAGAGTGCTGGTTCTACAATGCCTTTTCCTTCGCTTTGTAGCTTCTTTGGCTCGTCTGTAGAGCCCTTCCTGTCCCTTAGTGGCCAAAAAGTCTTTTGCCCTAGGGCTAGGGGCTAAATGGATGTATTGGCAGTCCCGTTAGGATTCCTGAAGACCAGCGATGGCGTTTCCAGGCTGGCCCGAAGTGATTTCTTGCTTCTTGCCCTTCCGGGATCTGAGCTGCAACTAATTTTAATTTTAATTCTAGCCTTCGCGCTTCAGGGCTGGACAATCCCACCCGACCGTCACAACCAATCGAAGCCGTTAATTTTCGCGCGATTGGAAAGTCGGTTGGGCTATCGGCATCTCTAGGAATCATGGACCGTTATAACTGCCACATGCAGGTGTATATTTTTACGGACTTTTTTGCGGCTTGCATTTTTATCCAGGGGCGTACTTAAACGGGGTTAAGTGTAAATGACGTTTTTACAACAACACCCAGCATTTGTTAAATTTTTGTTTATAAGTTTTTAATTTTTTAGTGCTCTATTTCCTTTTTCCGACACAACCGCTGAACTTCCTCCAGCAGATGTGGGTGGCAGTGTTAACACTATAAAAGCTAAAAAACGCGGTTTATCGGCAGGTCTAGTCTGATTATAAATAAAATAATTTACTTGCAATCACTGCTATCAGCCCTATAGTTAATAATATCTTCATCCGACAAATCCATGTTTTTTGAAGCATAATAATTCGTAATTATTATTCAATTAAAAAAATATAGCGATATGCAAATAAAAAATAAACCGATTCAGCAAAACCACTTAATCAAACTGAAAGGAACTGTACGTATTACTACGTATATAAACACTAAACAGCCCACTCGGGGAAATACCGCATTCGAAATTAATACTGTCAGCAGAACTGTCAACAGGTAGATGATCGTAAAATCCTGAAAACATAACAATTGGACGACCTTGTATAAAGTTCAGTACAAAATATTTATTTCGTAGCTTTATCTCTATGCGTTACAAAAAGATATCCGATTAATCCAATAGAATTAAAAATCCATTTTACCTCCTAACCAGCACTAAGCCCTACTCCGGAAACGTAGACGTTTCCCGGACCCCGGTCACAGGGCTTCAGAGATGCGCGCATTATATTGTCGAAAAACATCATATGCTTTAATAGTAGCTAAACCCCACGCAAAACAAATTATCCAGAGTCGGCCCGAACGAGTTTCGTTATTTACCCTTGTCTATACGGTCTAGCGAAATGCTTCCGAGACGCCTCGTGGTCTAGTGGTACGATCCTGGGTTTCCGATATGGCGTCCTGCGTTCGATTCCCGTTGATGGCAAGAGTTTTTTTTTAAAACTTATGTTTGCTTCTTTTGTAAATTTGGGTTAGTTTTGTTTGGTTGCGCCCCAGTTGGTCCAGCGAATTGCTATCTCGTAGCTCAATAGTTGGATGCTGTGTTTGTGATACAGCGGCCCTGGTTCGATTCCCGTCAATGCTTTTTATTTTTTTCAAATATGTCTGTTGTGTCTAGTGGTGGACGAGATCCTACGCATCCGGAGAGCAGAGCATGGGGTCTACGTACAGGTCTATGCAGGCGACGTTGTGATTATGGCACAAGGTACTGAGGCGGTGATATTGCAGATGCTTCTGGAGGAAGCACTGACAAGGTTCTCACAGTGGTGTAGGGATAACGAACTCATAGCGAATCCCAACAAAGTAGAGATGGTCATCTTACCAGGAAAAGGAAGCTGGAGGTCTCTCCCAACATCACGTTGGAAAGGAGCCCTCTTGTGGCTAAGAAATGCGTCAACTGTCTGGTTGGACTCCAAACTGACCTTTCAGGAACACATTCGGCTCAAGACCGCAGCTTGGGCTTGCCGTAGGGCACTGGGGACTTGGGCCGAAAACTATGTTATGGATCTATATGATGCTCATGCACGGATCGGTTGTTTGGTGGCCAGGATCCATGAAAATGGCGTCCAGACTAGTGCTGGCCAAATTACAGCGATTTGCATGCTTCTGCATCACCGGGGCTATGAGGACGGCGCCCACGAGGGTCCTGGAGGTGCTGGTGGGGTTGCCCCCGTTGGCGGACCGGGGTGAGGCACGAGGTAGCCAGAGCGGCAATGAGATTGGCTGATGCGGGGATGTGGAGTGACAACGGCTCCTGCCAGGGTCATTGTGGTCTATGGCGTGGCTTGTCTTTGGGACCTAGCCATTCTGGGTATGCCAGGTGATGCGATGGTTCCTGAGATAGGCTTTTCCGAGGGGCTGAACTTCCTCTTCCCTATAAAGGAGGATTGGACGGAGGGAAGGACGGGAACCTGGGATGGGTTAGTCTGGTTCACAGACGGGTCCAGAATGGAAACACTGTCTGGAGCTGGTGCGTACTGTGAGGCCTTGGGGCGGGAACTATCCGCCTCACGGGGCGAGCACACTACGGTTTTTAAAGCGGAAATATTTGCGATCATGATGGGGGTCTGGGAGTCGTTAAGGCTCAATGTCGGTGGCGGGAGGATTTTCTTCTGCCACAACTCATGGCGCTGAAGTCGGTCCGCACGCGCTCTTTGTTGGTAAAGGAGTGTAGAAGCTGGCTGATTGAACTTACAAAGCTTAAAAAGGTTACGCTGGTCTGGGTACCGAGAAACGAGGCCTCTGATGCCTTAGCCAGAGATGGCTCCGCACGCAGTTACTTGGGGCCTGCTCCCTGTGTGGGGATCGCCCAGTGTGTTCGTGAAAGAGCTTTGGAGGCCTGGATGGAGGATCGGGCGGAGGAGGTATGGCGGAAGGCTTCGGGGATGAGACAGACGAGGCTCATGATACATGGGCCCGCGAAGAGTCTCGCCATGGGGCTGTTGTGACTACCTAGGAACGAGGGCAGGGCCCTGGTAGCATTCTACACAGGGCACTGTAGGCTTAGACGGCATCTGACCCTGAAAGAAAATTGCAGAGGAGGGGGAGTGTAGATGGTACATGGAGGACGACGAGACCCCATACCATCTACTTACAGAATTCCGCCTTCGCGTGGGCAAGATTCAGAATATTTGGCGTGTCCTGAGATTTAAATATAAGGTTTATCCTCTTATAAGCTTATCTCTCTTATCCTCTTATCTTAGGACTTGCCGATCAAGCCAGATTCAGTGCGTCGTGTTAGTCTGAAGGAGATGCGGGCTTTCTTAAGGAGGACCGGCATCCTGGAGGTTCTCTAATGCGGGCTAGGGGCACAACGGGCCCAATTGGTGGCCTAAGTGCAAGGCCCGCTAGTGGCCACCCCTTCTGATACTGAAACCATTAAAAATGTGGATGGGTTTTGCCGAAGACTTTCATAAAATAGTTATTAATCTACGTCAAGAATTAATACTAATAGAAGCAATTCAGATCTAAATGGAATTATGTATATTGCAGACAAAAAGGAAATTTATGAAGAAACACTTTGAAAGGTGTTATGGAAAATTCAACATGTGACAGTTAACGATAGTCAGAAATTACGTCTACTCAAACAATTTGAATGCAATAATAGAGATTTAAATATGGCTTTTAGAGGTTGAGAATTACATGAATATCCACAATTACAGCAGACAAGAAATGAAAAGTGGGCTGTAAAATTGACCAATCGGCTCGATGTTTGTGATTATAAGATTTCAAGCAGGCTTAAAAATTAGCATCTCTAAAAATATGATGGCATTGTAATTTGTCAAATCTGAAAGTCTATTTAAATTTGGACTTACCAATAATAAGTATGCTGTCCTTTATGAAATGTATGCACAATTTCAAAATTCTTAGTATTCTTACTACTATAACAATCACAGTATTCACAGTGCATCTAACCTAGAAATGTTCAAGCTAAGATCGCTCGCTCCCGCGAAAGTGAAGATATTCTGAAAGGTGTTATAAATATTCATATAGAATTTGAAGCGGACAAAACGGTGCCAGCCTATTGCGTAATATTGCACGATCGATTGGTTAAATACCATAAATAAAGCTAAGAAATAAATATTTTGTACTGAACTGCATACAAGGTCGTCCAACTGTTATGTTTTCAGGATTTTACGTAATTTTATCTTTAAAAGGGACATTTCAATAATAACCATATCCTCATCCACTACTGGCGCATGAAAAGTCAGAACTCGGTAACTTTCTTGGTCCATGCGTGCAATGACACAAACTGCACGGCAGTTAACGTTTACATATGCAATTTTATTTTACTGGCACCACTAAATCCATGCATGTGTAAACCCGCTATTACAAACAACTGGTTGTATCGCGAAGACATGCGTCACCTCACGTAGCTAGCCAATCACGCGCCTCCATTCACAAGTGCAATATGAACTGGAATCTCGTTAGCCGTGAGTAGGTGTTTTTCTTTCACCTGCACTAAGTACACCTGTCCTGAGTCCGTCTGTAACTCTGTCACCAATCATCATGTGTCATGTCACATGTCAGTCAGTGTCAGGCTATCCCCCCTCTCCCCAGTCCCTATATTATAAATATTTATAGTAAATGAAATGACAAGTGATGCAATAAAATCGTTGCATAAAATACAAACAGATGGAATAGGAATAGCTCAAAAGTAGGAAGAGATGGCAAACAACCTTCTTACTAAAAGCAACTATAAGTTTCTCCACAAATAAACAGAAACGATGTAAGCTAGTCTGGTATCTGAGGACACATCGCTAATGGGTGAACAGTTTAAATAATGAGTTTGTGAGCGATGCCCCATATCAACAACTCCGTGCTGCTCAGCACTTTTTTAAATGGGAAGAAGAAAGTAAAAATTATTTTCCATAAAGGAGTACTAGTGTGGGACAATGAAAAACCTCCTCTGGGTATGTGCTAAGCTCTAAGATCTCTATATTGATTTTTATCCTCTCGATTGCATTACCTGCAATTTCCAAATCTCCATAGAAAGTAAAACTGCTAACCCTAATCTATTTGTCATTCTATGTAATCCTAGAAATGTATTGCCAATATTTAAGAGTGTTGGTATGTGTTTAAATAAATAGGTAGTACCTACAATTGACTATGGTATTTAGGCAATTCTGTATAAAATTTCAAGATATATTTTACAATGTTTAATATTTGAATTTTTAGAGCAACACACTGTTCCAATTGAAAATGTTTTATCAGTACAACACAATTACTTAAAGAATACACACCCATCTATGCAAAGGCAAGTAGATCCCAACCAATTTACCATACATTATGCAGAAAAATCAATTGAGGATAAATGGATATATAAAAATATAACTCTGAAGCATTTGGATTCCTTGCAAGTTGCTTCCTGGGTCAAAACACTGCAAAATCATGTATCAAGTAAGTGTTTTAATAGCATTAAGTATTTATCTGAAGCTCAGATACTTGAATAATTTGAAATCACTTAATAGCATAAGGCAGCAGAAGATAATTTTTATAGGTAGTTCTTATTCATCAAAATTGCCATATATCAAATCAATGCCTTGACATTGAGATTTTACAAAATTTAGTATGGGGAATTTGTGATTGTAGTAAACTTAATGTGATGTTTATTTTTGCCTCAAGGTTTTTTTACCCATTTAATTAACACAGGTAGTCAAGCAGGTACCACATTTAAATTATTGCTTATGCGGTATTTTTCCTTTGTTAAAAACATGTATAGTTTGAAATTATTAAAACAATTTAGATGGCCAGAGTTGTTTGACCTTCATATTTTAGATTTGATGCAAAACAACTTACTTGAGTAGAGTAAATTAATCTTGATATTTGTGTAAATGCAAATGTCCAAGATCATCTTTAACCCAGTCGGTGCTCAGGACATATACATGACTCCCATCTCTTTTTAGAAAAAAGTGCAAATAAATTATGTTCATGCATATTCAAATTCATGTATTCATGTTATGAAAGGAAAACAGAGAAACAATACATTTTATAGAAAGAAACACCTTAAAATTATGATTCAACTATTCTTCATTGCCGTAAAAGTGATTCTTTAAAAGAAATTCTTTCAGTCGCTCCTTAAAGAGTTTTGGGGACAATTTCTTTTCCAGCCCACAGGAGCAGGAAATTCTCACTTTTTCCATCTAGTGTGCTGAATTGTCATGGAAACCGAAGATAAATAAATGACAGTCGTGCGTTGTTGTTACAGTTTGTTGCTGGCACTCCTGTTCTAAATATGCCCGAAGCCCGAACATAATATTTATGTTTATTTATATATTTAACGTATACACATTTACAGGATATTTATACATAAGCAACCTATTCTAATATAACTTTCTTAGCTATATCTTTAAATCTGTCTTTAGATACACAAAAAAAGTTCAGCCTATCATAGTAAGTATTCACATTAATGCACATTCTATTAACTGGGTTGTACATAAAGTAGAGAGTTCGACATTGAGTTAGATGCATTAGAGGAATATTACGTGTTCTATACGCAGGAACATGCACATTCAACGCAGTGAGGCATTCGAGACTAGAAACATGATTATTTAATATTTTAAATATAAAGCAAACATCATAATACTCTCTTCTGCATTTTAAAGTGTGGATATTTAAATAGGACATTGTTTGTGTAATTGAAAGATCAATTCCCCTTCCACTCAGCTTATACCTGGCAAATTTAATAAATTTAAGTTGAATACCTTCAAGGCGTTCAATGTAGACCTGAAAAAAGGGTGACCAAACAACATTGGAGAACTCCATTATTGATCGGACAAAGCTAATGTAAAGAATTTTAAGTGTATTTACATCCGTAAAATCTTTGCAAACTCTCTTTACAAAGCCCAGCATTTTGTTTGCATGACCAATAGTTTTCTCATAGTGTTCAGTAAATGAAAGTTTACTGTCCAAGTAGACACCCAAATCCTTGACAACAGACACTTCCTTTAAAAGCACGCCATTTACATTATAGAATAATGGGTTTTCAGTCCTCAATCTTCTAAATCGAATAGAAAAACATTTGTCAGAATTTAAACACATACCGTTAATAACACACCACTTACATATTTCATTTAAGTCACTCTGAAGATGATTTGATCGTACGAAGACGAGATTTTAGTAAATATTTTAAGATCATCTGCAAATAACAGGAAATTAGATTTTATTGAGGCACTTATATCATTAATAAAAAGATTGAATAGCAAAGGACCCAGATGGGAGCCCTGTGGTACTCCTGAAGTAGCAGAAAATTCGTCAGATAAGTAGCCTTCCACCCTAACCTGCTGATAACGGTCCGAGAGGTAGGACTCGAGCCATAATAATAATGAACCCGAGATACCATATTCAGACAACTTAAACAACAGTAGGGAGTGATTGACTTTATCAAAAGCTTTGCTAAAGTCCATGTAAATAGCATGAACCTCAGCTCCAGCTGCCATGGTACTACTCTAGATTGTGTAATTGATGAGTATTCTGATAGTTTGTTTGTCCTGGCAGGAGATTATAACTTGCCTCAGGTTAGATGGGGTAATGATGATCTTGGTCTGACTGCTGATTATGAGCATAATGACTCGGTAAATATTATTGCCAACTATTTTAGTTTCCACAATTTTTTTCAAAAGAATATGGTTTTGAATAACAATGGAGTTCTTTTGGATCTGGTATTTACTAGTTTGAATTCAATTGAGGTAAGACCTGCTGTGGACACAATTTTTGAAAATAGCTTACATCACACAGCTATTAGCTTTGACATTTATTGTGAGGAAGACTGTGAGGTAATGAATTATGAAGAGTATTTTTATGATTTTAAAAATGGTGATTTTCTTTCAATTAATTATCATTTGGCTAGCATAGATTGGGATGCTTTGTTTAGTAATAAAACAACTAATGAAATTGTAACTTTATTTTATGATATTATATACTCTTTAATAGAACAATTTATCCCTCTAAAGAAATATAAAACTTCTACTTTTCCCTCTTGGTTCTCTTCTGAACTTCGCCATTTGATAATACAGAAAAAACAAATACATAAGAAGTTTAGAATTAGTGGGTTACAGGTGGATTATGAGCACTTTATGTCCTTAAGACATCAGTGTGAAGTTTTGAGGGATGCTTGTTATGAACAGTACATCAATAGAATGGAGAGCAACCTTTCTGCGGATCCAAAGTATTTTTGGTCATTTATCCAAAGTAAAAGAGGGACATTTAATATTCCTTCTAGAATGACCTATAATGGCAAGGTTAGCTTGAATGCTAAGGACACTGCAAATATGTTTGCTGAGTGCTTTTCTTTGGTATACTCAGATGAACAACTCAATACTGTACCTTCTTTTAATTTTCAAAATTCAATTTGTTTAAGTGCTGTATCATTGTCAGTAACAGAAGTATATGATGTTATTGTTTCCTCTAAGAATAGGATGTGTTCTGGACCAGACGGAATCCCAGCATTTTTTCTTAAACAATGTTTGTGTACAGTTACGAGACCCATATGGATTATTTTTAACTCTTCTCTTAGTTCGGGTTGTTTTCCGGCCCATTGGAAGAAAAGCTTTTTAAAACCGATTTTTAAATCTGGGAATAGAAGTGACATGACCAACTATCGTGCGGTTTGTAACCAATCAGAGTTACCAAAATTACTGGATTGTCTTGTTGGTAGGAAAATAGCATGGAATTTTAGAACTGTTTTTAATCTGGAACAATTTGGATTTGTGAAGGGAAGATCAGCTGATGTCAATTTGGTTTTATATGTTAATCACATATACAATAGTTTGTAGAGGGGATCTCAGGTTGACTCGATTTATACAGATTTCTCTAAAGCTTTTGATCGGGTCGATCATGGGGTTCTCTTAGAAAAACTAAAGGCTCTGGGTATTGTTAACCCTCTTCTTCAATGGATATCGGAGTTTGTTGGAGGAAGAACTCAGGTGGTCAATCTTGGAGGCTCATTATCGGAGGAAATATGTGTGCCGTCAGGGGTACCACAGGGTTCCCATTGTGGCCCTGTTTTGTTTTGCCTTTTCTTGATTGATTTGGTGGACTATCTGAAAAATTGCAGTGTTTTGATGTTCGCAGATGATGTAAAACTCTTTAGAACCATTGAGTCTTTGAATGATGCTGTTCTTCTACAGGAGGATCTTCAATCGTTTTTTGATTGGTGTACTTTAAACAAAATGTCACTTAATATTGACAAATGCCATAAGATTACTTTTTCAAGGCAAAGAAAAACTATAAATTTTTTTTATTCAATAAATGACTCTCCAATTAACTCTAAAGCAGAAGTCTCTGACTTGGGAATCTGGATGGACTCAAAATTATCATTTGAGAGCCACATCAATCAGGTAACGAATAGGGCAATGAGGGTGCTTGGTTTTGTTCAGCGTTCAACTGTTGACTTGTCCTTGTTTACTTTTAGAATGCTTTATTGCTCCCTTGTTAGGCCAATTTTGGAGTATGGGTCAGTTGTTTGGTCCCCATCTTACAATTGTTACATTGAACAGCTAGAGAGGGTCCAGAATAAATTTTTGAGAATTGCTGCATTTAGGAGTGGATATCATAGGGATGAATATAACTATCAATGGGTAAGGGATAGTCTAAATTTGCCAACACTAGAATCAAGAAGAATTCTACTAGATCTATGTTTTTTACATAAGGTAATAAATGCTGCTATAGACTGTCCTCAATTGTTGTCACATTTTAAACTTAGAGTTCCTTCTCGAAATAACAGACAGTCAGAAACTTTTATAGTACCATTTCACCACACTAACTATGGCATGAATGAACCAACTACACGACTGGTTCGCAGGGCTAATGGCCTGCTGGGACAAATAAATTTGTTTGACTCTAAATTTGGTAACTTTAAGAACAAATTGAAACAAATTTTGTAATATATTCTATCATCAACCCAATTGTTCCCTTGTAAGTGGTTCTTGGCTGTGTTAATAGATTTAGTGTAGTTACTGTGATTTTGTTTTGTGATATGTGATACTTTTTACGTAATATGAATGTAATTTATTATATTTTGTATGTATATTTTAATAACTACAATGTAAATGGATTCCGTTGATAAATAAATAAATAAATAAATAAAGTTCGTGTAAAGAAATAGGTTTGTATCCACTGACCGCCCCGATATGAAACCATGCTGTTGCGATATTAGTAATTTTTCATAAACATTACTGAGTTTGAGCTCTACACAGTGTTCAAATAATTTAGGAATTGTTGACAATATACTTACAGGTCTATAATTGCGAATGTCGCCTCTATCACCTGATTTAAAAATGGGCTTTACATAGGATTTTTTCCACACCAGAGGAAATACTCCAGATCTTAGAGATTGGCTAAAAAGCAAGTATAGTGGAATATATAGAGAGAAAGCACAGTACTTAAGGACAGAAGGAGGAACGCCATCAGGTCCCATCGGCTTATTTAGGTCAAGTTCTCGTCAGGCCTCTTCTATATTAGTAGCTGTGATGTACATATCTGAGTATTGGTCGAAAATAAGAGAAGTAAATGTTGAGTCAAAGTCATCTGAGTGAGGACTATAAACAGAAGCAAAGTATTCTGCAAAAAGATTAGAAATGCCCTCCCCACTATCAGCCGTACTGTCATCTAACTTCATAAGT
>MU182492.1:290395-311106 GCA_016904865.1 Pissodes strobi | reverse complement strand
ACATTGGTATCTCAATTCCGAAAAAACATTATAATCAACACATTGCTGGGACTGCCTAAACTTTTTATGAGCTTGTTAAAAATTAACTTTCTTAATTTATTAGAAAACCAGGTGGGAAAGTTACTATCGACAGTTTGCTTAATAGGTACGTACCTTTCAAACCCTTCATACAGAACATCATAAACTTTCTCTACAGACGAATTAATATTTACAGACATTACAGAATTCCAGTCTATAGAAGAAAAATAGGTATTTAACATATGATAATCAGCATTTTTAAAGTCAAAATGCCAAACACAATTAAATTCAAGCTTCTGAGTGTTATGAATAGGTATGGAAATTTCCAAAGCAGGATGATGACAGTCAATGCTGACCAATCCATTGCATTGAATTACAGTTTCCACATTAAAGTTACAAAAACACAAATCTAAAATTATGTTATTGTTATTTCTCACCCCGTTATACTGCGCAAGTCCAAAAAAGGCCATGTTATCACACAAAATGACCTCATTCGCGCTCCCCACATTGGTCGGAAGAAGACCTACATAATCTTCGGCGTGTGACCACTGTATCTGCGGGAGATTATAATCCCCAATGATTATAACGTTTTCAAATTGGTTACAGGCCCTTTCCACCGATGCAATGTGAGCAGCATACGTCGAAGAATTCATTCATATGTCAAAACTGACAGTCTTGCAAATTTCACAATAAGTATAGAGAAAAATGTGCATTTAATTTTAAAAAATGCGGCTGTAGAAAAAGTTCTGTGTGTTTTTCGAGCGCAAAGTAAAATTGCCGTTTTCGAAAGATTACTGCGCTCCGGTACGCGTCTCAAGCGGCAATCTGTTACTTTGCGCTCTAAATAACTATTATCCTATTTCTAGTGTCATGTATGTCCTCGAGCATTTGCAGATCATCTCTTTGTTTTATGAGTAAGACACTCGCAAGAATGTACACTGAGAGGAATGTCAGAATCTTCAGATCATTAGAAGCACCTCTGCAGTTCTTTCTGTATCCTAAACTAGTCATTATTTTAATGGCTTCTCTTTGGAGTCCAAGTACCCTATGTAAGCTTTCTAAGACATGCACTACCACATCAAATCAAATAAAGCTTTATTGTGCTTTAACATAAAATATTTCTAGCAAAGCTGTGAAAGGAAGAACAAGAACAATCATACAAAAAATAGAAGATACAATAATACTATACAAGTTTAAAAAATAAGAAACACAATTAAAACAAAATAAATTGACATGCAAATTATACGGACCAGATCAGTATTTCCCTATTTCCAGGACATCAAATTACGATAGAGAGGAACAAGCATTACAAACTTAACATTACACACATAATAGTGTCACTGAAACAAAAAACACGAAAAAATAGAAGTGTATCTAAAAACGCTCTGAAAAGTATTCCTCCACATTATAATATGCCTTTACAAGCTACATTATCTTTACCTGATGCCTAAATAGTCTATAACTTACTATCTTCCAAAGTGACTGTGAGAGATCATTAAATATCTTTTTGCTTCTATAAAAAAAATAATTTTGTGTCAGTAAATTTATATTATAGGACGAGCCAGAGTTATTTAAGTTTAAAGAGTAAATTTGTATACACTCGCCATATGGACGCCCCACTTCAATTTACTTTGCAAACAGACTTCTACAAACTACACATTAGATACTGCTGGAATTGCCTCAGAGCAAACATCACAGTTTGTGTTTTATCAAAATTCAATAGGAGTCTGTTTGCCAGAAACCATTCTTCCACCATACAGTTCTCATTTATACTTTGCAAAGTCATATATTCTTAAGTATCACTTGTTAAACACATTGGTATCATCAGCAAAAAGGACACAATGTCCCTATCGTTGATTAGTGGGAGGTCATTGATAAAAATGAAGAATAGTATTGGCCCTAAGATTTTGCAGATTTCCTTTATTTCATCTGACCAAGCCTTACAAATTTTATACATTTGTCTGTAAATCAGATGAATTCGATCACATTTTACTAAACCACCCTCGCTCTTCGATTTTAAACATTTGTTTATAAATCAGATTCAAGCGTATCGCTGCCTAATATAGCTTAGAAACAGATACATTTTATGGAGGCGTGTCTAGAAGCAAATTAGAACCCTGCATAAAAATCGACAAGAGGACGCTGTTATCGGACAGATTATTCTTTTAGTATGGAGGCTGTTAGGAGTATAAATTCGAGTGAAAGTGAAAATAGACTAATTTGTAAATGTATTATGTGTCAGTTAGTGAGAATGGGATTTGTGGAACAAAAATTGATTTTCAGATTTAATCTACATAAGTTAATTAAAAGACACGGGTCCAGTAAGCTGGAGCAGTAAGAAAAAGCTTTTGGAAATATAAGAACAGAGCACGCATTAGATGACCATCTAAGAATTGCTACAGAAAAACTTAACCAGGAAGTCTTGTCTTGTAGAACCCCATTGCACGGGGGTTGGATGGCACTGCTACGAGGCAATTTGCCAGCACACCCTTCGTCCGGCACTTACAGAGGCAGAGCTACCCTTCTGCTTGTGTTACACGTTATTCCAATTTGAAGGGCCTTGTATTCGGTGGGGACCTCCAGTAAGACGGGACTGAGCCCCTGGTGATTCCCGACTTTTGCGCAAATGCGAGCTAATTAATTGCACGACTGAGTTCTTATGCAAGGGGCTTTGCACACTGCAGGTATAACCACTTTCTGTCTGAGACTCCAAATCCCCGCAGGATATACCCCCCGACCGCCCACAGGCCACGCTACTGCGTACGGAAATATCCCTGGTGTCCTAGTAGGAATCAATCTCCACTACGCGACCCACTCCTTACACTGTCCAGCCGGCACGACTTTCCAGACTCCTCCCGAAGGATTGGAACACGTTTTCTATGCAAAAAACATCCACTACCTGTGCCCAATTCTGTAATCCGTTTCCAACGTGTTCATCCTACGGCGGCAAGACCGGAAGTGAACCAGTAAATCGCAAAAAATCGCAAAATACTAAAACAGTTGATAGATAGATGTCGTATGCTTTCTCGATGAACATGAACTTCAAAATTAATAGCTCCAAGTTATGGTGGAGTCGCAGTTATGTCAGGTGACTTAAGGGGCTTACAGGCCAAAGTGGGAGAAACGTACCCATTATTTTTTGTGTGTAACTATATATAGTTACACAGTACAGTACACATGTTGGATTATAAAACTATTAAAAATTAGCGAAATTAGGTTTACCTAAAATTCATTGATCAGCATAAACTATAAACAGACGGCTTTTTACAGGTCCTATTTCTGTGGGATTTTCTCAATTTTCTGTCAAATTCTTAGGTACAGGTTAGGTGAAAAACATTCGGCAATATTTTATATGTGAGTAACATATAAGATATAATTTAGAAGTATCCGCCCTTTATTTTTTTTAATTACAATTTTTTCAATATCGCGAATGCGGCATCAAAATATGATTGTCTGAGGTGTGTTTTTTTTAACGACTTTTGGGTACAAATTTGGGCGTGGCACCCCAAAAATGTTTCGCCTCCTGCTGCTCCTGAGGCGAGCTTTTCGCTCCTCTGACAATAAAGCTACAAGTCGCCACTGTTTCCTACAGCTTCCCCCTTCCTTAAGACATGCCACTGAGGTAACCATTGCCTTCTTTGGAACATTTGTTTTTCTTAATTTAAATGTTAGTGAGTTTCATAAGAGGTATTATTTAGTATGAGATTTTTATAGACTTCATTATACATACATATAAATTGTACCCATAACTTCACGTAAATAATATTTTAAGATGGACAAAATAATGATCCTCTTCCATAAAAGTAACACTGGCTAGCAAAAGTTGTTATACAAAGTAATTTTTATCAAAAAAGATGTAAATAAAATTGCAATCTAGGTTTTTCACTTTTTGAACAGTGAATAGCTAAACATAACATGGTGATATCTGCTAAATGCAGAAGAAATTTTGTAATTAAAATTATTCCAATGTTCAAGCATGTATAAGTAAAAGTTATAACCTGAGCTTCTAGAGCTAGGAAAAGATTGTCTAGAAAGTTTCCTAAAAATAAAAATAGAACTGTACAGCGTGTCCAATTTCGTTGAAATCATACTGGCATTAATGGCAAAAGTAAAAAGATGCAACAAAATTTGAATGCTAAAAACAATATCAATTTATGAAAAAATGATTTTTGAGTCAATTTTAAAATATTATCTCACACTATTTGTATATATTTTATTCTACCTTATTTAATAAAAGTCATTTTACATTAATGCAAATATGTATACAACATTAAAACAGAATATAATTATTTCAAAGTGAAAAACTATAAATAAAGGTTATCCAGTATACACCCGCATAAACAGTCAACCCAAACTCACCACATTTAATCACATAAGTGCTTTCTTACTAGCTAGTTTAAATGAAGAGTATGACATATTAAAGGTATCAACACTGTTTGGAAGGCGACTTGCATGCCTGCATAGCCTGGTCGTTGGGCAGTGCAGACCATAGTTCGTTCTATGATATTCTATATGAAATAATCTGTCTTGCCTAGTTGGTCTTTGAGGAGTCATGCAAATTTACCTTAGCTAGCAGGATTGGAAAATGAATAAGAGTATGGACTATTCTAAAGGTCTGTAGATCTAAATATTTTTTTCTGTTCTCCAAGGTTGAAATTTTAAGCACTGACGTTACTAGTATCGATAAATGAAATATTCTTGTGGCTTTCCCACAACTGAAAAGACAAGCAGAAGACGAAAAAGCAAACCAGTATCAAACTTGTTTGAAATATGGGCACAACTATTAAGGCTTATCAGCCAAACACAAAGCTTATATGCAAAGGTTCAGTCTTTGATTGGGGCTTTGGTCGCTTTCGATCTTTTCCTGATCTCATCAGTAGGACAAAGAAATCCTAGAGCGACTTGACAGTGAAAGACTCAAACTAAGTTGAGCCGTTTTTCTTGCTAAATAGCTTCGAAGAATGCAGGTTTAGCACACATCCAACTAGTCGAGTACGACTGCCTTGCGGCTTTGTCGCTGACTGTAGACATTTTGTGCAATGAAGCTCATTAGCAAGAAAAACGGCTCAACTTAGTTTGAGTCTTTCACTGACATTACTAGTGTCATATTTCTTCTTAGTAATTTTTTTATAAGCTCTCTTTGGGTATTTAACGTGAAGGCCACATGCTTTAAAAAATTCGTTTGTATTTTTCTATTGTTTGTACAGGGTGGCCAACTAAGAATGCGAGGTACTGTATCTGGGAAACTATCCATCGTAGACTTGCGGCAAAAAATGTAATTACTAAAACGGTCAAGAGAAAAACCTGGAAAATATTTTCAAGTTTCTAAAATGACCACTAGGGGGCGTAACTGCAATCTTGAATCTAAAAAAGTGATGTTTCTGTGAATTCCGCTATATTAACCTAATAAAAGAATTCCACATATTTGAAGTTGAGGATAATGTAAAACTTTTCAACTATTCAAAGTTTTTTTAAATAACACCCTGTATCTGCGAAACGGCTAAGCCGATTTTAACAAACTTGGATTAGTTCAAAGGAGCTATTCTTGGGCTATAAATGTTGTATTATTTAAAGTTTCGTTAGTTTCACATGTCGCCGCTAGAGGGCTATTTTCGACATTCCGACAGAAATGGTTAATTTTCTCAAAAAAATTAAATGCATTGATATGATTTTTTTCCCATCAATGCATTCAATGCAAAAATATATAAATATTTCTAGCCAGTTAGAAATAGAACGATCGTGTGCGCCAGTGGCTACGGCTTCAATTAACGAACACGTCTTATATATGTAATATCATTGTTGAAACATGAATGCTGCAACACGTTTTTTTAATGATTGAACCCAGATTTTTTTTTTCCAATTAATTAAAAAAAATTGAACCTAGCCCCGGAGAGTCGCGTTACAAAGCCCGGCCCCTGTCGTGGGGTCGTTTGAGCGCCACCCGTTCTAGCCAGCTAAACGGAAAAAGCTCGGCAGGTGTTGTACCGAGTGGCTAGATTCGCTCATAAAATTAACCGGTTCTTAATTTCAAACTATCAAAAAAAATAAAAGAGAATAATTATGGCACTATAATCAACCAATCAACCAATCAAAAAAAACACAATCTAAAAATTTAATGGACACTATATTTGCTACTAAATTCTTTTTTTTTTGCAAACACAGCAACAATCTATCTGGAGAAAATGGTTATATTAAAAAAAATGTGGTTGAGTAGACAAAAGAATGTTAAATGACTTAAAGTAATTAATAAAATAAACAGAGTACAATATGAAGATTGTACGTACAGAGACCAATTCAGTTGGAAAACCTCAGTTCTATATGCCTTATCACTAAATGCACTAAACTACTTATCAAGTGATCACTTGGCGCAGACTAAGCTTCTTACAACTAGGTATGCGTGCGCTCATAGCTGCACTGATGGTGATAATATGCCGCAATGAGCGAACACAATGATTAGATCAAAAAAAAAAACTTGAGAAGTTAATAAAAGCACCAGATCAGATTAAAAATATGGTTAGCTTGATTCATACGATAAAAAGATAAAATTCAGAGCAGTTATATCTGCCGACTAATTAATAAAATGAAAAATTTATGAAAAGAATGAAGTTATCCAGCACTTATCTTTTAAAATGAGAAAACAAATCAAAGCAATTTGATTAACTGGTCCGATAAACCAGTGAATAAATGTAAATTAAATTAATTAAAATCAATGAGCTACCTCAATTCAATGTGTGATTTATATCAATAAAAGTAAGCAAAGATTAAACATAAGACACAATGAAACATAAAACATATACCCAAATCCCGTCGTCGAACTCTGTCGATGGCCTCTAGTGCGGGAACCACAGCAGTTCTTTAACAGAAGTTCTGGCTTAGCAGAAGAAGTTCTGACCCAGCAGAAGAAGTTCTGACCCCGCAGAAGAAGTTCTGGCCTAGCAAAAGAAGTTCTAGCCCAGCAGAAGAAATTGGTTCACCAGGTAAACTACTGGCCCAGCAGAAGGAATTGGTTGATCAAGTAAATTTCTGCCCAGTAGAAGAAAATTGCAGTCCTTCGAATAAACTCTGGCCCAGCAGAAGAACCCTCAGATTCGGACTTGAGGGTATATTAGGGGAGATTCGACGGTCTCGGTCTTATGGGACGAACGTGGAAGCCGCTAGTACAGCTTGTAGAGCCCGAATAATCGGTCGTGTCAAAACAAAAACAGAAACGCACGAAAAATCCCCTCAAAAGGGTTGTATTATTTCACAATACGCAAAACGTGCAGTTTCTCGCTATACTCGCAAACGTTCCCCAGGCGAACAAAACTAGAAAAGACCTCCTTCCGTCGTCCGTCAATTTGCCTTAAATTAAATACTGCGAAACAAGTAGTAATGGGCTGAAAACTTCACGAGTGATTCGATACAAGGAATAATTCTAAGAAAATAAACGCCTTAATTCTCGCTTATTATGGTGATAAATGACGGCGGAAGCCACGAGTAGTGAGCTAAAATTACATTCTTCCAGAAAGGCTAGGAAATGCTCTGACAGAAATAATAAACCTTCAAAAATCTAAACCGAGAATGAAAAACGCGCGATACCTAGCCCATTCCTATTATTTCGCAAAAACCTTACAAAAAAACTGGTCCGCTGTACCGAACGAGAAATATATTTAAAGCAGAGGTCCAACAACGATCTCCGGAACATCAACCTAGGGTTCTCAAAAGGTAATAGAATATTCAAACTGAAATTAAATTATGGTTCAATAAGTCAAATGCAACGTATTTGCAGGCTAACTGAATTCTTTAAAAATATAAATCGATTCGCTGGCATAATATAATGCAAATCAAGCCAAGTTAACTTAATAATAAGGTACATACATCGCTTATCAACTAAAATAGATAATCACAATCGATTCTAAAAGCTAATACGAATATATAGCTAATCTATACTTAAAATATAGGTAATTTTACATTGAGAAAAGAGGCAATTTCAAGCGAATTATTAAATTCAGAATTAATAAACCGATGAGTGCAAAATACAGCATAGGTTTTTCCCTAAATGCGGCATATAAATGAAATTTTAACATTGGCAAAATCGAACTGTTACAATGCGTGCAAATGTTTTATTATTAGTTGTAAAAATACATACAAGAACGGTGTGTACGTTAAGGTGCGTACAGACATGCAACAGAACACCGTAACGTAACTTCACCACGCAACATATTCTGTTGCGCGACGTAGTTACGATGCGATAAGGTTTTCTATTTAATTTAGGTGCAACAGAACATCGCCGCGAAACATCAACGCGTAACATATAGGCGTCCCAGATATTAATTATGTTAGTGGTGAACGACGAAAACGAAACGAACGCTATATGGTTCGCAGACACGTCCACACATGCAAATTTATAGTGCAACGTCGGCGTCGGCGCGAACATTTCTTTGATGCGACGCCGAAAGACCGACAACTGATAGGACGCTGCGATGATACGGTGTTACGCTGTTAGTGTGCTGTTACGATGTTGCAGAGTGCCGTCCAGACTCGTTACGCGGTGAGGTTACGTTACGGTGTTCTGTTGCATGCTGTGTACAGACTTGGCGAGACGAGCACGAGACGCGCCGCGAGCCGAGCCAAAATTTCAAGTGTGGACGTGGCTCGCGGTAGGCTCGCGAGCGTCTCGTTCCGATCCATCGCCAGTCGGTTTTTCGACGAAACATCAAAGGATGCTTGAGGCTCAGTGTGGACGGCTATAAGTGCAGCGCGCTACGAGCCACGAGACGACTACGAGCGATAGAGCTCTATCAATTAAAATCAAATCTATGGAACCCCAAAGATAGAGATTATTATAGAAAAAATTTAAAAAATTGATTCGTGGATTACTATTGCGGAAGCCATGGGTCCTGGCAAGACTTGAGAAGAGTGCAAGAAGAATTACCTCTTTTCTTGCGACGTACAGAAATGAGAGAAAAAAAGTTAAAGATGGTTTTAGTACGGGCACTGGTAACTAATTGACATAGGCGTTACACCTTAATAAGAACAACAAATAATTAAATTTAGTAATAATATATAGGCTGTCTTTTTAAAAATAAACAACGTCCATTATTATCAAATAGTTAAAAACTATCTGAACTTTAAACGTCCATATTCTCGTTAAATAATATTGACCAATTTATCCAAATGTTTAGGTTGTTTGATGTCTGACTCTTGATAGACTCTCGTGGGGTTTTGTTGGGCTTCACATAATGTTTTACTTTATCTACCAAGTATTTTACCCGAATAAAAAACAGATATTCTCCATTTCACTTTTTTAAATAAAAGACCAGCAAAGAACTTTACTAACAAGCAATAGGCAATACATAAATAAACAACAATATCCGCCATGTTTCCTAGATGACAATTATTTACAAATAAATGAATAAATATAGTTTGGCGCGTCGCGATCTATGGATCGCAGTAAGGCTCGCGAGCGTCTCGTTTGGTCGCTCGTGGCTCGTGGCGCGCCTCGCGCTCGTCTCGCGGCGCGTCTCGGGCTCGTCTCGCCAAGTCTGTACGCACCTTTAGACTACGCGACGGAAGTGAAAACTTCAACAATGCGAGATTAATATTAAATACAAATATTTTCTTGTGTTCTATATTTTGAAATTACTTGCCACAACTTCGAAGTTTAAAGATAAACCGCTGCTTATCGCTTGAAAAATTTCCAAATTCTCCGATTCTGGCCCATTTTTCAATCTTCAAATCGTTTCTAAATATTGGAAGACATATTCCTTCAAATTTCCCCTAATCGACCAAATGCAAAGATGTACTCGTAAAATTGCCGCAATATTTTGCGTTTTTCTGCACGTTTCAATTTAACGTCGATTTTCTCACATTTCCGAGAAATATTTTATACCAGAGATTAGGAGGTTTACGAGATTGATTTCTTGAAAATAGCTCTGCTCTGGTTGGCATGTATGCTTGCAGTGGATTTTATAAACTGAAAATCAAAAAAATCACCAATTTGGCATTTTTAATCGAATCGATGCGATTTTTTGGTATATTTTGCTAATGTAATCGCTTTTTCTAAAAAAAAAAATGCTTTTTAAGGGGAAAAAAAATTTGATCTAGAAGTTGATGTTTATTGCATTTTCTCTGAAAAGTCCACTTTCCAACATTTTCGAAAAAGAGAGAAGCAAGTGCTGGCTAGTAGCAGTAATTATAGTACTAAAACTATAACAATGTTTATTTGGTAATTAATTTCTGTTTGTAGAACTTCATAAAAGGCCAAAACATTTGTTGCTTTTTGTGAATCCATTTGGTGGCAAGCAAAACGCAATGCAAATATATGAGAAGTATGGAAAAGACCTTTTTTCCATTGCTGGAGTTGAAGTTACTGTTAATGTTTCACAGAGGAAAGATCAAATAAAGGATTTTGTTATTAGTCACAACTTGGATATGTATGATTCAGTAGCATGTGTAGGTATGTTACAGATGTTTAAATATTGCCTTGGTTTGCTAATCGTGAGATTTAAAGGATCTTCTCTAAGTTAAAAACCATGATTTATTAGTAAATCAATTAGAATTAATAACTAAATAACCTTCAAACGGTTTAATGGTTCTTCACTCAAAAATAGCTAATATTTTTATTGTGAGTCGGACTGGCGAAAAAGATCGTCCACTTTCTCACGTAATTTTATATTATCTGCGTACATTTTTAAATTTGCTGAACGTCAATTATGTATTGAGTAGTATTGATCTTGTTTTTTTTAAATTAGTCACCGTTTTTCGCAGGAGGGGATGGTACAGTATCTGAATTATTTAACGGCCTGGTATTAAGAGAGTGCAGATTGAAAGGTATTGATGCTAATGATATACATCAGGTTCTACCGAGGCCTAAGAAATCCATAGGTATTATACCTGGTAAGTATTTACGTAAATAGTGCCTCCAGCAAATCGCTATCATGTTACCGTATATGTGGTTTGCTAAAAACATTAGACGTGATGAGAAATGACATTATTTATTTAGGTCTATTATGTTTTATCAGTCAAAAAGGATAGATAATCATGGGATTACAAGAAGCTTAGTTTTAGATTCACCACTTTCTAATATATTTGTAAACGAGACTTGAAATTCAGATTTGTAAACGACAGATGACACCGAAAATTGTAATAGGTATATCAAGAAATGCATGTGTTCATATTATTATGTACAGCAAAAAAAAACAAAATAGATGTTACTTGTTTTTTACCGATTATAAAGAACTTCGAATATAATACATTTTTGTTATGACCGGATTGAACTGTATTTACTATAGTATAGTGAAATATTTAAAATTATATGCTGTAGTAAAATATAAATACAATAGTAAAATATTTACATAAAAAAATTACATTACATACATTAAAAAGTTAAATATGAACATATACCTGACAAACTATTAGTTTATTATATTGTCACTGCTAAAGACCATCCGAATGTTTTTGTGCTACCCTATAGAACTAGCCTTGTCGCGTCTACGTTATGAGTCATTGCCGGCCGAGAAGATTCGGGAGCTGTGGTATTTTGAGTGTTGAATTGTAAGGAGCTATTGTAAAGTTATAAGAGTAGTTTAGTGTGTTTAATTGTATACAGTGATAAAGCATAAAGAGAGTATTAGTTTAAAATGGTAAAAGTTGTAATTTTATCAGAACCCACGGAAAAATGTAACATTTGGTGTCAGAAGTTGGATTGTGAAGGGACCGGACTTGTGAAGTATTTTCGAGGAGAGAAGAGGATACAAGTACGTCAACGAGACTGTTTTGATTGGTGGATCCTATGAACATTTTATAACATTCTATGGTCAATACAAGGCAACAAACGACAGAAGTGGAGCAAATAAATAAAATGTTAGCCGATTTCATGGAAAATCTAAATGCTGAGAGGCAAACAGAAAATTTTACAAGACCGAGACGATAAAAGGCAAATAGAACAGGACCCGCTTCAGAAAGATTTCAAGATCAAAAAGATAAAAGGCAAGCGGAACGGGAGAGGATGAATGTAAAAGACAAACACAACAGAACCGGCTTCAGAAAACTTTACAAGACCAAGAAGATAAAAGGCAAATAGAACAGGACCGGCTTCAGAAGATTTTTCAAGATGAAGAAGATAAAAGGCAAGTGAAACGGGAAGAGGATGAACGTAGAAGGCAAGCAGAACCGGACCGGCTTCAGAAAATTTTACAAGGCCAAGAATGTAAAAGGCAAATAGAACAGGATCCGCTGTAGAAATGGAGGCTAGATGTAATTGTAGGCGAGCAAGGAACATTACAGAAAATATTGGACGGTAAAAATGAGAAGTTTGAAAAAGAAGTAGACACAATACACAAAAAGAATTTGGAAATGTACAAAAAAAAGTTATAAATGTACAAAAAGAAATAGGAAACGTACAGCAAGAAATGAGGAATCTACAAGCAGAATTTACCAGACTAAAAATCAGGGACTCACCGAGAGAGTATTCGCCACAGGACAGAATATCAAACCTCCAACGTATGACGGTCAAACATCCTGGATAATGTCCAAAAGAATTTGAAGCCGCTGCTGTTGCCAACGATTGTAATAACGAAGAAATGGCTACGTCATTAGTGGTAGCGCTTCGTGGATTTGCCCTCGAACTACTACAGACCATTCCCATCAGCCAGCAGGGAAAATATGACATACTTATAGCTGCCCTGGAGACGATTTGGATACCAACATAGAAGACAACTGTATCAGGCACAAGTAAAGTCTCGACATCAGAAACCTGGTGAAAACCTGCAAGAATTTGAGGCAGACGTTAGACGTCTCATTCAATTGGCGTACTCGGGAGCAACAGAAGAATTTCAAGAGGAACTTGCTACCCAATATTTCGTGGATGGTATCAGAGATCCAGAAACTCAGAAGATGCTACGTCTAGCTAAATTTGATAACAGCAGAGAAGCTCTGGGTAGAGCCCTAGAAATCGAGGTGGTCTGTAACATCTCTAAGCCAAAAGTCAGAACTGTATCCATTCAGGAAGTCGACGAACAGCTGCGAATTAACTGAGATGGGCGAAATTTTGAGGAAATTAACCGAAGTTCTTCAAGTCACGGGGAGATTCCGGGAGCCACTAGAAGTTAGGCCATGTAACCGAAATGTTAGAAATCAGTGCTATAGATGTGGCAGGACTGGACATTTCAAAACAGACTGTCGAATCAAAGATTCCGGGATCCATTAGAAGATAGGCCACGTAACCGAAATGTTTCAAATCAGTGCTATAGATGTGGCAGGACTGGACATTTCAAGAGAGACTGTCAAGTACAAAGATTCGGGAAGCCGCTAGAAGATAGGTCACTTAACCGAAATGTTTCAAATCAGTGCTATAGATGTGGCAGAACTGGAGATTTCAAGAGAGAGTGTCGAGTACAACTACGGTCTACATCTTCATCCAGGGGCGCTAGAAGATTAAATTCAAATCAGGATAACTTCAATTAGTCAACATTGCGGGGTGGGTGTTGGCTAAAGAAGATGAAGCCCCCAGGATTGTCTCCATAAAAAGCCTAGCAAAAGCCGCCGATGGTCTAACTATTAAAGGAAAGATCAACGGAAGAGCCATGTCAATTACTGTTGAGACTGGTGCGGCGATATCTTTGATAAGGCCCAACAGAGTAAATAGAGTAGAAGTTCTACCCATATCGAAGAATGTAGTTTTACGTACGGTTACCGGTGGGACAGCTGAAGTACTTGGAGAAATGGATATTGAACTTCAACTTGGAGGAATTAAATTACAACACACAGTGTTAGTAGCTGACATAGAAGACGAATTTATTTTGGGGACGGACCTTATCGGTCAACATGGATTCTCTTTTGACAACAAACTGAACCTTCTGAAGTTTGACACCGAAAGGTTTAGCCTTACCAAACCACAAGTTGACATACCGTCTAAAGTAGTGGCGACATGTACTGTTAGAATAAGCGGAAATACTGAGCAGATGATATTTGGGGAAATTGGAGATGGATTTTGGAGGCTGCATCGGACTTATCCAGCACCTCGATTTGCAAACAACATGTAGGCAAAGCACTAGTCAAGACGGACGGCTATAAACCGATAAGGTTAGCAAATATTTCTTCTAAGCCACTTGCGAGCCGGTGCAGTGGGTAACCAGTTGCGAAACGCGGTCAGAAACAACACTCTGAACATCACTTACAGAAATCCTAGAACATTTTCAGAAGTCGTGGCATCATCTGTCTTCCGAAGAACTGAATAAAGCTACACAATTTATCAAAGAACAAAGCACAATATTTGAAATAATAAATAGCCTGGAAGAACGAACATCATAAAACATAAAATCGACACTGGAAGTGCTCACCCCATACGGCAGCATCCTCGTAGGTTACCAGTGACAAAGCAGCAAGAGGTTACCACATTAGTGGACAAAATGGTCTCCTGTTAGTCACCAAGAAGGATGGGACTACCAGATTCTTCGTGGACTATAGAAGGCTGAATGACGTCACCAAGAAGGACAGCTATTCACTTCCGACTTGACGACACTAGCAGGTTTTCATTGGTTCTCAACACTCGATTTAAAGAGCAAAGTAAATTGCAAGTAGATATTCACGAACGCGAAAAGACTGCCTTCTCTACCGGAAGTGGTTTATATCAGTTTAAAGTTATACCCTTCGTACTATGCAATGCCCTCGCCACTTTTGAGCGTGTTATGGAAGTTGGTATACTAGGCCTTACTTGGAAGACATGCCTAGTTTATCTCGATGATATAATAGTAATGGGAAAAACTTTCGAAGAACACCTACAAAACCTGCAAGAAGTTTTTGCTAGAATCAAAAATGCCCAGCTCTTCCTGAATCCAATGTTCTCTTTTTCAACAAAATGTTGAATTTCTCGGGCATGTCGTGTCATCGAAGGGAATCCAAACTGATCAAAGAAATATTACAGCCATCAAAGACTGGCCTCGTCCTCGTGACGAACACAAACTGCGTAGCTTCCTTGGATTATGTACTTATTACAGAAGATTCGTCGAAGGATTTGCAAATATAGCTGCACTTCTCCATAAGCTCAACTGAAGAACGAGCAAATTATAACTGGATTCATAACTGTGATTTGACGTTCTGGAAATTAAAAGCGTCTCTATGTTCTAGTCCAATATTGGGATATCCGGAGCAAAAAGGAAAGTTTGTGTTGGCCACGGATGCAAGCAACACCGGCAACGGAGCGGTTTTACCGCAAGTACAAGCAGGAGAAGAACGAGTTATCGAATACTACATTCGAACGCTTTCCAAACCTACACGTAACAACTGTGTAACCGGAAAAGATCTGTTGGCAATAGTACGGTCTGTTGAGCATTTCCAATAATATCTGTATGAACAAGAATTTCTAATAAGAAGTGATCATGCAGCGCTTAAATGGCTTTTGGATATGAAACAGCCTGAAGGACAGGTAGCCAGGTGGCTTGAAACGTTACAACAATATAACTTTAAGGTTAAGCACAGGGCAGGGAGATTGCATAATAATACAGATGCTTTATCCAGAAGACCATGCGTGGATAAATTGTAAGCATTGCCAAAGAATAGATCAACGAGAAGAAATTACTTCCATTAGGAAAATGAAGTTTGAGTTTGACAGAGCAACTTTAAAAGGATCAGCTTGAGGATAATGAAATAGCGCTACTGCTAAAACCTAAATAAGAACATCAACCAAGACCAAGCTGGTGAGAGATTTCAATTAAAGGATTTACTTTTAAAATTCTGTGTGCTCAGGTAGTGGAAAATGGATTTCTTAAACGGGCCTGGGAAAGCGCCAATGGAAAAGTAGTGAAGACACAGCTAGTGGTACCAAGAAGGAAGATATCGAAAGTTCTGGAAGTTCATAATGGAAAGTTTGGTGCGAGTGAACAAACCTATTGACAAAATCCGCGATAGATTTTGCTGGGTCAACTTCTGCCAGGATGTGAAATCGTGGTGTCGGCAAGGCTCAACCTGTGCCGCAAGTCATGGATCCAAAACAAGATCTAGGGGGAAAATGAAATAGTATAATGTGGGCCTACCCTTTGAACGTATCGCCATTGACGTAGCTGGCCCTTTTCCAGAAACAAATAATGGTAACAAGTACATTTTAGTGGCAATTGACTACTTCAGTAAATTGCCTGAAGAATTTGCGATCCCCAATCAAGAAGATTTTACCATAGCAGAGGTCCTCGTCCTATTCAGCAGATTTGGTGTTCCGTTAGAGCTGCACTCAGATCAAGGACGCAACTTCGAATCCAAGGTTTTCCAGAAAGTCTGTGATTTACTCAACATTCATAAAACACGGACTACATACAACCTTACATCCACAATCAGACGGCATGGTTGAGAGGTTTAACAAGACCATTAAAGAACATTTGTCGAAGGTCGTAGATGAACATCAGAAAGATTGCGACCAACGGACCAACACATACCACTATTTTTGATGACATATAGATCAGCAGTCCATGACACGACAGGAATAACACCGGCTATGGTTTTATAGAACTTCATTTACCCTGTGACCTATTATTCGGAACGCCAGACAATCAGAATATGGAAATTCAAGACTACGCGGACTCCCTTGGGGTAAAGTTACTATACATCAATGAATGGGTCAGAGAAAATACGGAGAAAGCCAGTCACCGAATGAAGACACGATATGATATCAAAGCTAATTCTATAGGATTTCAGATGAACGGTAAAGTTGGTTATATAATCCGCAAAGGAAGAACGGAGGATTTCCCAAGCTAACGCCAGTATGGGAAGGGTCCTATACAGTCATCAAAAGAATTAATGACGCGGTGTATATAATTCAATGTAGCCCCAGAAGCAAACTGAGAGTTGTCCACCTCAACAGGGTCAAAGCATATCACGGACATGAAGGAGCTGATAGGGACGATCAGGTTTTAGAGGGAGGCAATGCCACGGCTAAAGACTGTTTTGTGCTACTGTTTTTGTGCTACTCTATAGAACTAGCCTTGTCGCGTCTACGTTCTTTCGTATGAGTCGTGGCCGGCCGAGAAGATTCGGAAGTTGTTGTATTTTCCCGATGCGTGCAGTTCTGGACAAAAATAATAGAGATGCCTCGCGCTTCGTGCGTCCGCAGTTTTCCCGAGATATATTAGACTGTATACAGTGATAAACAATGAAGAGGGCATTAGTTTAAAATAGTAAAAGTTGTAATTTTATCAGAACCCACGAAAAAACGTAACAATATATTATATATTAAGAACACCAGGACCTGTTAATTTGACTCAATTGCACAACCCACTTGCAAGTGCATATTGTCTAGATTTGATTTGATTAGGTTAGATTCTCTCGGATTGGGTTTCTTTAGGTGATTTATGATTTTGAGTCAGGAGTTTCTTGACCTCGTCGCGCGTATTTGTAAATAAATGAGCAACAACAGAAAAATGCTCAGGCAATTTAAGAATCGACAAGCGAAATATTTTACACTGAAAAACGTGATACGGCATTGTGAATAATAATATTGCTTGTGACTTCAGTCTTTGACTTTTTAGTTTTTATTTGTATTCTTGAATATACAACATTTTTGAGGAGTTTTTGGACATTAGATGCTTTAAAGGGGGATGATCTAAATTTAAAAATATAGACGATATAAGCAGAAAAAAAGATAAATCGTCACATAAAAGAACAAAAAACAACGCAATTAAAAATAAAATTCTTAGAGTGGAAGAAGCGACTGAATATGGAAGATGAATGAGGTTGTTTAGCGTATGCCTAGTTTCAAAAGTCTCTAATAATTTTTCCTCTTCTTTGATTACTTTTGTTAGTTAGTTAGTTAGTTAGGAAGCAAAAATTATTATTATGACAACTAAGCTATTTGTGTTTCTAGAACAGATTTTCCATAGTTGGTTGTAAATATATTAATTATTTTATTGAATTATACGGATAGGCTTGATGGTATTCCCTCAATTTGGTTATGATAATTGAGGTCTCAAAGCCTTTTATAATTATCTGCTTCTTTATTATAGGGGGCAGCACAGATACAATTGCATACTGTCTCCATGGCACTACAGATCCCACAACTGCGGTGCTTCACATTATTTTCGGTGATACTCTAGGCTTAGATTTGGTGTCAGTGTATGATGAGCACAACCTCTTAAGATTGTATGCCAGCGTTTTGAGTTACGGGTATTTAGGAGATGTTGCATATCATAGTGATCAGCACCGATGGATGGGTCCACATCGATATGATTACTCTGGTAAATATTTAATAAGCACAATGTTTGATATATCATTCATTTAGAACATTGCATTGTTTTTAGTTATAATTAGCTAAAGCACATATCTCAGTCTTAGAAAAATAAAATTAAGAAATCCAAGTCGCGCATTACTTTAACAGTTGTATGCATGGGTATGGGATACTTCTAACAACATAAATAGCTGGAGTTGTGGATAGCCAGCATTGCCAGGACTAGCTTTCAACTTATTTCAGTCTTGTCAAATATTTAAGTGTGATTGGCACCTATATTTTGCAATGTGCTTCTAAGATTTTCAAGAACTATAATGGCCCTTTAGAATGCAGATACACTAACCACTATAAAACTCGTAATGCCGTATATGTCCAATCTGAGGCTAAGTCAGGTACAGTGGGACCTGATATCACATCACAGTAGATTTTCCTTAACTAGCCCAAACTCACCCATCAATATAAATACATTGGTCATGTCCATAATTTAAAGAATCACTTGTATTCATTGTCTAAATGGTTTGTGTTCATCTTCTGACATTTTATACTTTTAAGATCTATGTACAAAGTGTCCATATTTTGTTGCATTGCTGAGTGCCTCTTATTAGTGACGATAGGGAGCTACCTCGCGGTGTTAAATATGTGTTAAACAAATGATGCCACACACACTAATAATAACCCTATTAATGATATCTTTTACTTCAAAAACGTGAACCTCACTAATGGCAAGGAAAGTTCTGTCACATAATCCAAAATAGCTGGATTAATCTTAAAACAAATAGGCATTAAACACTGCTCTATTACAAATTGTATACAGTGTTATAGTATAACCCACCCGCGCCAGTTCAAAATAGTTGAATGAGATAAGTTGTGCTTTGTTTTTATATTGCCAGTGACCGTCAAAATAAATTAAAAAGAAAATCAATACCTAGGTTGTGTTATTATTATATCTTGCACAATTTTTAATTATTCGTATTGCTCTTCGGCTAAACACAATTAGGGAAATTTGAGGTAAAGGTGCGTCATGTAAATTAAACCACAGATTCCTAATAAGCCTAATTTATTAGAGAAAAACGTGCCATACTCCGCCTGGAATTCACGAGGGAAAAGAGCATGGCAGAGAAAACCTCGATCGCAATTCTTAAACCGAGTTATGCTGTACAACCTTATTAGTATATCAATTAATTAAATCATTGTCTCCCGCACCACAGTTTGTCGTTCCACACTTGTGACAATACTACAATGCAGTAAAAATTAAAGAGTTTCGTATTAGTTAGCCAGACGTCTCCAGCAAGTACTGAGGTCCCATACGGGAGGCTACTCAGCTATAGTTGCAATTTTAGCCAATATCTCTAGTAAGACCTGCAGACCGATTAATATATATTTCCTTCGTCATCGCTTAGCGATTGATTATGTTATGTAAACACTTTTATGATTGAATAGTATTTCTTTACTGTTGCTTATAGTCATTTCGATATAATATATTTCAATTCCGAATATATGGTTTTATTCTGTGTAATTATGCACAGGCTACAGATCTTTTATCATTTCGGGGGCTTATAAGCTATCGGCATCAAGTCGAAAATCAAGGTTACAAATTAGTGTTAATTTAAATTTCACATATACAAAAGCAAATCATAAAAAATATATATAACATTTGTTAAAAGAAAGACTTAGGGTGCTTTGCTCGCAAGCCCACGATTTATAGCTGTGATATTCGCTCAGTCAGGGGAGGAAAATGTTAGTGGATTCATCAAGTCCCTTGCTTACATTACCATCACAGTCATACTAAAACTAAAATTCCAGCACGCAAACACAGCAAACAATACATTTTCGCTTTCATTTAAACCAGTGTTATTCACAGCATAAAACGATTTCATTAAATATATACACATGTTTTACCATCAAATATGAATTATCCATGAGGATAAAAGAAATATGCTTGTGCAAATTATGTTAATACCAATATCAAAATATATACACATGTTAGGCCATCAAATAATAATGAGTTATCCATGAAAATAGAAGAAATATTTATGCAAATTATGTTAATATCAATATTAAAATATATACACATGTTAGGTCATCAAATATTAGTTATCCATGAAAATAGAAGAAATATTTATGCAAATTATGTTAATAACAATATTATAAGTTTCATTTTACCGACTTGTAATGACATGTTGCAACACAGAAGCAAACAATTCACCAAAATAAACCGTACACTCGCAGCTTCTGACTCTATCCTCCGGTCTCGAGCAATCCCTTTAGGGTATCCTCCAAAAAACCTCGCAAAACTCCACTTCAATTTATGACTTATTTTTATATTTTAAATGTACATAGGGTGTCTCAAAATATATACACGGTGAACATTTAGAATGTCCCCCCCCCCCCTCTTAACTTTTTTGTTTTTCGCATTAGACAAAAATGTTAAATACAAAAGTTGTGCAGAATAATGGAAGCTATTTGCAGAATACATTTATATATATACAAGGTGTTGCAGAAA
>MU182492.1:273541-289995 GCA_016904865.1 Pissodes strobi | reverse complement strand
TTTTTTCTATAACATATCCTATACCTAAATGTAATAGTTTTCGACATATTCGCATTTTAACTGAGCGATTACATTCAAAAATAAATATTCTAGATTCCAGTTCTTAGGTGGCCGTGAATTAGGCAACTAGAATACTAGACCACTATTTAAAATGCGAATATGTCGAAAACTATTACATTTAGGTATAGGACATGTTATAGAAAAAATGTTCAGAATGCTTAGGAGATCCCAAAAAATTAACAATATACAGGGCGTTTCATTTAAAAAAATATAACTTTAACCTGTCACCCATTTCTGCAACACCTTGTATATATATAAATGTATTCTGCAAATAGCTTACATTATTCTGCACAACTTTTGTATTTATCATTTTTGTCTAATGCGAAAAACAAAAAAATTAAGAGGGGGGGACATTATAAATGATCACAGTGTACAGGGTAGCCCTTTTAAGAGGGGCCTATACCTGCTGGATCGGTATGGTTTTAGGGGTTCTGATCTTGATTGGTTTGGAGCCTAACTTTCGGATCTAACCCAGTCGGTAATCAAGTCGGGTGTGCTGTTGAAGCTGGAACGGTATGGTTTTAGGCGTTCTGCTCTTGGGTTTGGACCCTACCTTTCGGATCGGACCCAGTCGGTGATCGTATCGGGTGTGCAATCGTCGGCCTGCGGTACTGAGTGGGGATTCAGCAGTGGTCTGTATTAGGTCCTGTTCTGTTCCTGATATATGAATGACCTGGTTCAAGTTAATATTTCAGGGAGATTCACACTTTTTGCCGACGATACTCGAGTCTAACATAACATGTGATTTAACAAAAATTTAAAAATGGTGTGGTTCCAGTAAACTTTTGTTTAACAGCGATAAAACGAAGGTCGTGGATTTTAGATGTAACGTGCGAGGTTTGCATTTGGGCGGCGAGTTCATGCAGGGTGTGGGTGTCGCTAAGTTTTTGGGTGTTTTTGTTGATGAGGATTTTCGCTTTAGGGATAACATATTAAAGCTGAGTAGGAGGCTTTCAATCGGCATTCTTTGCCATTAGGATGAGGTCGACTCAGCGATGGCCCGAGCAATCTATTTCGCTCTTTTCGAGTCTAGCCTCAGCTATAGTATTCCTTTTTGGGGCACTAGTAGCAAACATTTTCTTAAAGTAATTTTTATTTTGCAGAGGGTGTTCGTTTCATCGCTTATGTGATTCAGAGGGATTTCTGTAGGCCACACTTTCTGTCGCAGGGGACACTCAGTATTTTTTTTTGTTTATCCTCGAGACTACGTGTCTTATCTTTAAGTATCATGTATGATGGGGGAATCCAGGATTTTGCGCCTCAACGTGGTGCATGACGAGCTTTGGATTTACGACTGCCCGTACCTACAAATGAATTTGTGAAAAGACCTTTTATGTATGAGGGCAGAAAAACACAACCACTCATCCGAATTAGTAATTTCAACTCGCTCGGGTTTTTTATGTGCTTCCGTATTTTCAGTGTTCATTACAGCTTAAGCGAATATTATGAGCTAAAACGGAGTTTTATCCACAATACCAAAACAGAATTATTGCACTCGACGCGCGTTTCGAAAACAGTTTTAATAATCTCCTGATGATGCTAACATGGTTAGCGAAACGCGTGTGGAGTGCAATAATTCTGTTTCGGTATTGTAGATAAAACACCGTTTCAGTGCATGTTGTTGAAGGTTCCAATCCCCCAACATAGAATATTATGAGGGCAAGTTGCTGCGACCCTTTTGCTTTTACTTTTTTTTTATTTGTTTTAGTGTAAGTTTTATTTTACTGCTCGAGTATATGTTTTTACCTTCATGACATGTCGTTAGTTATAGTTTGAGAATCCTACAAATGAGTAGATTTTTAAACGTTTTTGCTATGTTTTAAGTCTGGGACAGACCCCTTTGGAATTATGTGTTTTAAATGTATAGTCTTAGTCTTACATGTAACTTGCTTCCTCAATAGAAAGTTTAATTACTTGAGAATAAAGTACTTTTGAAATTGAAATTGGATATATTTCATTGTAAAGAGTTGCCACGTCGTAAAAAAAGTCTCTGTAAAAGAGCCGATCTATCAGTAAGAGCTGTGATAAACCCTTTACAACGAATATTAATATTTTGAATTTCACTTTGTGCAAACACCTTTAAAGTCTATTTGCAATTTTCTCCTTAATGCCTAGCTGGGCTAAATTTTTAATATTGATATTCACCTTATAACATAAAATCGAATATTTGTATCATATTGCTATTTAAGAGGGCTCTAATAAAAGTAATGAGGAGTAAAAAATTAAAGGTGTGTATACGCATGCATATTGCAACCTTATGGAGTGGTATACGTTGTGTCTAAAGTTTTTATTCTTGTAATATAGAAACAGAGAGGATTTTCATCCCCTGTTCATTATTCAGCTTATTGGTGTAACCTAGATATTTCAAATTTGGAAGAAACCATTAATGATCTCAGTTAAACAATCCTATAACCGGGACAACAAATGAGTTAATTTTTAATAGCTTATATGGTTTGTTAGATATCATCATGTACTTAAATGAATGTCCTAAAAGTTTGATCAATAGCCTTTTTACAATATTTATATCTTAATCGCCAGGTTTTAAAAAGTTGATGCTAAACAAAGGCTACCAAGGAGAAATTGCTATCTACACTGAGAAGAAAGAAGTTGAGCAAGAGGACTGTAAAAGCAATTGCGAAGTTTGCAATAGCGCCAGGACAAATCATGAAAAGGTTACCTGCAAGTAAGTGTAATATACATTCTCCTCATTGAGTCTCCAATACTCCTAGGAATTTCATAGATAATGCCATAAATCTTACCTAATTTGTAATGTGGCGTCCTTTAGTTCCAGGGGACTTATCTCATATTTGAAGTACTATGTGCTTAAAATAATAATCTGAGTTTTATTTCCTATCGTCTTTATACACTTTCTTTAAAATTTAAGAAAAATGTCTGTCGCTGGGAGCTCTGTTTATTAACCTATAGGCCACAGTTTGTGATAGCATCTTGATAAACCCTAGCAGAATGAATTGAAGCATTGTAGTACACTATACCTTGAGACGGAAATAATAGTCAGTGACGTCAGTCACTAGTTCGAAAACAGACCAACGTGAGCGGCTTAAAGTAATATTTAATATTTAACAATAAATCTGGTATGAAATGCTATGAAACATATAGAAATAGATTAAAAAGATTGAAGTTAGTTAAAACTTACCCAAATTAACCGAATTGAGGTGACTAACCAAAACTGACCAAAAGCATTATAATTGCTTATGACATATCGAAAGGTGAATGAATGTCTAATCAAAACTAACCAAAAGTAACTAAGAGCACCAAAACGGGTAAAACATATCGAAGTAGATTAAAAATATTAAAGTAAGTTAAAATTAACCCAAATTAACCGAATTTTGGCGACCAACTAAAACTAACCAAAACATTAAAATTGCTTATGACGTACCGGAACCTGTTCAAATGACTAAAATATATTAAAACTACCTGAACTTTACTGAGACTTGACTGAACAACTAACCAATAGTAGGTAACTAAAAGCATCAAAACGGGCTAAAACGCATCGAAATAGATTTAAAATAATGAAGTAAGTTAAAACTAACTTAAATTAACCGAATTTTGGTGACTAACCATAAACCCTAAAATTGGTTATAGTGTAACGGAACTGGTCCAAATGATTAAAATTAACGGAAATTAACCGAAAGTTGATTGAACCACTAACCAAAATGGACCAAAAGTAACCAAATGCATCAAAACGGGCTAAAACAAGTTGAAACTAACAAATAACCGAATTTTGGCGACTAACTAAAGTTAACCAAAAACATCAAAATTGGATATGACGTATCGGATCCGGTTCAAATGACTAAAATAAATTAAAACTAACTAAACTTAACCAAAAGATGTTGAAATAAAACTAATCAAGAGTAACCAAAATGGGCTAAGACGTATCGGAACAGATTAAGAATAAAATAAGTAACTAACCCAAATTAACCGAATTTTTGCGACGACCTACATTATTAACCAAATCGTTTAAATTGTTTTAACGTATCGGAACCGGTTCAAATTGCTCAAATAAATTGGAACTTACTGAAAGTAACCGAAAATTGATTAAATAACCAACCAAAGTTAACCAAAAGTAACTAAAGGCACCAAAACGGGGGCTAAAACGTATCGAAAAAATTAAAACTATTGAAGTTAGTTGAAACTAATTCAAATTAACCTTATTTTGGTGACTAACCAAAAACACTAAAATTGGTTATAACGTTTTGGAACCGGTTCATATAACTAAAATAAATTAAAACTAACTGAAATGAGCCGAAAGTGAACGACTAACCAAAAGTAACCAAAAGCACCAAAACTGGCTAAACCGTATCGGAATAGATTGCAAAAATTAAAGTAAGTTAAAACTAATCAAAACGAACCGAATTTTTGCAGCTAACCAAAACTAATCAAAAAGATTAAATTTCATTATAACGTATCGGAGTCAGTTCAAATGACTAAAAAAATTTGAGCGAGTCTGGTAGTAGTCGAGACGCTGATGTGTAAACATATCCTATAACGACATCGGTTGTAAAAAAACGACAGCAGCACGTTGTGTTCCCGAGCGGTCACCCATCCAAGTACTAACCCCGCCCGACGTTGCTTAACTTCGTGATCGGACGAGAACCGGCATTTTTAACATGCCATGGCCATAGCTTGTACGTTTTAGCTGGTCATAGAATAAAAATTAGGTTTAATAACCAAGTTTAAAATAATAAAAAATCAACGCGAACGAAGCCTCGGGTAAAAGCTAAAAGTGTCCTATGTTCTTTACTATACTCTTGAAAATATCTGCTCAAAATTTCATGATGATTGGAACAGTTTATGCGTGAAAGCTTAAGAAACAAACAAACAAACACATTCGCATCTGTAATATTAGTTAGGATTATTTTATAATACTTACTGGCAGCTTCGGAGTGGATTAATTCACTGCACAAATTCGACACGATAATCGAATGCCATCAGGAATAACATCAATACATGGACACAGCTTATTTACCTAGTAATCGTGGGTATGACCTTGAACGTCCTTGCACTATTTTGTGGTGTCTTTTGCCTTGAATGACATTGAGATAATTTGATCTGGAATGCCCTTAAGTTTTTGATGTGTAAACATCTTACGCGGCGGTATGAGGGTAAATCTCGGCAAATAGGACGGAAATGTGTAAACCGATTCTAGCCGCTAGGACAGTACTATATACAATTTTGCTATTTAAAATCGTTTTAAACGAAATTTAGACGATAAAAAAAGCATATTTAAAATGTAACGAACCGTCAAAAGTATTATTTTTATTATATTATATTCGCAGTGTATTTGGATCCATACCACAGCTTATTTTTAATGGACGGTTGAATTTAAATTGATTTTCGCTTTAAACTCCACGACAATTTCGTCCGAAGCCACGGTTATCGTCGTAAAAAGTCCGAATTTTTTGATTTTTATACATTTAAAATCGTTTTTAAACGGATTTTAGACTATAAAAAAGCATACTATTATTTTAAATTAAACGAACTGTCAAAAGTATTATTCAGATGTCCAGACGTTTAAAACAGTAAAATTTGAAAAAGCTGGTTATTGACTGTCCCAAATTAAAAGATGTCGGCTCAAGATTATAAGGTAAATATGCTATGTCCATATGTTGATATTATTCCTAGTGACATAAGATTTTCGTGTCGAATTTATGCAGTGAATTAATCCGTTCCGAAGCTGCCAGTGCGTATTATTAAAAAATCCTAACTAATGTTATAAATGCGAATATTTTTGTTTTTATCCTATGAACAAGCTAAAATGTACAGGTAGCGGCCATAGCACGTTGAAATTGCCAGTTCTAGTCCGATCACTGAAGTTAAGCAACGTCGGGCGTGATTAGTACTTGGATGGGTTACCGCGTGGGAACATAACTTGCTGTTGTCATTTTTTTTTACAACCGATGTCTTTATAGGATATGTTAATTTTTCTTTATTTATTTTTGTTTTAATTATGATAATGTTTAATATTATTGCCAAAATAAGTGAAAAGACATTTAACTGTGGGCGAACATGCATTGGTAAAAACCGTGTATGCGTGTTTGTTAAACGAAGTTATTGATAACGTTGCAGTTGATAATTGGCAGAAGTGTATCGAACATGTCATAAAACTAAAAATGTGGGATTTGGATACTACGGTCAAAGTTATAGTTGAACCTCTTATTATCAATGTTGGTTCCGAAAGTAGTGGTAGTAATGATTCTGAATCAAATTCTGATCAAACCTCCGATAACGAGTAGTAAACTTAAAATTTTATTGATTTTTGATGTAAACTTTCGATGCAACTTTCAATATGGTATTTTATGATAAGAAAAACCCCTATCATCCATGACTCTTTTTTCCTAGCCTTAATGAATACATAGTACTATTTGTTTGTAGTACAATTTTTCTTGCTTATTACTATACGTAGGAATAATTTTGAATATACATTTTTTTGCATATTTTAGACTAAAATCATGCATATTTATGTGCATAAACTTTATTGTTTTAAGTGGATATTTGCTTAAGTCTACTTATTACTATTTCACTATATAGTTATTATAACATAATAATTTACAAAGCAAATGTATCCGCCACTGGAATTTCCTTCTCTTCCCTTACCCCTCGTGGGGTGCCTTAAAACTAAAAATGAGTCACTGACTATTATTTCCGTCTTGAAGTATAGACGAATGTTTTAATGATTTTTATTGTAATTTTCCTTCATGACAATTAATACTCAGTGTTAGCAGCAATGTTTCATTATTTGAACCGAGCCAACTCGGAAAGAATATTTTCATAATCTAAAAAATGTTTGGGCACAATCTAAAGGCATTGATGGCCAATGTCTTTAGGTATTTTTTAAGTGGCTTGCATTGGATAAATCTTGTATAGATTATAATTTTAAAAAATTACCTTATGCCCCATAACAATAGACTGTAATATTTGTTTGCATTAAATTTCTGCAAAAATAAGTGAGCTAGTGATGGGAAATTACAGTCGGTAATTTAATTTTGAATTAGAACATCTGGTAGCGATATGGTTTGCATTAAATTTTTTCAAAAATAAGCGATCATTGTGACTTCAAATTACATTCAGAAATCTTTTACTCTGAAGAAAGTAGTTTTGTGAATGCAGAATTAATTTTTGTTTGCACAAAATGACCATTTTATGTTTTATTTTCTATTTTCCTATCTCTGTAATTTATTGTTTACATATTTTGTTAAACATGTCACAGTGTGTTTTAAAAATGTCTCAACCGTCGTCAATATCACGAAGTGATCTTAAAATAAAAATTGAAAATTGTGATAAGTCAATTTTAATACATAAAAAGACTTCCTCTACAAAACCAGAATGTGGCATAACACAATGGCTACTAGTTTTCAAGTTATAGAAAAAGTAACAACGGGTATATCTCATTTTCATAAAACACACAGTGTAACAAACGGAGGTAACCCGAGTTACCCTACTTAGTGAAATTTTAAAAATGGTAATATTAATGGGATAGTTTGGGGTAGTTAGCCAAAAAGCAATACACTTACCTTAAATGCTTTTTGTTGTTACTGAATCGAAAATGGCAGTGGCGGCTCGCGGCTTTGAAAAGTGGGGAAGAGCTGCCGACATCGATATTCGATAGAGGGAAGAGCGAAAATTTTTTGGGGTCCGCGCCTAAACTGCCAAAATTTGTTAATAATTATTACCGGTATTTTTTAGGTAAATCATCAAAAAATAAAATATATTCATATTGTATTAGCAACAAATCATTTTGTTGCTAATACAAATGTCTACGAATAACACACTAAAACTAGAATATATAGAAAATATCTTTTGTATAATACTATAATGGATCAACCGTTGAATGAAAATAAAAAATAATTCCAAGAATACACGGCGGAGTGTCCCCTAATAAACTCGCAATAAACGAAACAACGTGCTTTCGCGTTGATCTGAGAATGGAAGTGCTACCGCCAGCTCTTCCAATCCTTGCAAACCAAACAAATGTACGACCATTACGACGTCATCGTTGTCATGGCAACCAACTAGTTGCGCTTATACTTTTGATGACTCGACGGCTCTCGGGCGATACCTCTTCCGTAAAGTTCTACACAAATGATAATGAAATTGTCACTGCTATCGGCGCGTACGCGAAAATAAATAGACATTTTCATATGGGTTCACCTCTGTTCTATTCTTCAATAGTGGAGTTAACGGGCAATGTGCAGGTGGCGAGATTCTTGTTCTTGTTTTATGAAGCTTTGATTTTAATATTTGAAAATAATTGAATTATTAGTTATTAGAGGGGTAACGGGAAACAGATTATTCCTAAACTAAGAACATTTTATCATTGAATCTTAAACTATATTATTTTACTAATGAATGAATTAATTGCATTTCTTTAAATTACATTATCTTGAGGAAGCGGCACTTCCCCTACTTCCGCTGAATAGCCGCCACTGGAAAATGGTAAAACAAATTAAAACGCTTTCTTGTTGTTTGAAAAATCCTTTCCCAAACAAGTGTGTTCCGATCCTATTTCAGTAAATCGAACCCCTCAGGTAGGCACCACATTAAACTTTATGAATTTTGCCTGTTGCCAGTTCTAACAACTCTCAGGATTCGGTGAGTTTTTCATAATTGTGGAAATCTCGCCTTTTATTATCTTGAAATTGCTTAATAGAATTTTCATGAATTACCCGTTTCCGTTATCTCAAGTTAATTAGAGGTTAACTTAGAACACCGCTTGTCTGAACTCCACGTCCCGGTAATGATTCGATAAGTCTTAAATCAACCGACAGTCTCGTAATTTTGTAATAGACTGAAATAGCTAAGATGGCCGACCTCGTTGTTGATTGAAATCCAAGTGGATTTACAAGATAAGAAATTTGTATGATTAAAGTCGAAAATAATAATACAAAATAATAATTTTGCCGAGTTTTAAATGTGTGAAATATCCCAAGTATTCAATTGAAGATAATTCAAGATTTTTCCAAATTCAAATTAAAATATTTATTAGTTTGTTTAAAAAAGAGCTACAGTGAAGGCAATCTACAATTTCTTTTATTTTTATTGACATTTATAAACACTCGTTTTAGTTTGTATTATTTGCAATGAAATTATTTCTTTTGTTGATAAAACCATTTTTTCCTTTAGGTTAGGTGTGTGAGGTTTATATAAAAATTAACATGTTTGTTTATTTGGGTTAATGCTCTTTATATAATTATCACCTCAATTATACCTTTACTTTACATGAGTTCTTAAAAGGATAGAAAACTATGACCGAACTTTTTTCTAAAACAATTTAACGTGGCAAACTCCCCGCCCAAAAAAAAAGGGTTGGCTATTTTCTACAGTGCTTACCAAAAGGTACACACCAAATTGGATTTTTTGTATTAAATGATTAATGATAAATGTAACTATGACAACTCCGCTTACTAAAAGACTGAAGAGTAAAAAAAAATTGACATACTCAAATTTACATTTATTTTGCCAAAAATGGGTTGTATGTAGTTTGTTCTGAAAATGTTATAGAAAAAGTTGTTTTTAATAAGATTTTACAGCCATCAATATACGCGTTCGGGGCCCAAGAGATACCGGTGTTTGTTTCTAGAAATTTTGTCCAACTTCACTTAAAGTGTCCCGCTGTATAAGATCCTTGTATTACCATTAAAATTACCTACATTTGTAGCTTAGCAAAAGGCAATCAAAGGTTGCCGTTATTTTATATTTATTTATTTGTAATTCGGTACTTGAGAGCAGATGTTTCAGAACTGCAGCCGTGTTTGTATACTCCTTATTTATAAACCAAAGCTACACTATATATCGAATTAAAAAATATACTGGCATTATGTTGTTATGCGGGAAAATGTTTTGTAGGAAATTTATGGTTTTTCCTTAATTAACATTCAATTAAATTAAATCCCAACAGCAATAGTTTAGGACTTTTTGCAGATATGTAATATTCTATTTTTAGATGGGAGACAATTCGCGGTAAGTTTTTTATGGTCAGTGGAGCTAATATTAGCTGTGCTTGTAGTAGAAGCCCTAAAGGCATTGCCCCGTTTTGTCACTTAGGAGATGGAAAAGTCAATTTGGTTTTGGTCAAACATACATCAGTTATCAACAACCTTAGGTAATATATATTTTATTTAAGATTAATAAAAGAAGGTTTTGGAATAAAATAAGTTTAACAAATATCAATTAACTCTACAATAAATGACCACTAAAATTATCTTAATAAATGCTCTGAGTGTGTGATATATATATTTCAGGATCTGTCTAATACTGAAAATTTAACATTTTTTTTTCTTCAATGGGATAATTAAAAGGTAATTGTTTTATATTATTAAAACTGTGATTTTTTTTTTGTTTTAAATTATTAAACATACTATTACAATGCAGTTTTATCCACAATACCGAAACATAATTTTTGCCCTGGACACGTGTTTCGCTAACCATCTTGCCATCATCAGGAGATTGTTGCTCGCTAACCATGTTCGCATCATCAGGAGATGATGTGTTGTGGATGAAACTGTGTTCCAGAGCATTTTGCTGAAGGTTCCAACTTGGTTAGAAATACTTTTAATATGAAGAATTATACATAATTTTGGTGACGCAAATCCGCATTTGTCATAATTTAGATGATTTTAGTTTGTAAAAAATAGGGAATCGAGAAACAATACTCCACACTAATTGTTGTATATTAGTCCTTATTAAAACTTGGATTTTTTTTCGCCCTCGCTTTGCCACACAAACCAAAGTTATTCCAGACAAACTATAACTAACCCAAACAAGCCAATAATAATGACTTGGTTAGTATTGGCACCGAACATTAACTATACGATAAGACCACTCAACCGCGGTAGCTTTGATGTGCGTGTTCAGCGAGTGCTACAAAGGAATCTTAGTGTTTTGCTTCGTTGCTTGGTAACGATTGGCGGACCCTCGCCGCACACAGGTTGAATTTCAATAAAAGCTGGCCAGAAACAATATTTTTGTTTGTGGTATTTTAAATCAAATTTATGACGAAATTATTTATAGCACTCTAGTACCCTAGTTAGCTTTGGAAAAAATAGTTGATATATTTCGAATTGTTTGCAGCGCCTTGTCAAACTTACGTTATGGTTTTTTTATTAGCGTTATTATTTTCACCAAATAAATATTTTGATAAAGCTTGTATTCAACTGGCTGTTTCAAAAATCTATTAACGTGTTTAATTAGTTATTGATAATAAGATTCAAAGTATGTAATAACTAATATTTAAAAGATTTTGATTTTTCTGATTTTTGCATAGCGCTGGTGACTTGGTCACGTAAAAATTTGATATATTTATCAAATCACAATTACAAGTTCGTAATATAATAAATTTTTTTTGTTAATGATTTCACCATATTTCCGGCTACATACTGTAATATGTACATTACGATTCTGACAAAATACATCTTGGTCGAATTTGTTCCATTTTTTATATTTAATAAAATTTTGGGGTTTGGGGTGATTTTAAAATTGATTAAAGGGTTTGCACAACATTTTTACTGTACAGTTATTAAAATACTTATTTTAAAAATTTCCTAATTTACTTTAAAAATTAATTTCTTATCTTTTTAACACCATAGTCCAGGAGATTACGGTGTTTTTTTATTTTAATGATTGGGATGCCTGTGATTTTTAATTTAAATTAATAATTTGCTTTTTATTTATGAAAAAACTTGTTCTAGTCATACAAGAATAAATCTTTCATTATTCTTAATTAACAGGATATCAAGACTTTCCCAATGAGTGTAGGTCGACTGCAATACGTTTTACTATAAATATATTTCCATATGCAATCAATCAAGTAGGATCAAAGAGAGGTTATTAGAAAAAATAAAAATTGGCTTACAACTGCTGTAAAATTTTTAAAAACATATTGTGAACTACTTAAAAGCATTTTGTAACATATAAATACGCTGGCAAACGTCAAGTTCATCAGGTTTTCGGGTCTCTCAAACCGCTCAGTCTAGTTGCGGGGCAGTACACAGGTACGTCCACTTCTAGCTGTTCTATCCCACAACCCCCATAACTGAGAACACTTATGCACAGATATAGGGTTGTCAGGTCCTCACCTAACCTGGATGAACGTATGCACAGGTATAAGGCATTTAGGGGCTACTAAAAGTATAAGAGAGAGTCGAATTTGTGAAGTATCAGAACTTCCGGTAAAGGGATAGTTTTTGGAGAGTTTTAATACCTAAATAAAAGACAACTCCGCTTACATAAACTTTATTAATAAAATAGTGACGTCGCTTGCTAGACAAACTTTGAACTAAGCCTCCCTCGAGAAGACATGCATTTCATATTAATTGGGTATAGTGTAAACTTTTAATTCATCTTTAATCTTAAACACGCCTTTATTAGTATATAGTCTAACCGTTGTTAAGTTTGCTTGTAAATAAACTTGTTATTGTTTTTATCGATGTGCCTCCTTTATTATCTCTTCTCAACTTGACGTAGTGCGTTCCTAAATCTGAGCTGCTCTCCTACACGCTAAGTAGCGCGTGGCGTCACAGATAAAAAAATACACAGATCGTGACAATATTGTTAAAGGACGCAAAACATTAGCGTTCAGTGAGTGTAGTGAGCGGTCCAAAAGACTGAGAACAAAATCACTTGGAGAAAATTCAACATCACAGGAGGTAACTTATTGCCGCTTAAATGAGCTAGACGTCATGTGGTAACTTTTCCGCATCGAAAGTTCTCAAAACTATTAGTAACGAACCCGAGTAAGCCAAAATTTTTGAAAACAAAAGCAATCAAGATAACCTACATTTAGAGTTAAATGCTGATGACGTATTAGCTCTAATAATTGTAGAAGCTAATTTGTCTAAGCATCAGTATAAAATTATCAAAACGCAAGCGAGATAAAAAAATTGCAATTTATATCCTTCGTACGACAAAGTTTTGGAGGCCAATTTTTTTTATATCTCAATTAGGTCTGGGCGATTATTAAAGCTAATAATCGATGTTCGATTATTTGTAATAATCGATTATTCTCGTTTAATCGATATAATCGATTCATTGAAATGACCGATTAATCGATATTATCGATTAATCAAAATCGATATGATCGATTCTCCGAAATTATCGATTAATCAAAAATATCGATATAATCGAAATATTAGATTAATCGATATTTTCTGAAATATTAATCGACTAGTCGATTAATCGATAATTGAAAGTTAATGGAATAATCGATTATTTTTCCCACCCCTAATCCCATAATATTGTAGAAAGTGAAACTGAAGCTGAAACTTCGGTAGAATCATTATTGCACCATAATGGTGCAAGACTGATGTCATTACAAAAAGAGGTATTAAAACACTTTTGATGAATCAGCAGATAAAATTTATAACTTCGTTTTAATTTGTAAATATGGCTTTGATGGTACCTCGGGACAGTCAGAATATAAGCAAGTGTTTTTGAACAGCTGCACTGATGCTTCTATATTTTTGACTAGTTTGGTAATTATTAGATCAATTTTTAAAAATTGCCATAAATCTGAAATACTTGCATGGCAGAATTGCAGGCCCTCATCAACGCGTGTCTGTCATTCAATTAACATTCATTCTGCTCATAAGCCTCTTCAATTAACCGTTGCAGAAAAACAAAATTTGGATCATCAAATTAAAAATATAAAACTTTTTTTACAACGAAGAAGCTCTTAATTTTCAAAATCATTTTTTAAAACGGTTTAAGAACATACAAGTGATTTTTATATATATGATTTTTATCGCTAGTGTTAATTGATACACCCTATATATAAATTTAGATGATGAGCCAAAAATTCAGCAATTCTTTGTCTAAAACACGATATTTTAAACGTAAATCTGGTAAACCTTATAAAGGCCAGCTTTCCTAGAAATTCGACCAGTGTGCGCCGTGTCAAAGGTCGCCTGCCAATATCCTGCTAGTTTACGCGCGGGGAAGGAGGTACACCGTTACCTACATTTTAACAAATGCAAATCTACGCCACGAAATTTCATTATAATTTTCATATTAAAGGTATTGCTAACCATTTGAAATGAAAAAAAAATCAAGGTTTATAAAAGAACCTGTATGAAACAATTTACTGGAAGTAAGGGTCATACATACAAAAATTAGGACGAATATGAAAAAACACGCATAAACAACTCAAGCTATGGCAATGAACTAAAGGAATGCGGCGGCGTGACTTAGAATAATGGATGTCTTTGGCCTGATAGGCCCAAACGTCATCTAGTACCGTAAACATGAATAATTTATTCATTACAGCATATGAAATAATTTATAAGAAATGTGCACTGTTAAATTGTTATGGGAATGGCAAACCCAAGACATTTATCGTAGTGTTAAGCATATCAAATAAAACATGGTTAAAGAGAGTTTTGCACGACTTTTTGCATGCTTAATGAGTTGTGTTTAGGTTACTGTTGCGACTCTCGAGTCAAGAAGCCTCAGTAGAAGATCTGCCTTTTGTGGAAACATTCAGTGCAAGAGAGTTTTGCTTTAGAGCTGAAAATGGATCTGCCAGCAAGTGGAACTGTGATGGAGAAGTACAGCATCAGACTAATATTCGTGCTAAGTAAGTCATCTCTTTAAATTTTGTTACTATTCATACCATTAACGCCAAAACTAGCTGCAAGAAATTGAGAATGAGAAGTTCTCATCTTATTACCAAGAATCCTTTGCTATTTTGTCAAGAATATGAATTTAATAGTTGCATTCATATTTAATTTTGAATTATTGTATCTATGTCTTGCATTTTAGCCATAATTATTATTATATAATTGAGTGATTAAACATATTTGGCTTATGATTCTTCAAAATCTGTGTGTTTCTAGTTGGGGCATATGGAGGTCTTTTTTAAATTGGAAGTTATATTTAGTCGGGTTTATTATTTATGTTTTTTTTTCAGTTTTGCCACCGTCACTGCAAAAACCAGTAGTTCGAATATTTACTCTTAATTATTTTCTAAATATGTAGTTTTATCATTTACCTTTGGAAATGTCTAAACTACATATTTTTAAATGGTCGGGATTTATGAATATGAATAGTTTTTTTGGTGGCAAATATTTGCTTTTTATGCCACTTAAATTTGCAATAGATAGCACCACTTTAATACAGGTTCCAGAGTGTAAATTGTTGACTAATCTATACCTAAAAATTTTAAAATATGAAAGTATAATGGCTCAAAACATTAAAAAGTTTTTTGGAATCGGCAAGATACAATTTGACAAATATCATCAATGAATGGTTTGTTTGGTATGCCTTATTTAGGTCTTCGTAGGTAAAAAATGGTTGTATTGTGTTAAGTTGCTATGTATTATTATTCTGGACAAATTAAATTCTCTCAGTGCAATGTTGACATTTATTTATTAATAAAATCTATTCTTTAATGATTGGCAGTAAAACACCTTCATAAAGCTTCTACTAATTTGAAATAATACTCTCTTTATTCCTTATCGCTGTATACAATTAAATACCCTATACTACTCTTATAACTTTACAAGTAATAGATCTTACAATCCAACACTCAACGATCAACTAACTGCAACACGCGTTTTTCGCGCTATTTATCTCCAGTCGAACATATTCCGAATATTCCGGACGAGACCGCACCTTTTCTATTATTCTCGGTCTTGGCCGTATGGCCGTACATCGGGAAAATAACAGAGATATCAGGAATGTTCTCGGTAGGCGATGAATCATGCCGAAAAAACGTAGACGCAGCAAGTTAGTTGTATAGGGTAGCCCAAAAACATCCAGATGATCGCGAGCCGTGACGGTATCTTTTATTTATGAAATTATTGTGTCCACTCTATATACAAATAAATGGTCTTTGCTGCTGCTCTGTGCGTTATATTTGAGGTTGTGTGCTGTCAAACATTTCTGAATAGATTATAATATTTTCTGAGATATCGGATTATAATGGTTTGCACAATATTGAGCTTTAGCTTTAGAAGAACAACTGGATTTCTAAATGCCTATGTCATTAGAATCAATGCCTACAATATAAAAATTTTTTACAGGGTTAGGTGTCAGTTGCTCACAATCTTCAGTCGAGGAACGGAGAAAATCGCAGATACCAAAAGAAAGTGCTGTGTTTTTTCAGGTTAGGTGATAAAAGTATTTTCACGAACTATCATTTTATTAGTTTTTCAAGCAGTATTTCAGCGTATTTTAATAGTAACTTGCTCAGTGGTAATGGATTTTATAGAAAAAAAAATGTGATTATTAGAATTTTATTAATTCTAATGTTATATTGCGTCATTCCTTTAAATGTTATTGGTTTAGCAGTTTTGTCAGGTCAGTAAATTACAAAAAGTAAAGTGTGTTTTTACACTTAGATATTTTCTTATGATCGGCAATACTGCCCTATTTTGATGTTA
>MU182492.1:249597-273141 GCA_016904865.1 Pissodes strobi | reverse complement strand
GATGCATCTATTCAACAGATCAATCTATCCAATAACTAATAATAGGTTATATATATATATATAGACATTGTATATTTGAGTGCCTTTAAAAAAACTAAGTAACTATTTTCTATTTGGGTAACATTACTTTTTGGCTTTTATATTAGAATTTGACCTATTATTAGTTATTGGATAGATTGATCTGTTGAATAGATGCATCTTGCGGAAAACTTCTGTCATATGAAAAGGTGGACATACCAGGTTATATAATAGGACATTGAAAGATAAGATATATATTATTATTTATGCAGTGATAGTTAGAAAGTGCGCATCATATGGACGCAATTTTATTGTAGGTTTCTCATGAAGAAAATATTATTCCTTATAGCGGTCGGTAAATGAAAATTTCAAAAATGGTATTTTCTAGTTCTTTTTTTATTCTAGTTCTTTTTATGGCTAAAACCAACAGTCTAAGTACTCTTCTGTTGAATGTCTAATCAATAAGAGCTAAATGAGTGAGTTGGAGCTGTTTTTGGAACATCTTGGTTGTCCAGTTGTTTTATTAATTACAGAACATTGGTTAAAGCGCAATGATCTTATTTATATTTCTAATTATAGTGTGATAGTAAGTAATGCAGAAGCAGCTCTCTGCACGGTGGTATACCATGATCCTTATGCCTGAGTGTGCCCAACAGTTTGGTTTTAGAGGTAAAAAATATTTTGATCTTTGTGGTGAGTTGAGTTTTGAATGTTCTGTGGATGTATTTATCATTCGTCCGATTCACGTGATAATGCTTTCCTCTTAAAGTTGGAATTACTCGTGTGCCTTACCGCCTCGGTCATTTGTTATTATGGCGGGCGATTATAATATTGTTACGCAAAAATGCCAAAGATTAGTTAAGTCCCTCGACCATTTCTTGTGGTTTAACATGCACCTTGCCTGTTGATAATTAAAATCCGGCCTCTATCTTGGAATATGTGTGTACAAATTTTAATGGAGGTGTCTCCAGGGTCTGACGAGTGTGAACGGATGGTGTGCCAGTAACCAAGACAAATATTTTTAATTTTAAATCCATTTTAAGTGATGTTCGTTATGATTCGCAGCCAGTTATGACGACAAATTTTAGGAAATTTCTAGGATTGATGTTGTGTTCAGCTTTGAAAAACATATTGAGCAGCTGTGCTCTAAATTGGCTGTTTTACAATAAGAACAATTAAGAGTGACCTAAATAGAACAGCGGCTAAGGATTCCTAGTGTACTTTAATTGACTCTCATTTGAGATATGCGGTTTGTTTTTGGGGAAATTCATCCGCTTATCTATTGGATTCGTTGTTTGTGTTACCGAAGCGTGGCCTAAGGTGTTCCGTGTGGACTTAGTTCGGGACTCTTGTAAACCATATTTTGTTGCTGAACAAATTTTGACACCCCTTAATTTTTATATTTGAGACTTGACTGATGCATACAAAGTATTCCTCAATAATATACTTTTTAAATTTAAATAATAATACCAGTTGGTCTTATAATATAAATTTATTTCTACATCAACCTTGACACAAAAATCAATTTTTTATAGAAGCAAAAAATATCTCCCACAGTCACATTGGAAGATATTAACATATTAGGCAGCAGGTAAAGAAAATGTTGCTTGTAAAGGCATATTATAGTGTGGTTAAATACTTTCTAGAAATGTTTTGGATATGTTTGTTTTTTTTTTGTTTTATCTTCCAGTGGCACTATTCTGTTTGTGATGTTAAATCTGGAATGTTTGTTTCTCTGTTGTAATTTGATGCCTAGGAAGTAGGGAAATACTGATCTGTTCCGTATTATATGTATTCCACTTTTTTAATTATATTTCTTGTATTTTAAACGTTTATATATAATTTTATCTTGTATTTTTTTCTTCGCTTCACAACATTTTCAACATTTTGTTACATAACAATAAAGCTTTATTTGATGACTGATTGATCAAATGACAAATATTTGGAATAGCCTTTGAAGCGGCAAAAAGACGTTATAAAATGAATTTTTAAACCAATAAAATGATTCTCGACATTTTCAAATGAGAGACTATAAAATTGTTTTAAATTTATTTCTATTGAATAGAGTTAGCCAATACTTGATGGAAATTGTAATGTATTTAAAAATACAGAAAACTGTTCAAATATTCACTGTATTTATTTAAACAATGACAGTTGTTCCAAGAAAACTGTCTCGTCAGAGACGAAATCTAGTGACCAGTATGATTTGTGCTGATGCTAATATATACTATAAATCAAGTTAGTCCATTAGTAAAATATAATTACATTTAAAGTATCAATAAATTAAACAATGGGGATCCATACAAGTCCACCTCGTCAGTAAGTAAAATATTATTCCTTTCGCTTATTTGTTTTCAAACAATATAGTTTTCTATTTTTATTTTAACATGTAAAATTTTAAAGTTTTTGGTGAAATTGGTAATTTCAATAGAACTGGGCTTTTCTTCTGAACTAATTTGGTCTACATTGTCTATTGGCTACCTGCATTTTATTGCCTTTAATACAATTATGGTACTGGTAATTTTAGATTTAGTATTTGATGAAGACACAATGTTGTCCAAACAATTGTCATTGTTTAGATAAATATATAAAATTGTATTTCTGCTTTTTAAAATGTTTTGCGAATTCACATCTTCATAGTTGTTCTATCTTCATGCAGTAACTAATCAATTTTTTCTTGAGAAATTGTGTCTAATGCGCACTTTCTGCCAGTTACAGTTTGTGGTCAATTGTACTTAAGAACGCCAACCGCAACATGTATCCTTAGTGATGGTAAACTCATTATTTTTTTGGATGTATGCTGTGCGGGATGAAAGTCATAATAGTTTTATTATTAAATATTACATTTTACGCAAGACTTTCATTGTGCTAGAACCACGTTTTTAGGCATTAGTTGTGAAGGTAAGAACATCATATTTTTTCAATATACATTTTTTTCGCTAAATAATATAAGTATTCTAGTCGTTTTGCTAATAGCAACGGGTGAGGAGAGTATAAGAAAATTTAAGTAATTAATACACTCTTTAAACGAAATATCACTCAGCCCTCCTAGTTAGAAATGATAGTAAGGCTTTTATTCAACTACCATGATTCTAGCGCCACCTTAACATTATCCAAATGGTTTAAGTTTTTTATTATATTTTTTAGATTATTTTAGGCACTAAAACCGCAAAATTGAGTTATGATACTTATTCTCGCAATTAAAAATAAAAACTTGGGAACTTTTATAATATGCAGTGTGTGGTTAACTAAAATTTGATTTTCGCATCAGTTTTTGCTTGCCCGCGAATAAAAAAGATGACACAAAGTTAGTCACGTGACGTCCGTTACCTGCCTAATTTGACATTTCCTAACACGTTGGAAATATTGCTTTTTGTAAGAATTCATTCAGAAAAAAGTTCTTTTTTCAATTTGATATAAAATTTAAGCCATTTTGTACCATTTTATAGTATTTTATTTTTTAAATAAATTTAGTTGAATCCAACAAAATAAAAAAACAAATTGGACATTGGACAAACAAAAATGGATTTTTAACAATTGCCTATTTGATGCAGAGTTCATATAAATTTAGCAATTTAATAAAAAAAATAAATTTAATTTATTCTTCTACTATAAAAGCTATAGAAATAAATAAATGCAAAAATAAATATAGAAATGTTTTTATATTTTATTTTGAAAGTCTTTTAAAAGGTAATTGCAGAACGCTCAAAAATGTCTTCTATAAATACAAATTTTATTTCAAAGCAACAACAATAAATTTATTTCTTAAATACTGAATATTTTTCAGGTTTTGTATTGCTTATTTTCCTTTGGCGCAATGCATTCGGCACACTTTCCTTGGTAGTGAATGGACTTATCAGTCACGCGTGAGACCATGCATGTAGGCCTTTGCTATTTTCGCATCAGTTTTTGCTTGCCCGCGAATAAAAAAAATTACACAAAGTTAGTCACGTGACGTCCGTTACCTGTCAAATTTGACATTTCCTAACACGTTGGAAATGTTGCTTTTTGTAAGAATTCATTCAGAAAAAAGTTCTTTTTTCAATTTGATATAAAATTTAAGCCAGTAGGAGGGGGATTTTGGGTGGAAGGGTAATCGCGTTTCAGGGGCAAGTGGATGCAACGTTGCCGCTCTACTACGATAGTAGCGAATATTACTAACCATCTCTACTAAATACATATTTAAAATCATACGCGCCAATTATTATCGAAACTCTACTATAATTTCCTTTAGAGCAACAGCGCACACAAAACCACGGCGATTATTTACCAACTAGCCGTAGTTAATGGCTTCCGAATCGGAAATCCGCATCTATTGTTACATTTTTGTAAACTCGGAACTTTTTACGTAGTATAAAGTGTGTGAAAGCTGTGCCTAATGTTTCGTTGTATATTTAGGTATACAATTTATATTGTTAGGCGTATTTTTAAATACGTAAGCTATGTTTCGGAGTGAAGAATACCTTTTGCTATAGATACACCATTTTTATATTTTTTGTCGTGTTTAATTAAATATTTTCCGGAAGTTTTATACTAACTTAGTGTAAGTAATTATGCCTTAGAAATGCTGCATGCCTGGCAGCAAGGGGAACTACAAAAATGGGCCTACAGTTCATTTTTCGGTTTTCCAAAGGATGTAAGTTTGCAACAAAAATGGCTAAAAGCTATCCCCCAGCCTACAAAAAACACGAAAGTATGTGACGCCCGTTTTCCTGAGGGTAGTATAATAAAATGTACAACATTTCAAGATTCAGACAGGTAAGATTTAAAACAGATTAGTAAAACCACGGCTAAAAGATACCATCTATTTTTTTAAATTGTCCTAGTTATTTATCAAAAAATTTCAAAATACGTGTAAGTAAAGATGAAAAGCTCAATAATATTGATGTTAAATTTGTCGAAAGCCCTTGCAATAAGCAAAATTCAGTTTGAGGAACACGAAAAAAACATACATTTTGATAATTTTGGGGAGTTTATTGACAAATTTTCTACATTACCACCAAAAGGTTGGTTTTCTGCCCAAAGTCTGTCTCAAGAAGGTGAAAGATTAACTATTTTTAAAATTGAATATACGCCTGGCTCATGCATTAATTGGGCGAGTGTTATTAATTATAACCGGAATATTGAAACTTTTTTGGTATAGCGAGTCAGCATTTCAACATCAAAATTTAAAACGCTGTTTGGACGACAAATATCGTCAATATTTGAAGCCATAGATGAGACTGTTATTACTCTACCTTTAGAGGAAAATATTACCTATAATGACAACCCTGACTGTGAATTTAATAGCAATACCATGCCTGATTCTGTCAAACCATCAAATAACATAAATAAAATTAAACGTGTGTTCGATTTTGTGTCAAATATTCTAAAAAGTTTTCGAATGGTAGTACATGCTTTAGATTTTATTTGTAAGCAATTGCTTACAACTGCAAAGGAAAGATATGTATTTACAGTAATTTTATGTTCTATTCTCTATACTATTAGTCCACATACATACAAATACTTAGGAGATTATGGGTTATTTTACTACATCTTCAAACTTAATGGGTATTTGTAATAAACATATGACTGATCCCCATATAGATAGGATATAGATATCTTTTTAATCTATGCTCGAAATGTGTTTGGTTTGCTAAAGGATCATGAGATATTTGCGACATGGCTTTTCGATGAAATTCACATTGACCCTCTTATGGATTATAAGGGAGACAATAAATAAAATACAGGATGACTATAGCATTGGTTGGCTTTAATGGGATAATCGTTCAATTTTTTCTAATGCAGACAATTTACAGTGTGCCATTAGCACTGATTAGTTTAATGGAATAAACACTAAATTATCGAGTACATACAACAAATGATTATCTCAAATATACAAGTACCCTAAGCATTATAATCTTAAAATTACACTTACTGTCTATGATTTAACGTCATACCGGAAGCATATAAGCACAACGTACATGATTATGGCAAACGGCATGTCTCTACGCTTTCTGATTGGTTGATGCCAGATAGCAGTACGTTCTGCCATTGCGGAGTCACAGTCATGTACGTTTTGCAAGGGATTTAAAAATACAGATGTATGCCAGATAACAGTACTTATTGCCAGAATCGAGTCATCGCCGTGTACCTTATGGCAGTAAATTAAAGTTGCACGAGAATGTATTTTAAATATTTAAAATGCAATATAAAAACTAAGTACCTTAACACAAATTAAAAGGTTGTAAAAACATATATTTTATTAGCTCCTAGTGTCCACTGCCATGCGATTTTGCATTTTCTATGTTTCGTTCCCCATTTAGATGTAAATTTCGTTTTCTTTTTACTACTCATGGTTTTTTTCTTCAGTACAAGCTGGTCTTCCACTGGGCATCCTCTTACTGCCTCTTGTAATACCAGGTCTTCTTCTGGCAATGGTTGTTGGCTGTACACGAATTGCCGTACGACAACGCCTTAAAGGGATAATGGAACCTGCCGTACATAAAAAACTGTCCCATGCATTTCTGGTGGTGACTTTTTGGAGACGAGCTAAACATTTTTGGATAGAAGCTTCACTAGTGTCAAGTATTGTGTGGCAATTCTCCATAAGTTTTAACAATACTTCAAATGATGATGACTCAGTGTTATTGTATGGCGTTTGGTTTTTAGATACAGGGTAATTTTCATTGTGATTACTTTCATTATTTAGTTCTGCATAAGATTGTTGTTCACATAAATCAGTTGTTGATGCCGAAATAGATGCATATGTTCGTTACAAATTAACAAGACGTCTGTAAAATTCTTCCCCTTTAGCCTTTTCACCTAATGCCAAACATGCGATTTGGTAACGAATCTCGGACTATTTGCTTTCAGGTCGTAATAAAAAAAATAAACTCCTGCTTGATGTTTACATGTTTTACCTAGCCGACCAACAAGACAAGTGCAGCAACCAATTTCAATATTCATATCATATAACACTTGGTAATTTTTTTCATTGGGTACTTTGTATGTGAATTCATCTATTTTTTGTATGCTATCCTTTTTTAGATAACTTGCTTTCTTCAGGTGTGATTTTAAAAGATGGTTTTCTTCACTGTATCCTCTAGTAGCAAAGTTTCTTAGGCGTCGAATATAATATTGTTCCATAGTCTTACAACTAAAGTCCACTAGGGCAACTACGTTATAAGCTTTACATCGAGAAAGTACTATGCCATTATAGAGACGTACTCATACTTCAGAGAAGTTATTCGTTTAATGATCATGAGTATTGCCGTCACGATAAGCTAAACATCAGTCTTCGCGTCGGATCCAATAGTTGTTAATATATTCTACACAATGAGGATATTTTTCTGACAGTTGGGTATTTGATGCATTATAAAAAGCAACGGTGGCGCTTTCTGGAGATAAAGCTGTTAATATATTTCTAAATGAATAATACAACTGTTACCTTTTTCTTTTGGTATGATGTTTTTTTTCAATCAACCATCTCCAAACTGATTGCGATATGTGAAAAGAACAAAGTAATAAACGTGATTGTGGAAAAACTGTGTTTAGAGCTTATCTCTCTGCTTCGCTATCATCTGTCATAAAGCACCCAGGAAACCCTTTCCCTTTGGAAGGCGAATCGCCAACAGCTTCTCTACCACTTTTAAAGCCTGCCATGTAGTCGTGTTTTGCTTGACCCTTGTTTATAAGTACTGCTAGTAGTACAGCACCTGCAGAGCATACTGTTAACATAAAAGTTATAGAATTACATTCTGCGTCACAAGACGCGGTGCTGCCTACAAATACAATATCCCCAGCACAGTGTAAATTATGCGCTCTTCACGTAATTATGACAACTTACTGTAAAAGGGTCTTCCTTAACCTTTATAGTAACACATTTTTCTGTGTACTGTGGCTGTTTTTCTTGAAGTTTCTAAAAATAATAATATTATAACTATTTAGTTAGACAATATGGCCGAAAACAAAAAATCGAAAAGTCAACTAGCCAAAAATAATTCAATATAATGAAAAATATAACTACCTCAGCCATTCATTTGCCAAAACGTGATCCTAAATTAACACTCCGCCATTTGTCGTACCAATATCGTACTGTATGATATTTTGGGTTTATGAAACCAGTGGCAAGATCTTCTTCATCCGCTTCTAATTCAAGTTTGTTTAAATGGTAATTAATATATTCAGTTATTCCCATACCATTATCAAAGTACGATTCAAACAATTGTCTGGTTTCTAATGAAGCTGGCAACGCCGACAACGCATCTGCAGAGTTTATGTTGTGGGTGTGTTCATTATTTATAGTAATTACAGCCGGCAACCCTACCTAAAATATTTATTATTAACTCAAAGATTAAAGCAACAAAATATAAAAAATAATCCGATAACATTTCTTTTCTCACCTTAACGTGTAGGTGCTTTGCGATTGTATTTTTTGTAGTTACTCTAACCACTATTGTAATTTTAGCGTTACATTCGCAATTTTTTGATTTCTTGAGTTAAATAAATTAACTTAACAAGGGACGTGCTTGCATAAAACGACGTAATGACTAAGCCAAAACTAAAGCGCGGGAGTTGAGATGGCAAAATGTACATCCATTTGAGGTACGCAGGGCAATTCGTACTGTTATTTGGCGAGCGCAAACTCGGAGGCAAAATGTACATTTAATTGGCGTCTGTATAACAATTAATGTGTACTGTTATTTGGCATCGACCAATGAGATAACCGTATCGCCCTGCGTTTGTCAAATACATGTACGTTGTGCTTATATGCATACCGGAACCTGCTTCTGTAGCCTTAATTGCTTCTGTTAACCACCCGTTTCTTTGTTGACTGACGAATTTCATACAGCGTTTCTTTACGTTAATTTTCGAACAGACGACCTGAATTTGCTTAATTACTCAGTTACTTCCACGAGCCTCTAAACTGTGAGACACTAATTTCTGTTTGGGTCAAAACTAAGACCATTGTACAGACTTGAAAATTAAGGTTAATTTTTAAAACTTTTCGAGCCTCTTTTGAGCATTACGACCAACTGCAAGTGAATATTCTATTAAAATTACACGGGCCCTTACTTGGGCATTACGACCTTCTGCAAGTGAAGTTTCTGGTCACACTAATTTTTCTCCGATCATTTCGCGTTTTTATAGCAGCTTCTCGACGTTTGTTCCCAGAAAAATCCGGAATCTGTACACCTGCAAGAAAACACGTGCATGGTGAGCAAAATGCCCCAATTTTTGACGAAAACAACTATTAGAGTTTTAACTAGATTTTACAATCCAATCACCCAAGTGTTCAAAATTTTCCATGCCAAGCTACGGAATTAGCTCACACATGTGGTTTAAAGTCCAAGCGGTAGTTGAACCTTATAAGGTCATGGCCTTTTTGTCTTTCGTCTTAATTCGCTGGGATTGGAAAATTTTTTATTATGCACGCCCCCTCGCCAATTGTGTTCTTTTTGGACAAAGTTTGGGGGACCTGGATTTTTGAGACTTGCGTTTAATGTTAGCTATTTCCAGGAAGTTAGTTTTCTCTAGTTGCGTGATAACATGCAGTCGAAAATTTTTAAAGTACCAGTCCTCCGTGTTTTTAGAATCGGATCCCGTATTCGTGTGAAGTTAAGTGGAAGATATGGTAAGTGGTTTTATTTTTAACCCCGCTGTGTTAGTTGCGTTTCGTATGCTTTTATTATGCAAAATAATTAACCTCTTTTCCGCGATTCGGTTATTACTTCGTGAGAGTTCAATTTGTTCTTAATTCTTGTTATCAAAATAAAATTATTATCTTATTTTGAACGTTTTCTCTATTGTTTTTTTTTTCGAGACTTAATTTTTGAACAATTAAAATTAAATTTTTAAAACAATTGTCGAATCGAATTTAACTAAATCAGGTGATCACACTCTCAAGATATTGCTGATTTTGTAAACATCATAACGATATGGTCGAAAATGGTAAATGTAAAAATCCCATTCAAAGGCAAACATAAACGTGACATATTACAGGAACGTATCGCAAAGAAACAACTGATGGCACATTGAGTTAAATCCTAAGGTTAGGAAAAATGTTAAGTTGGCTCGATACCTGGGGCAACCTAGCAGTTTTTCAAAGATTCTTACCCAACAGATTCGAACAGCTTAAGTCATACCCTTGATGGACTGCTTGAAATTACCAAATACTGTTTTAATGAACTTGATATGAATTATGTTCTCTTGGGGAAATTTCAAACAGACCCTCTTGAAGACAGGTTTGGTAAATACAGGCAAATGGTGGTCAGTATCATATATCTGTGCGACAGTTATACGAGACAGAGAAGATACTTAAAATTCAATCTATATTAACACTCCAGTCTCGCAGTTTTGTCCCTATTAATGTTAATAAGTTCTTGTCCCAAATTAAAACTTTATTATGCCAAATTTTAATAAATGATAATCACTTTCAGAATATCAAAGATGTATTGCCGTTAATTACATATTTAGGTGGTTATTGTTGCTATAATATTACGTTAAAAAAATTAAAATGCGACAACTGTAAACAAAAATTGGTATATGACGAGCAATTTATTGTTGAGGACAATTCTGATCTCATTAATAAATTAAATCGTGGAGGACTTTTATATCCCCCCAAGAACAAGTTATAAATGTTGTATTTGTGACTTAATTAATATTTAATAAGTTAATAAATCAATTTGAGGACATATTTCTAGACTTATAATAAAAGATCCGTTCATGATTCACTTAATTTTGGAATATTGTATTGAACAAAAACATGTCTCACATTTCGAAGGATGCGCTAATCATAGTGGAAAAGACGTTTTAAATAAAAATCTTAAAAGTATTTCAAATACCCTCTTAGCTTTCGGCCGTTTCCAAAGTGCTTGGAAGAAGGTCAAGGCCATTCTCATTAAGAAAGGCAGCGAAAGCCCCGAAAAGGCGAGTAGCTATAGACCTATAGCTAAGCTTTGGTAAAGTGGCCGAGAAAATGATTCTAATACCCCGGATTCCGGGCAGCAATTTTCCGTTCCCTTTACATATAGGGGACCGGAGTCACGAAATCGTATAGAAAACGGAAATTATTGGCGCGCTCCAAACCTTATACAATCTAGTAGCCGTCGCGCCGCCGTCAGCCATTACTCATCATGTCTTGCATGACAACCGCATGTTCACCGTAATATTTTGCGCGCATGTCGTATTATGATAGTAAACCGTCGCCTTTTTTATAGGTTACAAAGAATATATTTTTATATAATCTATGAGAATATCAAACCATTTAAATTAAATAGCTTCATCTAATTGTGTCTTGCGAAACAAAAAGTTATTTGATAACGAATGTAAAGTTGTAACGAAAATATAGGAAGTAAAAACGTCAAAGTGAGAACAAAATTTAGGCCTGAGCTCTGTGAAGAAGACAACAAATTGGATAAAAAAATATTCTGAGCTGAAAAATTGTATTGTTAAAAGAAAAGAAATTATGTAAATCCCAAAAGAACGAAACATTCTTTCAAAATGTCATTAGAAAACGTCAACGATAACACAGAAAATACATTATCTAAAAGTAGTGACTTTCAAAATCCTATGGTCAAAAATAAGGTACAGAAATTAGATGAAATCGTAAGCATAACGTTTGTTAATGTAAAATAATACAGAGCGATCCACGGTATTTTGACATATTTCCTGTACAATATTGAATGTTTAAGTCCACTGAAAAAAAACTATGTAAAATAAGGGACTATTCTGTCCGAACCGCATTTCAATATCTATAACCGTTTTCAAACAAGAAACAATCAAAATGTGTCAAAATACCGTCAGACACCACAGGGTGTCCGGTTATAAATGTAACCCCCCTTTAACTTTTTTATTTACCCTCGTATAAAAAAATGTTAAGTACAAAAGTTGTAAGGATCTTCATATAGTTTTCTGCAGTGTTACTAGAAAAACAATTGAACATCGAAATTCTACTGTGCAAATTAAATTAATGTTTTTTTTTTTAAATGGGACACCCTGTATATTCTTCCGGATATCGGTAGAGCTCTTTAAGACGAGTTCAGTAATATAAGGTTTATTGGGTCTAGCGATAAGAGCTACCACGTAAATTGCAAGAATGTCGAGTATCTGATTATTACTGAACACATCTCCTAAATTCTTTATTTGGTGAGCTAGAAAAAAATGTTGTATACAAAAGTTGTAGGTTCCTTCAGAAACTTCTCTGCGGTGTTACTAGAAAAACAATTGAACATCAGAAAAGCTTCTGAAGGAAGAATTTTTTTCTAGCACACCAAATAAATAATTTTGGAGAGGGGTTCAGTAATAATCAGATACCCGACATTCTTGCAATTTACGTGGTAACTATTATAGCTAGACCCAACAAACCTTATATTACTGAACTCGCCTTAAATAGCTCTATCGATATACGTAAGAATATACAGGGTGTCCCATTAAAAAAAACATTAATTTAATCTGTACAGTAGAATTTCGATGTTCAATTGTTTTTCTAGTAACACCGCAGAAAACTGAATGAAAATCCTTTTAACTTTTGTATTTAACTTTTTTTTTATACGAGGGCAAATAAAACAGTTAAAGGGGGATTACATTTATAACCGGACACCCTGTATAGTTTGTAAACCGAGCGTTGATCGTTACGTCATACCTTGTCTTTCTCTCTCACACCACCGTTAAACGGGGGTGACAGAAATTTGACGTTACGGACGTACGTTTAGCTGCGCATGCTAGGATATCAGATGAAAATAATGAAATTCCTCATCTGTCAGTGTCAAATATATATTTATTTATTTTATTCGAAGTTCGTCCAACGTATTTTTCTGTTTTTATTTGTGATTTTTATCGCAGTTGAAAATGCCTGGACATCGGTACACTGAAAATGAGCAAGTCCTCATTTTAAAACTAATAGACTATTTTAATCGCGAAAAAGCAGCAGGAAAAACGCTTTTACCCGTGAGTGCAGTATATACCTAATGTAAGTTGATACAAAAGTGCAGTTTTAACAATATATAAAGAGTAGGATTATTTGTTGTAGAGAGTTTCTGATGAGTTCTTTAGGAATATCGTTAGCCACTGAGTAAAGAATGCATTGAAAGGCAGTCTAGAAACTTGTTGACTTTAAAACCAAGGCAAATGTTGCTATTATTTCCTCTCATGGAGAGCCTCTTCACAAAGTTCATGGCCATATTATAAGGAGAGCATGTATGCTATGTATGAGAAAGGTAATCTGCATTTAATTTTTCATTATTTTAAAGAATTTATTAATTATTTCGGTTTTATTGTAGGCGAACATCTCACACTGCGTTCATTGCAAATGGATGTGATGAATATTGACATAGTGCAGATATCCACTGATCTGCTAATATAATCCTATTGAGATGGCATGGTCAGAACGTAAGCTTTACTACGAGGCTTGTATCAGTTTGATACATCCAGTCCCAAGCGGATGTATCAGTTCGATACAACCTGTCACAAGCGAAACTGTTTTAAATTTGTGGAATGAAGCACTTCAAAAGGTAAGAATCTAGTCCAACTTTTAGATACTGCTATTTTATAAGAGAATATGTTTTAGATTACACTAAAAAAATGGAGAAATTATGTTCATCACACAAATGCTATAACACAATTAACGAAAAAGGAGAGATGCTTCGGATATATTACTGGTCATTATCGATCTCAATTCTTGTCACTCGGATGATGATGATGTGTATTATTTTAGCGATGAGCAGGAAACAGTGTGCTCATAAGCACAGAAGATACTATGACCCTTATATTACAACATCTCTTTCCATGGATTGTGTGTTGTGGTTTTTTTTATAATGAGTGAATTATTGTTTTTTATGATGAGTTGAATTATAGTTTTATTATCTTTTGTCTTGTCTGTCATTTGTGTTTGTATAAAGAAAAATATGATTTTAAATTGTTAAAGTTAACACATATATGCCAAACCTTTACTGTTGTTGTATATGAATCATGTTATAGCACACTTTAAGTTATATAAAATGTTTTGTTTTCCATTTCATAAACATTTGGAAATAAATTAGCATTGTTTTCGTTTTCTTTCATCCTTGAGTTTTATTTTATGGTATCAATCTACTCTTCTTTGTTTAAGTTACTTTAGTTAGTTTTGGTTATAACTGAAGTACAACAGACTCAAATACAATATTATGCTATACTGTCACCCATTTAATAAATTTTATACGAGATGTCCTATGTTAAAAATAGCATAAATATTATTAAAAGTTTGAACTAAGGCCGTAATGGTGATATTTACAGCTACATAATATGCAAAACTTGTACAAAAATGAAATAAACTTTTACGAATCTAAGCGTTTGAACTATTGCAAAACACAAATAAACAAAACTTACTTACCTACATATATAAAACTAAAGAAAAGCTACATGTTTGAGGTCTTTCAATTTTATTAACTACAGAACCCTGCTATAATGTGAAATGATTAATTAAATGATAAGACAACAAAAACCGTAGCTAACCGAAGAATAAAATTGCATTTACAGTCAAATTTAAATGTATGCCAAAGTTTACTGCAATGGTAAATATCTCTTTACAGATGCTTACAAGTTCACAATCGTATGACAAATAAAAATTAATTGGTAAAGAAAAGGTCCAAATCACGTTTCAGTTGCATATCTGATATTAAAAATGTCTTTGTGATTTTTTATACCCTATTCTCACGGCCAAGTTTGTTTCACAGTACATTGCTTTTGAATTGAATTGAATGTTTCTTCAATTAACCACATATCACATGCATAATTACATAACTTTTCTGATAGCAAAGATTCCACTTATTATTCGAAATTTCGCAGGTTTTAGATGCACACAAGATAACAAGACTCCTGTATATCTAAGAATTTCTGCTGGAATTTTACTAGAACACTAGAATATTTCTGTTTGTATTGTGTTGTTAATTTAAGTTCCTATTGCAAACCTCACAAGACTTTTTTCTTCACCTAAAACAAAATAGATTGCATAAAATTAAAATATTCATATTGGAGATCCAAATATTATCTTACCAGAGTGAAAAAAGACATGTTTATCGGTTAGTTTCTTTAAATTAAATCTATCAATCGCGAGTTCATGAGCATGACATGTTCTTTGTTATTGTTTTGGTTTTGAATTCAGCGTCCTATCTAACCTCACATTCGAGATCGACAATAGCCGTCTATTTTACCGACACGAAATGGATCATGCGCGAAGCGTAAGTTATGCTCCTCCCAAGACTCTTGTGAATCAATTCAGGACATGCTTCAAAACTGATCTGACGTCAGGATTTATGACGTAACGATCAACGCTCGGTTTACAGACTTATACTTATAGTTATACATACATTTATATTTCCATAGACACCAACATAAATAGAGACAGATATTGAAGCATCGACAGGTTATCCAATAATTTCATTAAAATAACTAATATGGCAAAATTGCATTGTAACAGTCATATGATGCAAACAATTTAGCAATAAAGAATGAAGAGTGAAGGTTGTGTGCATGTACGAAATGTACTAAATGAAAAACTTTTGTATTCCATGCAAAAATTATGCATGGAATACAAAAGTTTTTCATTTAGTAAATTTAACAATAGGCTGGAAAATATTGAAACTCCACAATTATTAACCTTTTTTGGATCTTACTTGGCGAGTAAGCATGGTAATGGAAAAAAAATGCAACAAACTGCAATTGCACGAAGAAGAAGTAATTACAAGGGGTCAACATCATTACAGGCTGGTCGTATTAAGAAAGCAAGGCAAAAGAAAAGACAAAGAATATTAACCGAAAATATATTAGCAAATAAACCCCATGCCAAATCGCATATGTAAAATTTCATGCATCGCAAATTTTTTTATTTCTTTTATTTGTATTTTTTATTCGATTGGATTTATTAACGTAGCAACGGCCTGACATAAAAATGACCAGACTACTGGGCTTGCCAAATCAATTAATAAAAACAATTCATTCTTTCCTACAAAACAGAACCTTCAAAGTCGCCATAGACTTAACACAATCAGAATTCAAGCCAATATCAGCCGGAGTTCTTCGCTGTCGCCAGCTCTGTACAACATATTCACATATACATTCCAAAAACCAAGCTTACACTTATCTGCTGATGACACTGCCATCACAGCAACAGCCAGGAAGCCTCACCTTAAAACATCTAGGCTCAAGAGGCACATCAACATCATTGAGAAATGACTGGGGGCTGGAAAATTAAACTGAACTCTGCGAAATCTCGTTGGCCGTTCCAGAAACTACAATCAGTTTGGCTGGATCGAGAATAATCTGGCATAACAAGGTCAAATATCTTCGATTGATCTTAGATAAGCGTCTAAATTGGGCGCAAAATACGATAGACTTTAGCAACAGCCAACGGTCAACTGGCCGCACTGTATCCAATTCTAAACCGCAAAAGCAAGGTCAACGCTAGAACTAAAAGGGTTATGATTTATTAAACTTTCATTAGCTCGATTATGACCTACGCGAGCCCGATTTGGAGCATGTACCATCCCAATCAAATAAAGTTTTCAAAGGCTACAAAACAGAGCACAATTCTCAACGCACCTAGGTTCGTGGGAGGGACTATCCTTCATAGCGATGCCGATTTAGAATATTTTCAGTCTTTCAACTCTCGTCCAATAGGAAACTATTTTGACGGAGTCGAAAGACAACAATCCGCTAATAACACATTCTCACGTCCCCCCACGAATAGGTGTCCTCTCATAATCAGATGCTACAACAAAATCGGTTAGCAATACAAGTAATCATCGCCTGACCTAGCAAACCTATAAGAACCGTGCGCTAATTAAGTCGGTGAACTATTAATATTTTATTTTTTCCTTGCGTGCATGGACCACTCGCCCCTAATCCTAACCATAGCGCTCAAAATACGTTACCTTGGTAAATATAGTTCCGAAGCTTCGTGGGGATTTTCATTAGATTGTATAAAACAAACCAACATACTTTCCATTATTTTCGTAAACCGCCCTTACTTAAAAAATAAATTAAATATAGGATATAGCAAAATAAAAGCATCATATCAACAAAAATATTTTATTGATAATCGAAAATTGACAAAACCGCAAAGTGATTTGGCTTTTTATTTTCAAACAAGTTAGCCATGGCCTACTACTTGGACACAAAAGAAAATTTTAGAAAATCTTAAATTCTGAGCTAAAATAATTGTATACAATTATATATTTTTGGAAATTCCACATTATGCTTAATAAATATTAGAAATAATATACAGGGTGTTCCATAAAAAAACATATATATATTATTAGCTCCATAACTAAAACACGAAAGGTATTAAATTCTGCTAGCGCCATCTTTAATTTCACAAAAAGTAGAAAAATGTTGCGAGTTTCGCAACCCTCTATTTTTAAAAATAAGGGAGATATCCCGCAAAAGTTCCGATACGCTGTACTTCTTGACGCATAAAAAGTCTCTCTGAGATATCTCGATGAACATTATCAAATACAGTCATGTCAATATGTTGGCAAACGTGTATTAACGAAATTCCTTTATTCGCCACTTCCTCAATGAATACCTGAAAAAATATATTTGATGATTCGATATTCAAAATTTAGGTAGCACAACAAAAACATTTATGTTGGATTCTAATATGAATTTTTATTTAGAGTTAAAAGTTTTTTAACAGTACTACCCGTGCCAAGTAGCTGAATAAATCATAATAACCTCCATATCTACATCTAAGCAATCTAATAATAATAATAAAAAATAAATTAAAACAAGTATTAAAGTATTTATCTGTGTTGACTAAGTTGATATAATACATCACTTTCTCATAGTTTCATTGCCTAAAGTTATAATAGAGTTGATGCAATTTAATATTTCTTAATTGCATATTACATCAAATATCACCATTTCACTAGAATCACCTAACTGAGAGACTTGTGTTTAGGCACTAGGTGACCCAAAGATCATCAGCGCTGATATCTGTTTATCTCATCTTGGACTTTTATAGCTGGTGTTTTTAAAAACCATTGAATTCAACGTAAAATAAGAAAAAAAATCGAGCTAAACAACAAAAATATTTTTAATTCTTAAAAAGTGGAATTATAGTTTAACAAAACTAACCCTAATGCTCTTGCAAACCGTCAAAGCAGGACTAAATTTGATTGAACTTAAAAGAGCAATGAAATAACGCCTTATCAACATTTTTTAAATAATATAAGACTGAACCGACGACTAGTTTTGATTTTATAAGGATGATATTTTAAATGGTGGGCAAAATATTCATTACGTTTATTTCAACAGTTTCAAGAGCACTTGGAAGTGAATCTGCTTAGAATGTTAGTGTCAAAAATATTTTAGCGTTAACTTCAGAGAAATAAGAAATGACCATCGTCAGCTGGCTGATGTATTTCAAATTAAGAGGTTAGTTTTTGTTTAGTGTTTTATTATTTACAGATATATCAATCAATATGTTGTCAGATCGAGCATAAAGAAGGAATTGTTTGAAATATTTTACACCGTGGTTTTTACGACTAAAAGAATATTTTAAAAAACTCATTGAGGTTACATTTTTAGCGTCGATCTGAAGTTAGTTCCATAAGCTAACATAACCTACCCAATTGCAGAAAACTGGATTCAAAGAGCGAGATTCAAGCCACTTTCACAATTTATGAAAAAAAAAATTTGGAGTGAGCACACTTGAAACTGTCCAAATAAACGTTTTGATGACCATGCAGTGGCCGTTACATAATCAGAAATAAATCCACTGGCGCAAATGTTTTTTTTTTATGTTTTTGAAAACCGCCCACTGCACATTTTTTACAACAAGCCTCAATTTTATTCGACTACATTAATGACAATGATATTAAATTTGTTGAGAAATACTGACACTCAAAATACTCATGTTCACAAAATTAAAATTGAGAAACAAAAAAATCACAATTATTATTAACATTCATTATCATGACTAGAATAATTTAAACCCAAACATGAAAAGTCAAGAATTTTTTAAATTTTAATAGAGAAAGGATATTCACTGAACAATAGATACGATTTCTGTTTCTTATCTCTGCTCTATTCTCTATTTAGGCGAGACTAGTTTTAAAATTCCAACAAAGTAAAGTATTTTACCTGGTATTCAAACAACATGTGCAGTTCCAAATACTGGGTCATTCCACTTTGCCTCATGCTCGCTTAGAAAGCTGTCTCACACCGTTTTCATGCTGGAAGATCTCGGTTTTTCCGGTTACAGCAGCCGTCTGCTTGTCACTCTAAAAAGCGCACGATTATTATTGGTGACAATAACTAATTAAATACAATAACTATTTTTTTTAGATTTGAACAGATGAAGAAAATTTTTATGACTGGTTCAGTTTTGAATATTTGTCTAGCCAAAACGCGACAAACTACCCAAACTATTGTTAATATCTAAATGAAGGGTAGAATTAACATTTTGATAGAGCACCTTGGGTATGGTGTTTTTATTGATAATTGACGATTGACTGCAATAAAAGCGTATGTCCATTGCCATCATAAATACCCTGGGTTTCTAATATTAGTTGAGAGGATCGGATAGTAATAATTTCTAAGTATAAATAGATCTAAAATTTTTACAAATACCTTTTCCTGGGAAAAAATGTTATTTATTTATCACGGAAAGTGTTCAGTTGTATTGCGATATAATTTTACCAACTATCATATATATAAAACAATAATTAGGTATGTGGCGTCCGTGAAAATACATTGATGTATCATGATGCTTGTTTCAGTGAAGATGCTAGGAAAATTGTTAAAAAAAGTTTATAGTTCTTTACTTAACGGACTTAACGTTAGTGCTACTGCAAGTTAAAGATGTGATTTGACTAGGAAACCTTTTATTGCAGTAAAAAGAATCGTGTCAAATCCCATGAAATCAAGAAAGAACCGTACGAAATGTTTCGACGAAGGCGACAAGATTTGGAGAAAAGTTATACCATGTGCGAAAAGCAACGTGTCACACACACACCAGTTACATAAGGCTCCAGACTGAACTAATACGAATGTTAAATTTTTGAAGACTGTTATATAAAAAATTATCTTTGAGTTTTAAAGGTATTCTACACAAAAAAAAAGTATGTTTGTGACGCATTGGCAAAGAAAATGAGGCATACAGTACTACGGTTGCCATCCTACTATTGTATTTTTAGTCATATAGAGCAGCGGTTCTCAACCTATTCTACTGAAGGACCACCAAAAAAGATTGGCTATTTTAGGTAACACGACCATCTCATTAGCATACCTATCTAGATAGATCATTCTAATTCTAGGTAATTCCCTAATACTTAATAATTGGAATCGGACAAATCTATAAACTGTAAATTCGGGAGACGAGCGACTTCTCGTGTTCACGATCAGTGTTGCATCTTTCCATTTTTTCAATTTATTTATAAGATTTGTCTTGTAATTTTCGTGTCTGCTTTTGGATGGGCTCGAACTGATGCTGGGATCCGTATGCGTCTGCTTTTATAGGCTGGCGTCTGCGCAGATTGTAACGTGGCATAGACTCCGCCTCCGTTGGTTCCATTTTACTTGCTTCGGCAATGTTCTGGTTGGTTTGTTGAGTGGAGCCGGAGTGATTTTCTTGAATCTTGAGAAAATATTTAAACATTTTTGGGATATTGAGAGCGTTGTCTCGCTTATTGAGCTGTCCGTTCTTTTCGATTTCTAGAGCTTCTCTGATATGAGAGTTTTGTAGTGGTCCACTGTGGCTGCTTGTCTAGCGTTGTTGAAATCGATGGAGTGTCCTGTTGTTAAGTGGTGTTGGAAGAGCGATGCTGTAGTCTGCTTCGTTCTGATGCTGTTCTTATGCTCCTGGATTCTAGTTGAAATTCGTCTATTTGTCTGCCCTATGTATGATTTTGACAGTCCCCGCAAGGTATACTGTACACTCCTTGGTTCTCACACTGTACTTTGTCCTTTGGATTCCCTAGTACTTCTGTTAAGGATTGCAGTGGCTTGAAAATTGGCTTAATTTGATGCTTCCTTAGGATTATGCCGACTTTGTCAGTGACTCCCTTTATATATGGAAGTATGGCTTTTTGCATGTTCTGTTCTTCGTTGCATTCTGGTTTCTTCCTTGTTTGTTTTTGTTGATTAATTGCCTTCCTCATGTTGTTTCCAAAGTAGCCATTTTGTTTAAGGGCGTTTGTTGTTAGTTTTATTTCTTCTTGCCTTTGGGTAGGTTTTGTTAGGCGATAGGACCGAGATAACAAAGTATTTGCCACGGATTGGATTTGTGAAGGGTGGTGATGGGATTTGGCGTTTATATATCTGGGGGTATGGGTGGGTTTCCTATAGACGGTATAATCTAGGATTTTGTGCGGTGTTCTAGAAAAGGTAGCTTCTCATTCTTTTCTACTTCTATGTGAATTGTATTCTGCTGTGAGTTTGGTTTAGATTGACCAGGAAAGTGTCCAACTGTTCTTTACCATGGGGCCATATAATGAAAATGTCATCTACGTAGCGTTTCCATAGCGTGGGTTTGAAGGCTGCGTTTCGTAAGGCGTCTCTTTCGAAATACGTCATGAAGAGATTTGCGATGACTGGTGACAGCGATGATCCCATGGGGGCGCCATCGGTTTGAGGCTAGATCTGGTTATTAAACATGAAATAGGTGTTTTTCAGACAGTGGTCCGATAATTCGATAACATGTGTTGAAAAATCCTCATTCATGGCGATCTTGTCTAGGGCCTCATCGATCGGTATGCTGGGGTAGAGATATCTAGACTTGCAAGATTATCGTTTTCGCCTAAATGGATGTCCTCGAGTGTTCTGTAAGTAAGGTGTTCTGAATTTTTGACGTAAGATTCCGCAAGTTCTGTTGTTGGTTGCATTATTCTTGCGAGATATATCTCGTTTTTGTGTGGGAGAATTCACTGCACTTACGATCGGTCCTAAAGGCACCCCGGGTTTATGTATCTTGGGTAGGCCGTAAACTTTTGGTCATCTGCTGGATTTTTCTCGTGAGATGATATTCAATCTCTGGGTCTAAGTTTGCGGCTTTTATTTTAGTGGTGTTTTCCAGGTAGGTAGTTGGATTTCTTATATGTTTTATCCTTAAGGATATCCTCCATTTGCATCATGTAGTCATCGGTGTTCATCACGGCTGTTGCGTTTCCTTTGTGTGCTGGGAGTATAGTTATATTCTTGTTGTTCTTAAGATTTTTTTTAGGGCAAAAATTTCCGGTGGTTTTAAATTTGGTCGGGGTGGTCGGCTTGTTTTTAGTACACGGGCTACTTCTTGTCTCACTTGCTCTGCTTCCTCTTTTGGTTTCTTGTCTATTGTTGCTTCTACGTTGGAAATGATATATTCTATCGATATCCTTCTAGGAGCTAGTGCAAAATTGAAACCTTTACTGAGTATATTATTTTCAAATTCGGTAAGTTGGTGATGCGAGATGTTGTAGACTACTTTGTTGGTATCCAATGTTTCTTTCGTGAGCTCTGTTGTTCGTTTTTTGCGGGTTTCGAATTTCTTCTTGAGCTTCTCTGTTTTAAGGCTGGTGTCAGATTCCGTGCGCCAGAACGATACTCTATCTATATATGTCCACAGTAGTGGATTCATTTTGTTGCTTAGGTATATATGTAGTTTGTATACTTCCGACACAAGAAACAACATTAATTATGAAGATGTGAATGGCACATTAAATTTATTTGAAGAAAGGTGTCCTTATATTGGATACAATTTATGTTAGAATCAAAAACGACTGATATTATCTCAAATAAGTAGAGAAAAAATAAAGCAAAAGGATGTGAATGTTGGGTGCGAAAATTAGTCAGAACATCATCAATTTTAACGGCTCCTGAATTATTTGCTGCGGAAGAAAGTATGCAACGAGTGAAAATATAAACAATTACTATTTGGATATATATAACGTGGGTAGAAGAACGTCATACTGTAACAAGATGTCATTAAATTTAAAGGATTGGTGTATTGGAATAACTCCTCCATTCGTAAAGGGCAACGTATTAAGTATCGCTCATGGCGTTAACAAATGGTTTCGCACAACATGACCTGTTGGAATTCTAACCTCAGCACACTGGAGACAAAAGCATGAATGACATTGTGTTGTGTTGGAAGAAAACTTTGAACAAACACTGAATCTGATTCTTCCAGAATTAGATATAGTGCTTGGACATGTAGTCACTCGACAAGAACTGATAAAATACAGATTAGTTAGTGCTTAGCAAAAAGCAGATATTATCAAAATAACACAAAAGCTTCAAATTATTGTATCGACTGTCACCAGATCTCTGCAAAATATAGAATAGTTTGGTCATGAGGGAAGATTTGTTGCCAGAAGAAATACCACGTACAATCATTGATTCAGAGAAATGATGAAAGATTGTGACCAAAGGTTTTAAAACTGAATAAGTGAAGTTTTATATATTTGACGTGGTGAACTTAATATGACAATGACATAACGCATTATCAAAATGTTTTAAATAATATAATATTCTGTGCCGACGAGTCCCTCTTAGTTTTAAAAATCCAACACAATAAAGTATTCTTACCTG
>MU182492.1:228083-246074 GCA_016904865.1 Pissodes strobi | reverse complement strand
ATATATATATATATGTTACAGACAGTAACCTACGAGTGTGAAAGCTGAAAGAGCCTTCAGCGGGCTCATTTGCGAACAAACTTAGATCACGCTTAAAAGACTTGACTCTAGACGCGTTAGTGTTTCTAAGGGCATATTTAAGGGCACATTACTAAGCAAAACGCAGATGTTTAAAAGTTATCTGAATTGCACATTTTAATAACTTTCCTCACTGTTTCTAGTTCCTAGTTTTCTGTTTTATATCCACATTGGTATTTTACTTCTTAAACGTAAAAAAAAAAAAATATTTTTTATTTTTGAATTTTTAAATAAAAAAGTTCTTTTGTTTTCTGTATTTCGGCCTTTTTATTACTTTTATCGATAGTTTTTTATTTTAAAAAAAATATTGGGGTTAATCCCGGGATCCAGTTTTTTTTATCCCGGGATCCCAATTCCGAAAATTGGAAACCCTAATGATGATATGACCAATTAGTTTGTCAATATGTTCCAAATACAAACCGTCTTAATGAAGTTTTTTGGTTCTGAAGATTGTGTCTTCAGAATCTGATTAACCTTAGTATTTTTTTTATAAGTTCTTTGATTCGAGGTTTTATTTTTTAGTAATAAGTTTATTCAAACATTTTTTTTAATGTTTTAATTTTGTGTTGTATTTTGTATAAGAATATCGTAGTCGTCTTTTATTTATTCTGTAAGTAAGTTACGTGTTTTTCTGTATTCATATTTAAAAGTTTATCTTTATTTTTTGTAGTATGATCTATTTTTGTTCGCTACAGTAAGTTTTGCTATTGACTGTTTTGTTTTTGTTACTTTCCCCTTTAGAAGTTACTATTTAATTTTTATTTTTTGTAGTCTAATCGAGTTTAGTTTGCTATTTTTTTACAGAATTTGAGAATAAAATAAAATAAAAAATGTTTCCATATTTTCTTTCTTTTTTTAAGTTTTTTCTTTTCATGAAAAATTAATATAAAGGAAATGAATACCAGAGATGGTGGAGTGATAACCCGCTGCAGGGGTCAAAATGAGGCTAAAAAGTTGAGACGTAATTTGGAGGAAAAACGAGTACAGATTTTGAGAAAAGAATTTCAAACAACTTTTCAAAATACTGCCTTACTGACAAAATGAAATTAAATTAAAACTTATAAAGAAAACTTGGTTTGCCATTATTGAATTGGACGCAGGAACATTCACCCAGAAAATTTATTTATTGGTCATAAATCGCGTCATTGGTTTGAATTCATATTATGAGGTGCTAAGTGTAAGGAGTTCAATCAAGTATCGAAGGAATATTTAAATGGCAAGAGCTGTGGTAACTGAAGGAGTATGGAGCACAAAGATCCGCCTGAGTTCTGTAGAAATTGCTATTTTAAAGGTTTTACATGGATTTGCGAACTGATGATTCGGTTTTCAATGTGGGTTGTCCTACGTACTCCCACTCCAAAAAGTATAAAACATACACTACTTTGACAGAGTAAGGGCTCTTTCACACGATCCGTTTTTTCAACGGGCCGGAGAACTGACGGACCGGTAAAGTTGACGGATATCCCAGAAACATATTGTTTTGCATGCAACCGTTCACATTTCCAACGTCCTTTCATCGGTGTGAAAGGTTTGATCCGGTCCGTCAGTTCTTCGGCCCGTTGAAAAAACGGACCGTATGAAAGAGCTCTTACACTTAAAGAGAGAGATAATAAGCCAAACTTATGTCACAAGGTAAACGGTAATAAACATTAAAACGCGATGTAGATTTTTTGGCCTCTTGAGCTCAAGTCCTCGGCTGGTGTATCTGACGGAACGTTGGAAGAAGAGTGTTATTATGGAATAGAAGGATACGAAATGATTTCAAACACTATAAGAGAGGCTAAGTGAGGCGTTCATCTTTGTGGACAGAGGGCTTCAGCTTCTGGACGAAGAGGGTGATGTTGAAAAGTGTTCTTGTACTGGTTTAAGGAGACTGAGTGTGCGGAGAGGGGCTGAATCTTTTGATTATTTTTGAGTAAAATTGAAAAAATGTAACACAAAGACAAAATGGGGAAAAGGAGTTGTAACTTCAGGCGACGTTAACATCAATTTTGTGACTAAGTTGTGAAAAGCTGAGTCTTGTGGGCAGCTTTGTCAGATCATCATGCACAGTTCTATATTTTTAGATTGAAATGAGCCAGATTAAGAGTCTGTAATTAGGACATATTTTCTACAAAAAATGTTTTTCAGTTTGTGCAGGATTCGAGGCAAGTGGAGTGGGATCCTGAATTGACATGCCATCGATGCAAATATAGCATATAATACTGTTCTGGAAATTTACACAAATTCAATGATTTTGGTTTTCCCTATTAAAACAATAAATCAGAAAAAGCAATCATCTGAATGGATTACGAATGGTATTAAGATATCTTGGAGCAATAAACGTAAATTATGTAAGAGAAAAATAAATGGAGAAATAACTGAATTTTTAGAAAAACATTGTATTTTCCAAAAAACGTCATATCAAAAATTAATCGTGGACGTAGACAGTAGAACAAGGGCTGCACATGATTTAGTCAGGAACTTGCAAATATAGGTACCAAGGATAGTATCTTGGATAGCTTCAATGATAAATACTGTAATTCACGTCTCCTTTTGGACAACCTCAATGAATAATTTGAACGGCTGTCCAGATGTACATGCATGCAATACGATAAATTTAGAAATTATACCAATATGTGATAATTCAATATTTATACGACTAACTTGTTTTGTATAATTGATTTAAAGAACAAAAAGTCTGTGGGGGAGAACCAGATTCCGATATTGATATTAAAGGAACAACTCATATCATTGGACTGCTTCCTTTTTGACAGGTACCTATATCGCCTGAATCCGTAAAAGTGGCAGAAATAAAAGCCACACATAAGATGTCAACTACAGATCATTACTTTCGAATGTATAGTAAGATTTTTTTTTAAATAATTTATAACAGATTTATTGCATTTTTTGATACAAATAATACTTAAGCAGAAGAGCAAAATGGGTTTCTTAAGTAAGTTAGAGACGTAGACGATCAGGAGAGTTTCTTTGCAACTTGCATATTTAACAAATAGAAGGCAGGGTGTTGTGGAGAACGGTGGTATGGGCGCCTTGATCAAGCCAAATGAAGTTCTGACAGAAAAAAAGGATGTTCTTGGACCTTTATTCTATATAATGTATATAAATGAGTTGCCACTAGTGGTTGGCGAATATTTGTGTGCCGACGACGCGAGTGGCTTTCAGTGAAAATAAATAATATACTGGTGATTTGCAGTTATTTATGCATGAAACATAGTCATTGCGAAGGAGGTTGGGATTGAGAGGCTGCGTTGTCTACGTACCATACACATATTCACTCACGGATTCACTATGGAATAATTTTTTGGTGAAACTCTAGCTACATTCAAAGGGTTTTATTCACAAAAGCTGTATCTCAGAGCTATATTTGGAAATCAAACGAACTGAAAGCTGTACAGATCTTTTTTCGATGGAGATTGATACAAGGTTTCTCAAAAGAAATGCACAATCATATTTTATATATGAGTTGTTTTGAAAATCGCTGGAACACGGGAATTGGCTTAAATTGTCGTTCGTCTTGCTGTAATATTTTCAGCCTCCCTCCTTGCAAGCCTTTGATCTATAGCCACCCAAACTTTTTCTTTTAAATGACCACCTAGAACTTGTGAAGGAAGACTCTATGAGGTCTTCTAAATCTGAATCCGGTACTGCCAACAAAGTAGGGGTCAGCTGCTCAATTCGGTACAGTAAAATCAGTCCACATAAGTTTTTTCAATTAAAATGAACTATTCGAAGCAGATCCTTAGCACTCACCTGATTCGACTTAATGCAACAAATACTGAAAGTGAGCTCCAGCTTCTACTTGACATGCACAGAGTCTGTGGTAAATACTATTAAGCTTCGAATATTTTCGGTTGGTACATTAGTAACATCCATCAATGCTGTCTGGTCTATTTTTATACACTTTCTCATTCAAATACCACCATAGAAAAAAATTCAATGATGTAAGGTCCGGAGACCTTGGTGACCCATTCAATTGGGCCCCGTCGACCTATCCACCGTTTTAGAAAAAATTCGTCAAAGTACCTTCGAATATATACACCAAAATGCGGTGGTGCGTGATCCTGCTGTGTCTGTGCTTATTACACGTGATAATTGGGATACATTAATTTATTTTGACAGGAAACAGGATTATAATATCAGAGCCAAAACTGATTTATTGAGCCATAGATGTTATGCATACCTCTAAAGAAATGTACAATATGGTATAATAATAGTATTTTTTATTACGCATGCATTATAATCAACGATTATCGCACGCTGCAGCGTGCTTAAAATGATGTTTATGATGCGCCTACTTTTTTAAAGGTTGCTATAGAAACATTTGATCATGCCAAATGTGACAGATTAATATATTCGTCAATATATCCCTTAAGTTTAATAATTAAAAAAATGTTGAGATTATGATGCATTCGTAATAAAAAATAGCGTATGATATACGTGTATAAGAGGCCTTTAAAGCCCTTGCGACTTACAAAACACTCCGCTGCGCGTCGTGTTTTGAAATATGTCGCGCGTGCTTTAAAGGCCCTCTTATACACTTATATCATAATATACTATTATATAACAAGTGGCTAAAGAGGTTTTTTTACAATGTGTGTCGCTATCGCCCGTACTATAAAGCACACGAGTATATAAAAAAACACTGTTTCGCCGTGACTTATATGCAATATTTTTATCGTAATTTAAAGTTAACGAAAAAATCAATAATATCCTGATGATAAAATAATTTTGAACGCATTTCTTTATCATAAAAAGTGGAAAATGTATGCGGCGGTTTTGCTATTATAGAAACCTAATGTTGCGATCGATCAACCAACCCTTTAGGGTTTGAAAGTGTTGTCCGCAAGTGAGTGTGTAGAACTGTTAAGAGGTGTAGTCTGAGCATTGGTAAGTAATCCTAAGATGTTTTATGTGTTTTTTCCACGTATTCAAAAGTGGTGTCATTGTAAGCGTGGGTTCAAAATAAAGGTTTGTTTTTTGGTAAAATATTTAAGTGATTGAATTATAATGGTAATGTAGGGGGTATTGGAGAAGTAATAAGAAGGGTTGTAATGTAAAATTACGGGATTCTCGCGTGAAAACCTAAAAACGTTCAAGTTGTGTTCTTAAAAATTGTGATAACTTGCAGAAAGTTACAATCGTTATTAATCATGTTTTATTACAATGATCTTAATAAAGGACGTTTTTAAAAATTGACATCTGAACTTTGAAAATAAAACTTTCATCGAACATGTTAAATTTTATTTCCTGAATGCGTTTTTTGAGGATGAGAAGGAGGGACTATTGCCTCAGTAATGTGCTCTGTTGCATGTGCGGTATATAGTTAGGATTAGCTGGTACCTATAATTTAGATTGTTAATATTGTGAAATATGCAACTTAATTGTGATATTAGCTTTAATCAATGTTACTTATTCAGAAAGCAAATTGATATGTTTCACGCCATTTCAGGGTTATTTGTCCTTTTTTTGTTTCGAACAAATAAAAATTATTTATCTATTTATTCATTTAGCCATTATTTTTACTGGTCGCACAAACAATAGTGTATGAAACTAACATTTAATGGCTATTACGCACTGGTAGTTCTCATACTCGTGAATAGTTATCATTAAATGCTCATTGCATACATTATTAAGGGTCAAAATAGTATATGTATATTAAGATAGTAGTTTTAAAAGACCATATTTTTTTCGCATGAGCACGAAGTTAGGAAACGACCCGCTTGCGGGAAGTCTCCTATCCTGCGAGTGCACTGTATTTGAAACGTGTATTGTATACTATATTTTGCAGGTTTTTTAATGAAAAATATTAATTTATTCTATCTAGTCCTGACCAGCAGTTGCGCGGCGTCTTTATCAGTAGAAATAGAAATCCCATTCAAGGCTGTGCCGCAATTTTGCTAGTGGCCCTTGATATTGAATAATTTTGTTAATATCATAGCGACCAGTCAACAAAAGTAGAGTCGAAAAGAGGCTCTTTTCGACACTTCTTTACGTATCGAAATGGAATCATTCTGAACTCAGATTAGAAAAACATTTATGAGGATCTTTTGAACGTATAAAATATGGAAAACAACCAGCGACAGAAAAATATCGAAACTATTCATAATTTGAAAACAAAATTAAGACTTCTTTCTAGCTAGTTACAAAATATTCTGAGACACCCTATCATTGAAAAAATTGCGTGGGTTTCGGCATTGGGTGATACATACAAAAACATCAAAGAAAATACAAATAAAAAAGAAGCAATAAATTGGAGAGGGGGCAGATCTCATCGAGGCGAAAAAAGTCGCTACAAACTTGGTTCTCAAAATGATTCCTAAGGGGCTGGCGCCCTCAAAGATAAATTACTGCGAAACTAATCTTTTTGCAGCAGGTAAAAAACTGAATTTTACAAAAAAAAAAAAAAACGTTGGGGATGCAGTTTAATTGAATAGAAGTATAGTTTAGTTAACTTTGAGGTAAAGAGTTATGTCGATCGCTTAAAAATTAATTAAAATTGATTCTCATATAAAATGTAATGATCTCTGCACTAATATTTACGGGATATTGTAATTAAAAAATACTTACCAAGATACACAATATCTGAGGCACTTGAGCAGATAGGCAACGGAAGATATCTGGACCTGTGAAACCAAATAATCAATAAACGTTGTGTATGCTTTTAAAATAATGAAATAATAGATGAATATAACTTTATTTTTGAATAAATGAATTGCTTTTAATTTTAATTCACATTATTTCGCGCCAATTTTATTCAATCATGAATTCAAATTTAAAATGAACTTTAAAGTGTAAATTCAGATAATGAAATTGAACATAACTGTTAGAATAGAACATTTCAAAAAATAAACAATATTGCCGTTCTTTTTGTTTCAATGTTCCCCGTTTTTTAAGAGTCATTTACTAAGGAATTTGTTGTATGCAGACCAGCTAAATAATTTCCAATTTTTCATAACATGGAGAATAGTTTTCCAGAAACAAAAATAAAAAGTCATATACTACTAACAAATTTTCTGTTACAATTTTTTATTTGTATGTTTCTTGAAAAGAAGGGATAATTTATTTACGCCCATATGATTATATAAAAGGTATATATATCATAAAACTATAATCGTAGTAAAATCATTAGTTGGAATGATTTTCTGTAACGAATGATAGTTTGAGTTCGAGCAAGGCATAGCTAGGCTATTATGTCAGATTTTTAGATTCGCGACTTTATACATTCGAATAAATTGTTTTTAAGAAAAATCCCTGAAACTTATAATCTATATTTTCAGAGAAATATGAAAGTGTCTTAAACACAATATAAGGGACCAATTATTTCGCATATAAAATATGTAATACAAAGGTCAAACTAAGCGCTTGGCTTTCTATATGCAGATAGTGTAAGGTTATTTTCTGATAGTATAAAATTATAGATTATGGGCACCAAAGTAGTAGGCGACTTGCATGCATGTATGCAAGTCTCCTTTGGAAATCATGTCTTTAATAATCTTATTTAAATGTGTTTTAAGATTTTGTTCTTTTTATCATAGGTTGGATTTAGTTTTGCACATGCTGTTTCATATGTATAATGTAAAAGGACAATCCTTGATGACAGATATCTACACACCACATATTTGTGGCGATATTATTAAGGGATTTTGCACTTTATAAAATATTTAAAACGATGTTCGCAGTAACAGGTATCTACATCATGTAATATATGTGACGATACATAGCGAATTTCTATTAGTCAAAAATATTGTCATAAAACCTTGATTTAATGAAATGCCAATATCATTTTCCTCATATTATATATAACAAAATACTGCAAAAATAGTTTAAGAATTGAACCTTAAATACAGCCCAATTAGACCCAGAAATGCGTTTTGATTTAAATGAAAAATAATAACTGTTTCTTTTCATGAATTGATACGATGAAATCGTCAACCATCTTTTTTTACGTTTGAATATGAAGTGATCTCGGTAATTTTTTTTAAGTATTGATTTTGACGGTCAAGAACCAAAAACATTTTGAAAAGCCACTGAATCTATCGATTAAGTCTAATTCAAGACGCTAGTATAAAAAAGGTATCGGTAGCTTAGCCAGAATATTATTACAGGTGGGAAACTTAAACTGAAATATTAATGGACCTTTGCTGAACCTATACCCCTAAAAATATTTCATATTTATCCCAAGACCCGCAGACATCATATGAATTGAGTACATTAATAAAGTCCATATTTTGTTGCATTTTGTTTTGTTCTTACTGATCCACCCTCCTTAAAACGCATTTCTGGGGCTGTATCCCTTTATTCCACTCTGTATAAACACGTTGTCGCTTTTCAATACCTACGCTATTTAGATTACACATAAAGTTCCAAAAATATATATTCTCAATAAGTAATCTTATTTCAGTATCGTTATTTCATCGAAGGAAAATATAAATTCTCACAAGTGCAATATTGTTATTAAAAATGCAAATCCCGTTGCCACTGAGGAAACCATAAGTAGGAGAAAAATGACTATATGTTTTAGTTCTAAAATCTATTAGAATCAAAATATTATCATATTTGTAGGGTTCTCAGATCGACAAAATTGTAACTAATTCTGCTCGAACACTTATAAGGCCATTATCATGTTTTTAATTTTCCTATCATATTGGAGGCAAAATATCCTTTGCATTGTCCATAACTTTGTAAGATTTTCAGATTGCTTCCCACTGTTGCGTAAAATTATCAATAACTATAATAATTATAGTGATGAAATACGGCAATCATACCTAATGGACCCGGGTATTATTTGAAAACTATTAGATTATTGACGCGAAAATAAAATCAAAAGGATAATAATACATATATACTAAAAAATTATCAATATACCTGATACTATATGTAATATAGAGATTTCTCCATAATCTTCAGTGTTGGAAAGCAGCTTCCTATAATCTTCAGGGAAGTATAAAATTTGGGTAGATAAGCATAAATATTCCAATTTTTCGTCAAGAGCAAAAAAATTCGATGTAATTCTTGATAAATGGTTATTTTTAACTGACCCATCTGCCTTAAAATACTTTAATAAGTAATTCAAGTCAAACTAAGTCAGATAAAAATTAGCTAACCTGTAAAGTATCCTACAATTCCAAGGCATGTAGTCATTTAGTACCCTGGAATTGATTGCCTTTGGCTCCACAAATGATTAAATTTGGTTTGAATTGTTATAGAGCCACTTCGGCCCAGGCTCAAGGATGTAAACTGCACAAGTGCAAGTTTAGTGACCCTAATGAAATGGGTACCTAATTTCTTCGATTCGATATCTAGTCGGATATCGTTTTCAAGAAAAGCAAAAAACTAAAAATGAAAATGGTAGGCAAATACATTAGGGTCACTAAACTTGCACTTGTGCAGTTTACATCCTTGAGCCTGGGCCGAAGTGGCTCTATAACAATTCAAACCAAATTTAATCATTTGTGGAGCCAAAGGCAATCAATTCCAGGGTAAGAATGAATCCTCCACAACAATATAGAACATATTTACATGAAATACTTAGTCACAACTAATAAGAGTGTTTCATATATATCACATTTAACCATTACCAAAATGGACAAAAAACAAAATCATAACAGGTCAAATAGAGGATTTTATAGGGAGACAATTAATCATAATGGTTATAGTGATAAATATGGTATGCACATTATATCAATAAATTCTTTGGTATATTTTTTTTTCAGGAGGTTGTTTAATACTTCTAAGAATGGTAAAAACATAACTTTTCGAATCCACTTGTTTCGCTACGCATGTAAAAATACATGAAATGTTTTAATTTTGGTTTTCCAGAAATTCGTTCCAAATGTAATATTTCAATTGTCAATAATTAATTGCATATTATGTATTTAAGTTTTATGATTACTTCATACATATACTATTATATGGTATATCGGATATATTATCTAGATATTACTAAACTGATATAAATTAATTTTTGAATAAACGTGTGCTTGATTGCAAAATTATTATATTTCATGTATTTTACAAATAAAAAACTGCAGAGAAGGGAAAAAACTTTTTAAGTAACTTAGCAAAAAAAAAACCGAATAAATAATAATATAGATGCTGTACAACAAAAACCATGAGACATTTTATGAGGAGCATTGATTTTTTTCTCTGGTATACCCTCTAGCTGAATGATGTTGCTGAAAAAAAACGTAAAAATGCATTTGTTTTGCTCAGTTTCACCAGTTTGTAAATATTAAAACATCTACATTATTAGCCGAAAAACAAAAATACTCTAAATAAATGACACCAAAATTATAAAAACAACTCTTATTCCAGGGAGATGGCTCCAAGTCACCTAGATGATAGAGCGGAGAAAGTGATTGAGCGTACACGCTGTGAGTTTTTCTAAGACATCGAGGGCGCCTTTGACAACATGTCAATCGAATCGATCTCCTAAGCTGGGAGCAGGCGTGGTAAAGATCCCTCCAGGGTAGGGTAGATAAGGGTCATGCTCCTTGGTCACACAGACAGAGCGAAAATTGGTACCGACTACCGACACTGCAGTAGCGAGGATAGCCAGAGGCTGCCCCCAAGTTCGTCATTCATGGTGTCTAGTAGTAGATAGCTTACTGCAAGAACTGAATGAAGCTGGGTTTTATATTCAAGCATACGCTGATGACCTGGTTATCATTATCGATAACCAGGACATCGGTCGCATGGAGACTCGTGCACAGGCACTCCTACTTGTAGAGAAATGGTGCCAGGGGGAAGTGCTCAGAGTCGCCCCAGAGTACGCAAACGGCCGCGTCCGAGGATCAGACTGGCGTGCATCTAAATTACACGTACTATGAGGACAGCACTCACCAGGGCTCTGACTAGTTGTCTCCGTTCACCTATTCCTGGAGCAAGAGGCTTTTAGATATGCATACATCCTGAAAGGTCTCGGTCACAAGGGGCAATAACAGCCCACACTAGAATCTGGAGGAGGGCGGTTGATCATTACCCAGAATTCATAATGAGCATACTACCCACCATAAGATCAGGCTGACCTCTCAGTTTCCAGGTACCCGATATGGATGTGGTTGGAGACGTATCGCGGTCCACGTCCGGCTAATGATATCGTCTGGTACAGGCGAAACCACACGGACGAGACTTGCTTTCGTCCTTGGGACTTACGCAATCATGTTCTAGGCCAAAATGTATGCGATCCTCAAATGTGGCTAAGAGAACCTCTTAGGAGTCTATGTCCGGATAGAAGAGTTGCTGTTGGCCCAACAGAATTCATTCCTAGTTGGTGCCTGCCTGTACGGACGTCTTGGCCGAGCGTAATAGGGCCAGGACAGTCTCGTATCGGTTCATTCATTTGTCCCGGGCAACGAAGCCGATCGTCTGGCACGACACAGGGTTTCCGTACAGTGCGACCGTCGCGTCGGCACCCTACGAAACACAATACACGAGCGAGCCAGGCGGATTACTCCAGGAATGAAGTGGGCTGGGGTTCTGTTGGGAGACCCGGAAACTGGTAGGGTTGATGGTTTTCCTGAAGATGGAGGACATTAAGTGTAACAGGGCTCCTGAACCAGTATTTGCACCTGCTGGGGATCGTAGAAGATCCGGAAAGAAGATTCTGCATGGAGGACGAGGAATCGTCTACTCATATCCTTACCTACGTCCAGCGTCGGCTAGGGTAAGAGAGGTGCGCTTCGGAAGTTGCGTGTTGAACCCGGAGAACATAAGAAAGATCCAGCCGAGGAAACTGTAGGCCTTCGCTAGAGAGGGAGGTCGGGCTACTTATCGAACGTACGAGATCGCCACTTTTATAGAGCGTGCTTATTTTACTTCCATGACATTCTTTATTTAAATGTTATGTATTATACTTAACACCTATCCACTCTTAGATACAAAAACTACTTGTGGTATCATTTGGTGTTCGGCTAAGATGTAGATGCTTTGATATTTGCAAATTGAAAAAAAGATTCAATTTTGGTGATTGTCAAAATTTGCATTACCTTTAACCATAAGATCATGGCAGAATAAAAAATTATATCAGCATGGTGCTCTGACTAACGATTCCAGTATCACCCGGTATATAATATACACAGGGTCGCGCGGCCTATACGAGACGATAACTCTGTGAAAAACGGAAAATTATATTAACACAATATTTGTTGGAGCACAATATGCTAATATGTTAGGGTCGCATTTTCAAAAATTATTTTGCATTAATATACAATGCATCACAGAAATATCTATATCAAAGTTAAATGTACAAGTGCCACTTTTGTATCTTCGTTTTTAATTATTATCTATCAACTGGTGTCAATTTTGGTTTAAACAGAAGCAGACTTAAATAGGAAATTATAATTTCCGCTTTAACCCTAGAATACCAGACTATCGTAAATATTACGACGCGCATTCTATTTACCTAAAAATACCAATACTCCGTCAAGAGGCCGTGTAGTGGCCTTGAATAGCTTCCTCCCCACTATTATTCTTTACGTTGATACACATGTAATATCGGTTTTAGTGTCACTTATGCAGTCAGTGCTAATGAAGTCGTCAAATTTACGATAGTCTGGCGTTACAGTTGGTATGAATTGCAGTCTCAGAACAAAACGCTGGCCACTGGCTGTATTTTATGGCATGTTGAATATGGCCTCAATAAACTCCTATGCTCTCTATTGCACCAATACAACTAAGGCAAATAAAAAAGCAATATCCCGTCAAGAATATATGTTGGAATTAAAAAATACTTTGATAAGGCCGTGGCTAGAACAAAGAAAAGATATACCCACTTTACAACGCTCACTTCGGCAGAGTATTTATAAAATCTTAGATTTAGATATACATGAACAAAGGACCACTCAAGTTGAAAAGAAGCGTAAAGTTTGTTTCTTTTGTCCAACCAAGCTTCAACGAATGACCACCACATATTGCATGCGGTGCAATCGTCCAATTTGTGGTCAGCATCGCTCAGATAAATGTACTGCCTGGGCTGAACAGTAAAATTTAAATATTTCTTTTTACTTTGATTTTGTTATTGACATGTGAAAACGCTTTATTTTATTGAAAATAAAAAAATATAGAATTTTTAAAATTTTATATTCCATTATTTCAAAACTCGTCAAATTTACGAATGTCTGGCGATTACGTATGGAAATGTAAGTCTGGTGCTCTAGGGTTAACAGGGTAAGAAATGATAGACGATAAACAACTAAGATAAGAAAGTGCAATCCGTTTTGCTTTAAGTTGAGCCGTTTGGATTCTACGGGTATTCAAGAAGTTCTGATATGTTAATGTGGAGAATAAATAAATGTGGACGGTCACAGATTACTCCTACCTGTGTATGGTGTGATATCAAATACGCATAGAATTTTAAGCACAATTCAAAAATTTCAAAATATGTTTAATAACATTACGTTGTTATAGAACTTTATACGACAGTATGCAGGGTAGACTGCAAAATAATTTGAAAATGTGGTCATTACAAACCTAGTATGTAGGCACATAGGCACCAACAAATATTCTGCTAAAATCATTTACACTTTTTCAAAGATTTCGTCTCGTATGGGTGTGTATATTATATCACTTATACATCATTCAATCCTGATTAACTGTGAAAATAGTGAAGTTGGATCAAAATGATTGGAAACTATACATTCTGTCTAGATCAGTTTTCTCATCTACTTAGTTAAAAAAAAAGTTTACAAGTGATATCACACAATAAATGCATTTTTTCAAATAGTTTACACCAAACTATACAATAATAGCCTAGAAAATTTAAACATCTCATCATTATTTTAACAGCAGGCATGCAAGTTACATAATATATATAATATCATCATAACTGTTCACATTCGTACACTAAAAATATTAAAATATCACTTCTATCTTGACTGAATTTTAATCATATATGTAATTTTAAGTTTTTTTTTTGATAGAATTAAATCGGATTTGAGGCGAACTTCTTTTTTAACTAAAAATTAGTAAATTGTACAAAACGCTTTCTTTAATGCAACGGTGGGTTCACGAATTTGATTGCGCCTTTCGTCACTTTTCTGAAGTGAGAAAAGGATTGACAGGTATCCGATGAATTTACTATAAAATTAAAGAAAATTTCTATACAATTAGAAATGGGGGCTACAAATTCAGGAGCATTCCTCATGTAAAACTAAGGGGGATTGGGCCCGCAATTTTTGTGGAGAGCCCATTAAATATCTCCCATATTATGATTAATTAGTGAAAAGTAATTTTTCGTACAGCAATTTTAATAAACCTTCAAAATTTATAAATTGGAAGAGAAAATACTTACATATGTAGGTTGTTTTAAAATATAGGCTCGCCACTCATAAATAGCATTACCAAAATTCCACATTTTCATTTTTATTAATTTTGGGAGCCTACTTAAAGGGCCGTACCTTCTAAAGTATTTCTGCTCTTATTTTCACATACTTATTTTATACTCTCGAAATCTTGAGTGCCGTTTTGTAGAGACCTTGATATCTTGTGAAATAAACATAATACTCGACGTTTCTTGAATCTATATACTTAAACTTTATCGGTTATCGTTCTAGACCAGGAGCCGCCAAGTTTACTGCCGACGTATTGTTCACGATTTAAGCACGTCAAAGAAATTGAGAAGGTTTCGGAAATTTTAAAGAACAGCTATTTTCTGTAACTTAATGGTAAAAGGAGTAGAGTAGTGAAGATGCAGATATTTATCTCAGTAATAAAGGTAGCAATGTAAATAGTAATATGTAAGCTTGAAAAGATCAAACTAATCCAAGTTCTAAATACCACTCCATACGAATATTGTTAAATTGTCAGAGATAGTAAAAATGCACTACTAAATATCATAGACATAAAGTTTGTACACTATTTGGCTAATCTGTATATGTGAAGCAAGATTTTTAAAATATGAACTACATAAAGAATAAATTACAGAACTCTAGAAAATTTAATTAATCTTCCAAACTGAACATGAAAAGCAATGAAAATTTGCTTTAATTTTTTGGCACTTAGGCAGTGATCTAGGGCTTAAACTTGACGACTGGTTACGGCAGCATTGAGTGGAAAAGTTTTGAAAATGGACCTCCATAAAAAAAATATATATTTGGCGACTCCTGTTCTAGACCTAAACAAACCTTGAGATTTGAAGAATTCTCTTTGAAATCGATAGTGCCGCGACTATCAAGACCATCGTGTATACATACATACATACGCTACTGTAGCGAATCTAAAATACTTTCCTTGAGAAGTAATATAGTAATATCAGAATACAGCTCACACTTCAACAGCACTGACTTGTGGCAAAACCTATTATTTGAATAATTTTATTTTTCAAATATAGCCTTACACTATTATACTGATATTTAGGTTCCACCAGAATATCCCAGCATATCAAAGGTGGTATAGATAATATTGTTTAGGCACTTATCGGTAGGCAGCCTACAATTTCCAACTATAACTAAAGGCAAATGGTATTACTCCCTAATTTTAAACATAAAAAAATGAACAGTGCGACAACACTTAGATATGCTGGTTTGTACTTTAGGATATTTATTTAGTTTCTTATACTTGCATTTTCATACTTACCGTCATTAGCAACATCTGATATAGGATTGTTGAAATGCATAATATTAATCGGCCAATATGACAGCAGCAAAGTGCCATCATCCGTGTAGTTGCAATCATGAATTACTTTTATGCAATGTGCATATTTATATTGCGTTTTGTAATATAGAAAAGAATAATACATAATATTAAACAGTGAATTTTGCAAAAATGTTTTTTTCCAAATTAAACCAAATACTTAATATTTAAAGTAAACTTGGGAATATTCTAAAAAGTATTACAGTGTACTGATAAATGTAGAATTTATTTAGAAGATTTTTTTTCTTTTTTAAATTATTAATACTGGTATGCAGCAGTTGAAATATCTGTACACATGCAATTATACATAATGCACTAATATAATCAATCTTAACATTTTCACTGCTTGATATTTGCTTCTGAAATAATCTGTAGTTTAAAAATAAATAAAATGATCTCACTTTTGCATTTAGGCAAATGAGATACCAAAGATTCAATATCAAATAATAAATAAATGGTGTCCACTCCTGCCAAACACATCCATGATACTAGGAAGCTAATGCCTTCCCATAATTAGGGATAAGGTTAATTTCAACAATGAGCTTCAAAATAGTTGGCTCCTTCGAACTTTCAGAAGTCTTCAGTATGTAGATGGGACTTAAAACGTCTCGTGGGTTCCTAAACACCATCTTCTACGATCTACGACCCGTTAGCCCAGTCACACCTCAACTCACGTTGTCGATTGATCTTCCTACTTGCAAATTATTTTCAACTCTATCTGCACGACGTATCCGGAATCATCGGGGCTCGTTGTCGGCGTGAAGGACTCAGTTTTGAATATCAAGATGGATTTTGCTTTCACGTGCCGATACACGACAGTGCTCATTAACATTGGTTCTATGCTGCTCTAAGAATCAAACCAATATCAAACACATAGATGCTTAATAACGAATCAATGTGGCTTTACCTTAAATTAGATCCTAAAATCTTTTTCGATCGATTTTATTATCGTTTTCTCAGAAAATTTCACTCATGAATCTTATGTCTGTGTAAAATAAAAAATTTTGGTAATCGACATTTAGAGACGGCCAAATTAAAAGACATAAAAATATGAACAGAAAACTTTAATAAACTTTTCCCATACTAGCTGTAGGTTCTGAGAAAGACTAGGTTAAAATGCAAATTATTCGGTTCATCTTTTGGCGCTAAATTTCTCAGAAACTACAACTCGCATGAAAGTTTATCGACATTTTATATTCATATTATTGTGCTTTTTAATTTGATCTTCTGAAATTTGTGAATTTCCAAACATTTTTTTTATTTAGGCACATTTTCATAAATTTTGCGGACCGTGTACACAATACATCAGATTTAACATTGCATATGTTAGGTTTTTCTTCAAGCATCAACTTTTATCAAGAGTGAAATTTTCTGAGAAATCAATAATAAAATAGTTTCCATGTTTTAGACTTAATTGACCATACTATATAATGGGATCTCGCTTATACGAGATAGATAAATGGTTATACGAAAAAATATTAGGCAATTATGTTAATAATTTATTGGCGCTTGATTTTTGAGATAATTGAAAAACTAAAACTTTGCATTTTCTTAGATTGGGGCTATAATTTTTTTTGTTTCTTAATATTTTTTGAATCTGTAAATACATTTTTGAAGTTATTTGCTCTCTAAATGACGATGTTCTTAAACTTTGCAAACGACGATTTGTTTCCGGGGTCCCATCATCAACAAAAAAAAATATATATATATAAACCTGGATTTTTTATTACACTTTTTAAAAGCCCTTGCTATCCTAAAATCAATGATGTATGGCACCTGTAACTAAATCGGTTAGTACAAGGTAGTTCCATAAGAACTAATGTGTAAGAGAGAGAAAGATATATCCTCCGATTTTTCAACAAGTGTGATACATCTTTGCTTTTAGGGCAGCAAGATTTAAAATTTTATTAAAATATAAGTCCGTATTTAAAAAATTAAGTTATTAATGAATTGTAAGAGACGAACCGTCGCCGTCGTAGGTAAAATCTAAAAACACCATCTTATAGAGACAAAAAGTAGCTTTAAGAAGGTGTTTACAGATTTCAAAAAATATTACGAAATAAAAAAGTTACAGCCGATCTAAAACCTGCAACATTTATTTTTTCGAATATATTGAAAATCCAAATGATCAATAAACTACTGCCATAATTACCTAAAACTTTCCGCAATTAACCATTTTCCTACCTCTAATAATAAGAAGCGAGATTCCCATATAGACTCGAATCCCGGACACATTGTATACTCCGAACTTATTTACCCAAAGGAATTCTCACTTGTAGC
>MU182492.1:169869-219195 GCA_016904865.1 Pissodes strobi | reverse complement strand
AATTTGGATCAAAAGGTTACCACTGGATGAAACTGAGACACCAGGACATGATTATGTAAGTATAAAATCGAGGATTCGATCTATTCAAGTTGGTACGCATCGCGCTAGCCTGCACGAATTCCAAAAAAAAAAGATCAAGCAATGTAGATAATAAAGTGAATCTCATTGGAACCAGCGTATCATCTTCCCGTTCACATTTAACAGAATGGTATGCATTGACTACGAAGATGTTGCTCATGCCGGGTTGCTTTCGTGACCATCTATTGTGATTTTTCTAAATAAAAAAATTTATTAAATAAAATTCTACGCTAATATAAATTATCCCACATTTTTGATAAAAAAAAATAAGTTTGAATCTAGCTTTAATCAAAATTATTGAGTAATCGATATGCACCATCAATTTTCTAAAAGGTGCTTGGTCTTGTGTTGATCAGATAGTTTTATTTCAAATCCTACCTGTCTCGTTATTATATTTTAAAAGCCTCTTTAACAAATACGAAAGATCAGATGATTCAACTCCAATAATAACCTGAATTTTGTAAAAGACTCATTTGTTAAACTGAATATGGAAAAGAATATATTGATTTCTAAACAAATTAAGCTTCTTTAAACTCTTTAGTGTTGGCAAAATTAAATATTAAGCTTTTAGTAAATGTCGCATTTACCCCAGAATTTACTATTAAAATAATTCGGCAGTGCCGTTTAATATTTTTAACGGTTATCTGCTAATTTCTTTACCAATCATAAAAAATCTATACGCACTGCTACATATTCTCCATATAATATCTCAAAAGTGATAGTTAATATAAATAATTATTGCAATTGAAATATGTTAATGTTAGTCCACGTATATTGAGATATACACAGCCTCTCAAAATAAGAATATTTACATAAGATATTTTAAATAAGACACTGCTTTTTTTCAGTTTTAACTTACATGGTATTTGATATCAACATGAGGTTTAACGCTAGGCTGTAAAGAAAATATGTAATATTTTTAAATGTCCCTACATAAATAATTAACAAAGTGTGCAATTAAAAAATATGTTATTACGACGTTCTTGTTTGTGAAAACCACCTCTGCTTTTCATCCATCGTGTACGGTTTCCGAAATATTGTCTGTTTAAAAACAATCACGAGATCATCCATATTAAATATTTCGCGACAAATTTAAGGTGCATTATTTACAAATGATTTAAAACAATTTGCTAAATTTGTATTTTATCGTTGCTTAAATTTGGCTGGAAATTATGTTTATAAAGAATAATTGGTGGTATTCAGTATATATTTTAATTAATATTCAAGAACGCAAAAATTATATACACTCTTAATTATTATACTCAATATGGAGTTAATCTCAGGCATACTGTAACTTTCTTATTACTCCACTGGCGGTTACTTTTGGGAGGCTCGAGAACAGGGAACTACTTTTTACTACATTACTGCTACTCATTTTTAATGATAGATTTGTTTCATACAGGATTGTCTTTATAGAAAGAAGTGTTATTTTTTAATTTGCCTCTTCTCTATCTTGTTTCCCAGTCTATTCGCATTATATTATATTATTATACTTACAAACTTTTCATTTAATATTCGCCCATTACTGCTCATAAAGAGACCGCAAATCGTAGGAACGCTCGACCAACAGACTTGAGGACATACAGTTAATTCTCTTTACGCTTATTTTGACAAGATACCTTTCACCAAAAAGAGGATGTTTTTGCGATACAATACTTCCACTCTCGTTGGTAATGACGTGGAATTAAAATAAAATATATTATTATACTATAATAGTTATATTATATATACAGTAACCTCTGTTAGTGACTACCGTTATGAAACGACCACCCGCGACCTATTTCCTCAAGTTTACTCTATTGTACCCGTTTATTTTATACCGACCCTTCTCAAAAACGACAGCGGGCACCCATCATGGGAATTTTCCAATATACAGCAATGTTAAAATCACCTCCTCAATAAGAGCCATAAAACCCAACAAGGTGTAAATGGCACAAATTGCTTTATTATAGATTTATTTATTAACTTATACCTTAAGCTTAGCCTACATAATACTACGCTTTGCCTATTTTAATTTTCTTATTTCAAAATTTTATCGGTTAACATTAAATATTTTGAGTATGGTGGCAAAAAAAGCAAACGCCTTTCTATCAAAGAAAAAATTTAGATCCATGTTTGAGTAGTAGCAATTAGCAAAGACAATTATTAGTATAATTGTCTTTGGTAGTAGGAAATTGTCTGAAAAACTTAAAATTTACAAGTGACCATATTGTTACAAAATAGAAAAGTTCGAAATTTGTATCGGGATGGTAGCAATGGCGAACAAAAAACAAAGTTTCCTCAAATGCTTTATTTATTGCCTCTGTAAGGCTCGAAACAAGCACTTAGCAATATCGGGGCCTTAAATTCAGCAAAAGCCCTCGAAGTTGCACATACCCTAGGACTAAGTGACTTGAAAGTATCAAAAGCATGGTTAGAACTATTTCGTTGTCGGCACGATATTACCTTCAAGGTAATTTGTGGATGTTATTATCACAGATGTGAAAACTTGTTATTGGCCACTTTAAAAGATTACGCCCCAAAGTATGTGTATAATGCAGACGAGGCGGCTTCTACTATCGTGCATTGTCAACAAAATCATACGCTTTGAAAAATTAATTGCAATTGTGTTCTGTGCAAAAATGGGATATGAAAGGAGAAACCAATTATCATACGTAAAAGCCAAAATCCTGGATGCTTCAAAGGCGCGTACATCGATGTTACCGCTTCAATGGATACCCAATAAAAAAGCGTGGATGACAGGAGACGGCATGACGAGGTGGTCTCACGAAATTGATGTTAAGATGAAGAAGCAGAATAGGAAAGTGGTATTTTTTCTAGATAATATAATATAAGAAACACCACTTCGCATCATATAGCCAACCTTTGGACCAAGGCATTCAGAACTTTAAGATGCTCTACAGCAGTTACTTTATTGAGTCTTTTAACATATGTGGCTAGTGGTTGTCCTCTAAAACGGATAGAGAAAAATATTACCGCAACCAATCCTTTAATATGGATTTCGATGGCCTAGCAACAGGTTGTATTTATATGCGATATATATCTGGAAGACATCGAAGAAGATAACTCCTCTCACCGAATTGTTTCCTACCTTCAACGATAATTATGTGTATTTGAAACAGGTTGCGTTAACTGATAGCGGTGTGGCAACTGAGACTATATTGACCATCATCGACTATTAAGGAGGTACAAGTAGGTTTATCTACTTTCGATTCTGAAAATTAGGATAAGAAACCTGAAATTACTCCAGTGTCGAATATTGCAAGCCTATCTGAAGCTTGTGCAAGTTTGAGACTTAGAAACGATTTTGGTCAATGTGAACAGTTCTGACATGGTTGCAAATGTTTTTAAGTTATTATCAAAACGTGTGTCGATTTTATGCAAATAAACTAAAAAGTATGAAGAAGTAATTGATTTCAGAGTTTATTCAAAAAAGTAAATATCTTATTTATGAAATATTTACACGTACATTGTACATACATAAATTAATGCATTTTTACGTATTATTTCATGTATGCACATAATATAAAAGATCATGATTTTTATTTACAATTATAATATCATATATAGTGTGTATTTCCCTAAATTTAATTAAAATTTCTTTCTTTAGTAATTTGATGCTACAACTTTTATTAATTAAAATTATTAATAAATCAACAATGTAAAATATTAACATAACATTTGCTTTAACCGCCCCCTCAACATAAGAGATCAATACGATTTCCAACGGTTGGTTGGTCGCTATTACTGTATAATTATTATAGTATAAATATTATTATTTTCGTACTTAAAATTTCTAGTTTTCATCAGGTTCTCCCACATTTCAGAAACCTTTAAAATAATAGTTACTTACTAGAAAACTAGAAAAAAACATCGAGTCAATCAAATACTTTTATTTGTGGTATTTGAAGCCAGCTGACACGCATATCGCTCGTAACGAGTGTCCTAAAGTAAAGGGAAAAGTATCTAGTCATCATAAAATTTTCCGCAGATTTTTGGAACATTTGCCTATTTTTGTACATCAGACTTCCCTAATAACTTATCGCTGCCTCACGATGTATAATACAGTATAAAACTACCTGTTTACCACAATGAAGAGGGCAAGAGGGAATGACTATCACTCGTGATATTTACATCTATGAAGCAAGAAATAATTTATTCTGCGTTCGATAGGCTCAAAACTTTTGGCACACATTTGTATACACAGAAATAGTTTTACTTAAATGTTGTTATAGGCTGACAAGGCCCAATTTTCTGCGTACATCCTGCATTAGGTTTTGGGCCACTAAATTTTGTCTCAAAACTTGTGAAAATAGAATTTTTCAATTGTTTTTCTAAAAATATTATAATCAGGAACCAACGCAAACCAAATACATAGTCTTTATGATACATGCTTTACTTTGGACAGTTTAAATAAACGAAATAGCCTAAGACTTGGTTCGCAGCAACTTTAATAATGGATAACCTTACGATTTTGATAGTAAGCGAAAGAGATCTAAAATACGACAATTTGTGGTATGAGAGAATAGGTTGGTTTCTTTGTATTAAATGGAACTTTTCTGATTTAGTAACATTTAAATTTATGAATTGCAGGTACACGAAAAATATTACGCAAAGATGAAAATAAAAGTTTGCCGAAAACGCGTCTCCAAGTGATACACGTTCGGACTTCTGGCGCTCGACTTCGAGAAAGATTTTTCAAACGAGTTCCAGCAATAGACTTATCAGAGATTATGTCTATAATGCGGAAGAGACGGCCGCTTTTTGGAGGATTGGTTCTTGCAGGAAACATGGGTTCATTCTAAAGAAAAATTAGCTCATAGGAATTTCCAACACTACGAAAATTTTCATGCCGTGTTGCAGTGTCATGGATTGCAAAGTGCTTAAAAACGTCGATCTACCTGTTGTATAGAGAGCACCCTGAAGAGTTATTCCTTCTGTTAATAGGCAATAAACGCATAAGCCGAAAAAAAACCTTTGGAATGACAGTTTAATGAGTATCTCGAACATTAGACCGTATATAATTCCTGAATCTTTCGTTGTTACAATCAGTTTCGCCTGATGACGTCAGTAAGGTTTTCATTGTAATAAATAGCAAGTTACCACGTTGTTTCATATCTGATTTATATCTCTTTTTTTAATCATAAACATATTTGCAAACATAACAAGTTATACCACGGATATTTTCGGATACCTTAATTTAAAAGTTACCGTAAGAATATTACCGAAATATACTATTTGGAGTTTTTCTAGAATGTATTCAGAATCATAGCGAGGCAGATAAAAAGTATCCAACCTTTGACGTCATGGATTAAGTAGGTGTAGTTAGTTGATCCCCAAGACCGTCCTTTTTAAATGCAATCACGGTCACGAAGAGTAAATACTGAGAAGACAGCTGAATTCTTTTCATTGTAATAAATAGTAAGTTACCACGTTGCTTCATATCTGATTTCTATCTCTTTTTTTATGCATAAAAAATTTGCAAACCATGTAGTTACATAACAAGTTATACCACGGATATTTTCGGATACCTTAATGTAAAAGTTACCGTAAGAATATTACCGAAATATATTATTTAGAGTTTTTCTAGAATGTGGTAACCAGCAACTTTTATAGGCGACGTAACTCTGGAATGAATAGGCGAGGACGTGACAACCCTGCAAGGCGAGTGGCGCGCGGCGGAGTCATGAAGTTATGTAACATATATAGATATATGTTATGTAAATATGATGACTGTACTGGCGAAGGCTTAAGGTGTAAGGTGAAAATATTAGTGGCTGTAATAATATTGGCGAAATAAAGGGTGTTAGTAAAAATACTTGTTTACAATGTTTCCAGAATCATAGCGAGGCAGATAAAAAGTATCCAACCTTTGACGTCATGGAGTAAGTAGACTTTCGCCGCTGAAGGTGGGCCTCATGTATCTGGTTTCTGCCCATACGATGGCTCGACGAAGCTCCTATTGATCAGAATATTTCGCGCCATTTTTCATCAAAATATTTTAACTATTTTCCGATCGTTGTATTATTAACTAAAAATATTAATTTTCAAGCACTTGAAAAGCGGCGCGCGCGTGGGCTTTGACTAAATAATGTATGCCTTTTATCGTTTTTGCTGATAAGTTAGGAGGCATGCGCTTTACATCTAGGAATTTAATAGCATTTATTCGAATATCTGACTATATTATTCATAACTAAACCACCAAAAAAATACAATTATCATTAAACAATTATTGTTTAATTTCAATTTGTAGTCAAGTTGTCAACTACAGTCACACAGTTCACTCACTTGTCAAAACGTATCGCATTTTGGAATTCTAAATTTCGGATGCATGAGACTTCCTTTCCTCTCTTGAAATTTTAAATTTTTTCGGACATCGGATGCCTAAGAACTTAAATTGGAAGCGCGCCACGAGGCCAAACTTAATAACTCTGATGATTGATGCTAATAAAAAAAATATAGCCCGTATTAAAGCACGATTTCGTAAGGACGAAAAATCATTTGGGAATATATTGCTTCAAATACATATATACATGCGTTTGGCCGGCAAATATTAAAGCTCCCTAGATTAATTTCATCTGCGTGAACAGATAAACAGACACAAGTTTTGCATGGATTGACTTCAAAAGCTAGAATTATTTGTCAATTATACCTTGTCAAAAATGCCAAATATAAATCAAAATCGTACACATATCGAAAATTTAGTTGACATGATCTGAGCTTTTTTCGAGTTAGAAAACACATATGAAACTAGGAGAAAAAGCATATTTTTACCAAAGATCCTCCTTCAATAATAGTTAAGATATTCTGGAAAAAAGTAAAAAAAAAAACAAATATGTTCTAAGAAATCTGCAGTATCCTTATTTATCGTCCTCATGGACAAATAACAAATTCTTCTTAAGAGTACAGCCCAATTAGGTGCCAGCCGATTTTACATTAGCTTATCTTATGAATGACGGACAGAACAGACATAGGTTAACTTTTTCTCATAATCAAGTTAAACATGTTGGCCTGTTTGTTTTGACTTCATACATTTTTTGTAAAATTTTTACGTCGTGTTGACGATACTAACAATAAGCATTCGTATATTTTGTACTAAGACGTCGGGATAATTATAACAACGGAGCAAAAGTGCGTGCGTTTCGATGTTTTAACAGGCATGCATAGAAAGTTGGTAGCGGTCATCCATCGGCAAAATTGTAAAATCCGCCCCAAGAACAGCACAGCACGGTCTGTAAGTTATATTTATTTATAAGCTGGCTAACTAAAACCGTAAATTTAAAAATTTTAAAGCTTAGAAAACGTTTTGAAAAATGTTGAATTTCAACAAAACTCGTAACAAACAACAAACGCAGTTTTTGAGATTCTTGTTGTTGTTTCTCTCAGCTGCCCGAACCCTGACACAAAATTATTTGCATGTTTCACACTAACCCAAACTGAATTCTTCTCCAGGGTCAGCTATTATCTGTTATAATTAATTCAGTTCAAATACAACACCTCAAAAATAAGAGCTCAAAACAAAACACCATAATATACCTATAGTCATATTAATGACACCAAAAATATTAGTTCAAATAGATACAAATTAGTATAAAAAAGATCCCCAAGTTGGCCAAAAAGTGATTTCAAAATCATTTTATTGGGGTGTGTTTCAATATCTAATAAATCGAGTCAATGTTTTGAAAACTACTTTGATTTATCCTCCTATCTCTGCATAATTAAAATTACATACATTTCGCAAAGAAAGATATCGTCATTCAAATAGTTCATAATAGCCTCCATTCCCATATTTAGCTTAGATTTACAAACTTCGATATCTTGAGTACTTACATTTTCTTCAATCTGCCTTTTACTGATAATCCCACTGTAGCAATAATTATACCATGCACTGGCAAAAATCCGAAAGAGCATTTTTTAAATTTTAAGTACCAATTTATTTTTGTATAACCCAATTCATCTGAAAATTTGATTCAATGAAATAATACACTATTTAAAAAATTTAAATTAGTATCAAGAATATTAACTTGTTTATCACTGATAAAAACACCATTTTTAAGGACCTCTTATAAATGAAGTAATTAGCAGCCCCAATAGACATGCAGTTGAATATAATATACTACCTGAATTCCAATCAGCTTAGTTTAGCTAAGATCACTGGTGATATACTAATCGAGACTAACAAGGAACTGACGAATTTGGTTATTCTTGACCGTAGTCGTTGTCTTCATTGAACGATGCAGGATTTTCCACCAACTCCTCGGCTCTCGTACAATCTTATTTGCATACAAGATCACAATCTGAAAGAGTACGCAGCATGTCGTTTCAACTCTTCGTTACAACGACATTGTGGATTCCATTTTTTATATACTGATTTGTAACTTTTCCCATCATTCTTTGAAGATCATTTACATAAGGCTGAACACTCTCATCACTTAAGAGATATTTTCATAGTATTGTCTTAACATGAATACATTCAAATCCCAGATAACATTGCTCGGCAGAATCGAGGCCTACGCAAGGTTCTTTTGCTGATGTGAACATAACAATGAAGGAAAATCTCTATATCTCAAAAAAAATTAATAAAGTTTGGAGCTTGTACGTAAATTGTATAATCTATTACAAGCATCCAGGTATTTGTCCTTTAGATAGAGATTTTTCTTCATTGTTATGTGGATATCGGAGAAACATCTTGCGCCAGCCGCCAAACAACATTATCTAGGATTTGAGTGCATTCCGGCAATACTATCTGAAAATAACATGAGCGGTCTTCAGTAATCCTATAACATACCTCATATAAGTGATATGAACACCTGACCCTATTCTGCAATTATCAGAAGGGCATTCCTCAACTTCAGGTTTATCTACCTGAACAGGCATTTATTAAACAAAGGGTCTCGCAGACTTCCATGTGAATTGATGATTGGTAATTGTGACAATTTCTTTCAGCCATTGTTCAGCAACTGCAACTGCACCAGAATGACTGTGTCTGATTTATCTGTTGTCCGAGGATCACATATCCATGCCTACTCAAGCCCATTTTTTTTTATCCCAAGATCCTTAAAGCACAATTCAAGTTACCTTTTGAATTTCGTACCCACCAACTTAAAATTGCTAAATCGTGAGCAAGTTTTTATTGATAATGACCCATCTACGATGTGTGATATGTATCACCATTTATATCTGAATTGTATGTTAACTCTGTAAGTATAATTTGTACACTTTTTGGAACTTAGTTATTATGTGGTACAAGTCATATCTGTCCTTTGATCATGTGAAAGTATTTTTCCTCAAAAATTTGTCCAATCTAAAGCTGGCTACTCACTACGTCGCACTTGCCAAGTAACTTGGCTTTGTATATGTTCGACATGTAATTTATACATATACAAGTAAGCCATATGCATAAACGTTTCTTGGTAATAATTTAAAGCTGGCTACCTCACTAAGTCGTACTTGCCAAGTAACTTGGCTTTGTATATGTTCGACATGTAATTTGTATAAGTACAAGTAAGCCATATGCATTAAGCGACTACTTGGTAATAGTCGGCGTCACTCACTCATTTGATGGGAAGGAAGTTTTTACTTCCCATCGAAGTACAAACGAGTCTTCACAAACTACTTTTCAAGTAGCGTGTAATGAGTAGTTGGCTTTATAACTATCAATATTAGGTTTGCCTTTCACTCGAGAGGTCCCGGGTTCGATCTTTTAAAGACTTCAAGACATTTGCCAATAATTAAAAATATTATATTATTTATTATTATTAATTTCGGAATGACCAGTGATGATCTCAGAAAAAAAATGAAGCAATCCACGTGAATGAAAAATGATATGCCAAACCCTGAGTGTAGGATGACGTTTGGCATGTGCTCACGCACTTAAAATGCCAAGCCCTAGAGAATGATGTAGCCCAAGTCGGCGAATGAGTTAGATTATTAGCGCAAGGCTTCCACTGTATTGGTAGCAGTGGATGGTGGTGCAGTCAGCTATCACAATATTTATTCTTTAGCTGATGTGTATCCAGAACTGACGTTTTGTATAGTCTATTTTGCACTGGGTGTAAACGCTGCTTGTGGAAACCACCGAGCGCGAACTCCGTCTTTGTTTCAAAATTGTCTTATGACTGTACGAAAATAAATGAGTTGAATAAATAAAATAGAAATATGAAGAACTATTGCATTTTAAAAATATTCTGAATTCAGATCTGTAGTTGATATGTATTTTATGCTGAATTCTTTTGGCAATATTCGCCTTTAATGTGGTAACACATCATTAAATCTCACTTCATAAGGAAAAAAGAAAATCAGTAGGTTTTTATATTAATTTTTGCCCTACACTTGTTCAAATATGTAAAATTCAAATTAGAAGTCAAAAAATTTGTTCCTTATACCAATATGTCTTAGAAAAATTTTTCATTTAGATGCACATTTACTAATTAGACCATTACAAGTGGAGTTAATTTTCATACCAGAAAATGTTAAATATTAATAGTTTAATTGATATCTAGGCAGAGCACTGCAAACGCGTACGCGGCTTTCTGAACGACAAAGCAACAACTGAAAAGTAGCAGTAAGGATCGGTATTAAAAAACACTTTAATTTTGACATCGAGCAGGTCATATATTTAATACATAATTTACGACACATTACTACTAAAAACCTAATTCTTTGTAGTTTCTTAATTTAACAAACTGTATTAACACAATTCTAAAAAATAACTACCTAAAATCGAAAACTTATTAATTAATGGTGATATAATTGTATATAATCACCTATGAAATTATATTTTTAATTTCTTACGCGTGCCCGGACGTTAACATAAATGTATGTATGGTTTCAGACATTTTTTTTTAATCTATGGTCTAGGCCGGATAACGGTCCTCAATTAATTGTTAAATTATTAAAATCAGGGCGCCCATTGATACAATTTCGACATCAATATGGGGACGAAATCTGAGTACTTTTAGAACCTATCAAGTTATTAACTCCCTCATCTCCACAATCAAAATAATGTATGGTTACTTCAAGAAGTAAAAGAGCATGCATGAATAAAATATTACACTATGGACTGAATAATACAGCATACCTATTAATTTTGAGACTGAAGGATCTACATCATCACAACATAAAAAAAAAATAATCAGGTGTATAAAGTTAAAGAAAATGTGAAACATATTGATCCACAAATCACAAACAGTACCAAAACATAAAAAACTCGCCACTTGGAATATCTAAGAAAATCAGTCTTAGACTAGGTTGAATGTGACACTTAATGTGACCATTATAGAAGGTTAGATCCAAATACCGTGTCTATTCAGAGGCACTTTTGAACAACAACAACAACAACGGATGTTTTTATGAAATACTTTTTGGATACTCTTTTGGGAGGCTTATAGTAGGGACTGTACAATATTAAAACACATGGTTAATATGAGAAATTTAAATAACATCATACCAATAAATCATTTAGCCTAATATAGGCTATTTTCTGTGATTATATATACATATAACCAAATGTTGAATTGAAAATTTTCTATTGACCTTCACCTACAGGTGTAATGAGGGAAAACGTCACCATCCAAGTTTGAATCAAGCCTGGGTCACCCACCAAGATGTTAAATCTTGCGTTATCTAATAGTTTTAAAAATATATATATATTTTTTTAAACTTGGATCAATGCAGGGCTATGCAAGGGGGTTTCAAATTTCTGTCCAGAGTTGTCAGGGTCCATGTAGGACAATTTATAGTATGTCTTATGTATGTAATCCTTAAACACACTTAACACAGTTTCAAGAAGAGTGTACACAGCATTAAATTCCATTTTTGGCATGTCAATATACTTTGGATGGTTTGATTTATGTCAAAATAAATCAGTTTCAGAAGAGCATTCTTGAAAATTTAGAGTCTTGAAATAACTCTCATCATAGTATTGCAGATTAGAAATAAACTAAACATTATGCTTATTTTTTTATTAAGTCTTAATTGCCATAAGCTGTACACACGGTATGCAAAAAATAAGGTGTAACTAGCTTCGACACCTCCACTGGGACCTTGAGTTGATAACTTTGATAGGGAAATATTATTAATTCCAACTTCATATGATTGTTGCAGATACTCATTATGACCTAGAGCCACTTTCAATTTTTTTGCAACTATGAAAAATTCAGTTAAAAGAGTTTTAGTAACATCATAGCGAATTAAAGCGCTATACTTCTGTTTTTACTACTGACCCGAAATTTGGAATATTATAATAAATCTACAATCTATTTAATTAAACTAAAAAAATTGCGGACTGTACAAGAGCATTTTATATCTATAGTTTTTAGTTTATCAGGTCCATAAAGGACGAAATCCGATGCATCCGATTTCCGACTCTAATTGGTTCTGATATTTTGAAATCAATTTTCTTTCAAATATTTTAACAATTCATCAGACGTGGGATGAATTTGAAATGATCTTAAAATGTCATCTAAAATATCGCGTTTCTAAACCTCACTTTTTCCATAATTTCAATCTTTTTTTTCAAAGTTGGCGGAACGACACTTGAAAAACATGTTATGTTTTTATAACTCGTACTCCAAATGCAATGGAAAAATAATCGAAGCAAAGCTTTTGGGTTCGGGATAATTAAAAAAAAAAACCGATAATGTAAGAACCTACAAAATTATTACAGAGCATGCTAACTAATCAAAAAAATCTTTAATTACATCAGGATATTAAGTGACATTTCACAAATATGTTAAAATCATGAGGTCATGATTGGTAAAGATGTATTGTATAGCATTAACTAAATTGACATGACTCAATTTAATTTAGTTTTGGAAAAATATTGCCAATGAAGACAACGCCAATTTAATCTTTCTAGGCAAGTTATAATTTTAAAAACAAAAATAAAGGGTCTACAAAATTGACTGCTGAAATACTGACTTCAGGTAAAATAGAAGTGACACTTCACAAATTACCCAAAATTATGACGCCAAGATTGGGAAAGTAGTATAATGTAACATTAAGCTAAAATTGGCATGATTGTCAATATTATTCGGTTTAAGATAAATTTTGAAACAATTTAATCTATCATTTAATTCCTAGAATTCTCTCTTCTATCATATTTAAGTAGGCTCGAACACGAAAATAGGACCTATGTGAAACTAAAAATTTTTGCTCAAGAAAATAACTATCGTGGATATCGGCTGCATGGGACTCCTTCAAATTCCGAAATACTTATATAACATAAAGTACAACATATATTGATATTGCGAAGGTACTCGGAGCACCTGAAATCGGCATGAGCCAGTGACAGGCAACAAGTGCAACTGGACGATTCTACCTTGGCTCTGAAATTTGGATGCGCAGTGGCAATGCTCCTCCCATCAGCGGACGCTTCTTGCTCTGATCGCTGGTCCATTTCGCGCATTTCAGAGGTCAAGCTACACTCGTCGAGTTTGTAGGCTTGTATTTACTTGCATACTAATTACATAACTTTGTAATTTTCACCCTTTATGCATTTATATTACCTTTGCAAGTGCTTTTGTGTTGATGTTTATGCTGTATAATTGTGTTTAAATAGCTGCTAGTTTTTATAATTAATATTTTAAATAATTGTATAAATTTTCTGTAAACTGTATTGTGTACAATGACAGTAATAAATATTTGCAAAGACTTTCTCTATACTAAATTTTATAGTGTCAAATTCGAAAGGGCAGCAGACATCAGCTTTAAACATACATTTTATCAAATTGTACCCCTCCATTAGTCACGGCCAAATATAGGTATGAAAATTTAAATTTTATAGAATGAAAATAATTTACATTTAACCTTTAATAGATACATGCAGTGAATGTGTTTATTGCTTTTAATAGTTACTAAGAGAATCTTATACTAGAACTCAAGACATTCCAAGAACAGCTGTTTCTCAAAATTTAGTCAACATAAAATGCCGTTGGACAACCAAACTGTTCATCCTATTTTTAGTATCTACCACCCATTATGATTTCCTAAATTAAAAAAAAGCACGACTCAGGAAATGTCACAGAAGTTTATATTGTTTTGCTTCACTTATTGGACATGTTCTACTTGATGAGTGTGCCATTAATAAAATGCAACTTTATGTTAGTGTTTGACTCTTGGGCGCCCTGCCTAGCTGAATTAATATTATTAAATAGTATTAATGATATATATTTTGCGGGTAATAAAAGCGCCTTAAAATCTGCGCCGTTTGTTCTGATAATCGTCGCCTGCGCCGCCACGTCTGTTATCGCTGACCCAGTGCCCCCTTCCAGCACTTGAGCCCCTGGCTTGGCCATCCCGTCCTTCATAACGGTTGTGACGCTCATACGAGCTCATGAATTGTTTCGGATCCTGTTGTGACATCATAATAAATTCTGTTATAGTCCACCGTATTCCTTTCGACCTCCCGTCACATCCAATTAAAAATAATTTGATGGCTGTAAGGCCATTATATCTTCCATTTGCCTTTGATTTTTAGAAATACTTATCTTAATTTGACCCCACAAAATATAAATAAATGGAAATGAAGTCCTGCGAATTAAATGACAGAACCATCTTGCTGAGATGACAAACTGCAACATTTAGGAATTATTCACTGTGAGGATAGTGTATCGATAAATATAATAAAATAACAAAAATACAATGACAGAACCATCTTGCTGAGATGACAAACTGCAACATTGAGGAACTATTCACTGTGAGGATAGTGTATCGATAAATATAATAAAATACCAAAAATATTTATTAAACATAAGGTGAAGATATAAAATTAATTGAAGCAAATATTAAACTCACTGTAACATCAGAATGAATGAAGTCTGGACCTATAAATTGGGATTTTTTGCAAGAAATAAACCCAGAAAAAAGACATTACCACTGTGATGGAAAACATAGTCAATAAACGAAAAAAACTTACTCATAGGACACCACTTTTACCAAATTATTGAATCTATTAAGAAACTTTTTTGGTGAAAGAATATTTAAGCTTTCTGCAAATACAAAAAATCCGAATCATGAGAAAACATTCTAAAATTGTCAGAAGTTACTGTGCGACACATTAAAACACAGTGTGATTTTTGGATTATTTCTAGAGTGCTGCATTTCAAAAACAATATTCAGTAGGATATAAAATAATTAAAGAGTTAGCAGGCTGATGTGACTTCTGAAAAACACCTTTAATTCAAAATTTGATATCCCTGAAACCTAAGACATATTTTCGACCTTTAAGGCGAAAAGTTTGAAGACTCTTAATCGTTTTCTGATTTCTAAGACTAAAAAATAATTGGCAAATTTTGATAAATATAATCTAAAAATCAAAAGGGAAATTCGAGACCAAACACCAAAGCAAACACTTTGTTTGCTCAACAGTTTTATATGATGTAGTTATTTGTGTATGCATATGACTGGTCTCTCAACCCATACAGTAACCATTACTTATGTTTACTATTGATCTGATAAAACGCGGTACTATTTAAGATGGCAATTTTGTATCTCATATACACTCCACCCCAATATATATATCAAGTCAAGATAGTAAGGTATTATACATATCTAAATACAATATTTAACTTCATGGTTGTTCTTTAAAAATAAGGTATCAACATCATTTGATTTATTATCACACACTATTAAGTCAAGATAGTAAGGTATTATACATATCTAAAAACAACATTTAACTTCATGTTTGTTCTTTAAAAATAAGGTATCAACATTGTTTGATTTATTATCACACATCATTCATCTCAAACTGGTACTCCCTGCAAAACACAAACACCCGCATTGACACTGCAATTACACATTTTGAGGTCGACCTCCAGCACAGTTACATGAAACCAAGATTACACTTCACATGACTCTGACCCGCCTAGATCAGGAAATCATATGTTTATTAATTATTAATTACTTATCAGTAAAAAAAAAAAGATAAAAATTAATGTTGCACAAATTTCGTGGTCAAAATTTAGGATGAACTTTAATTACAGATACCAAAAATATATTGTTTGTACAAGGTTGTTATGTAACTTTGCTGCCTGTAAAGAACACACACATTACAGATGATTCAAAAACATACTTACACACACATTTTGTGTTTCAATAGTGAACAATTCTTTTATATTAGTAGACGTCTTCATATGGCACTGAATACTCCGCTGGCAAAATTCTAAGTGGTTCAATATAACATAGCAACAGCAAGTGTGGCTCAATAGTGCTAGGTATGTAATATAAATTGTGTAAATATAATTCTTCGATGTATAACGAAACTATCAGATCAATAATAAACAGGCTGTATTGTCTAGGGTGAGAATACACAATCTGTATGTTGAACAGTTTGGAACCTTGCCAATAAAAGGCAACTATCGTTTCATCATTTCAACAAATTCATGGTGCAAAAAAAATAAAACAATTAAAGGCAGTTGCATTCGAAATATATATGGCATATGCCTCCAAGGTTTCTGCAGTAGTGGTAACTTTCAGGTATACAACAATATGTATGTAGATATTTATACAGACAGGTTCACAAGGATAAGGGTAATAAATTTTGTATATATGTAGCGATATAGTTGTGGCGTAAGATTTATATTATTATTATCAATTGTTTTTCATAGTAAACTAAAATTTTCATCATTGGTGTCTCAATATAATAGCCCATACCCCAAACTGTGCGCTTATAGAACTATCCTATTTTCAACAGAATTTTCAAAATTAACACTTGGAAATATTGTAATTAAAACTACGAATGAAAATAGAATAGCTGCGTATGCTGATGCTAAACTTACTATCATATCTGTCACATTAAATATGACTTTTTAGTAGACCAAGGTTGCTATTAAGTTCTATGTAGGCAAATTTTTGCACACAAATTTGTCAAAATTAACGAAACTAGCCGCCAAGTATCAGTAAGGCATACTAATAAGCAAATAATTTGGTATAAACATATTGCTTATATATATAAAGAATACGTGCTTAGTAAAAGATTAGATAAATAAAGACACTTCTACCTTAAAATTGACACTCTTAGGTAGGAAAATTAGTGGTTCACAACAAATACAATGTGACTGTTTAACTGAAAATGGAACATAACAAGCTGTCAATTTTAAAATAAAAATTGTACATTTTACTAGATATGCATGACAATAATTGACAAAATTTGTAAAAACACTTACCACATCAACTCCTCCTGATGCTGCTGCTCCGCCTCCTCCTGTAGAAGAAGCTGAAAAAAAAAGTAATAAATTAGCCAAATATTTAAGCAGTTAATAAATCTGAATTAATTTATTATATGTAACTAGTGATGGGCTTATTCGAATGAAAAATAACCTGTTATCCGGTTATTAAAATAACCTGTATTATTCGGTTTTCATTCCACAAGTATTCGAATGAAAAATAACCTGAACCTCATACGTACGAATTCAAATACGAACTACGAAGGGACAAGCCCGACGTATAACGACAAGTTTCGGTGTCGCGTCGGTCGAACCCAAGATCGGTGGTCGAACCGTCGAATGATCAACGAGCAAGGAGCGAGTTATAAGTTATGAAGCAAATTTCGATGTTTTAGCTTGAATAAAAGATGAGTTTTTAAATTTCAAATGTACCGGTAGGAGGTGGAATTGTGGAAGCCGACCTTGGGGGGTTGACAAATAGCGAATATTAAGTTAAGATTAAGAGTAGATACTTTGTATTTGTATATTATAATTTTTCATATTATTATTAGTGAGTGTAATGTTAATGGTTTACTATATAGTATGTAGATTTAATATTAAGTAGGAATATCTAATCTTAATATTTGCATAAACATTTGTCATGTTTGTTTAGTTTTTAGGTTATAGATTGGAATTTAGAATGTAGGAGCAATAAAGCAATACATAAGTCGTAATATAACTATGACAATATATGTACACTAATTTTTAATATTATTATAGTACTATAAATACATCGTCAGAGAGAAAGACTTTTTTGCAAAGTAAATTTTTAATAATTATGTTTATTACATGTAATCAACACATCCAAGGATGCTATTTATTTTATTTTGTTCAATAATATTGCGTAATCAAATATTATAATATTGTTATTTATCAAGCCATACTTAATAAGAAATAGACAATAATTACAGGTATGGGTCATGTTACGAATACGATGCCGATGACGCTGAACCTCCTTCCTAACCGTCTGCGATCGCTAACCTGAATTTATTCGAATGATTATTCAAATAATCATTCGGCTATTAATATTATTTGAATACAAATAATTCGGTTATCAAAATAATTCGGTTATGCCCATCACTATATGTAACTATTATTATAGTCACTGATAGACTTTGATGTTTCTAAATCAAATCCACTTGTAGCAAATTGTGTATAAATATAAATGAAAGTGTACCAGTAAACTTGGATTTGCTGAGGAGATAATCTTGAACATCAATGTCAAAAACCAATCAAATTGCATAGATAACATTTTGTGAAGGGTAGCCTCACTAATGGTCGCATGGTTCTTTTTCCAAAACAAAAGTTAATTATTAAATTGTTAACAGTTTTTCTAAAAAGTTGCTGTCCTTTCAAGTAGAGTCCAAAATGCAGATCTCAGGCGACATGTGACTTTCTGTTTGACAAAGTAATATTTAATCAAACCAACTTTCAAAATAGATCTATATATGTATTCTTTAAATATTTCTATTGGTACGCATGTATGAGTATGTCAGAGCATGCCTGCCGTTTTAACAAAATAACGTTACTATATTTCTTAAATTCAACTCAGTCTAATTGCCATTAATCTAAAACTTAGTTTAATAATAGGCAGCATTGCAACAACACATTATCAATATAAATACTATGTGATAGATACATCATTGAAAAGATTATTTTAGGTACTATGAAACTGCATAAAAATCAAGATGGCCACAGAAAAACAAAAATTAGTCATGTTAACTAAAAAATGAAAGACAATAAAAATTGTCATCACTTACAAAATATTCCTCATAAAAGGGGCTCTAATAATGTCATAGCCTGACAGCTGTTAAATGGCTTATGCAGCAATAACAAAAAAACGAAATCGGCAAGTTTCGGTTTTAAATAAATATTTCAAAAACGGAATGTGTTACTTATGTATTCTGGAAAAATATTCGCTCCCAATGGTGAGTATTGATCCTGGGACACACTATTTGTTTGTTTACATGTATAAAACTTGGATTCGGAGTAAAGCACTTAACGGATAGTATGAAACTGGATTTGATAAGGTACATAGATTACCAACGCCTTCGAGAAGGATCAATACACAAGATAAATCCTCTGCAACCTCTCAAGAATGTTTGGCTGTATACGTCATGATATAACACTATTGGTTTAGCCTAAATATTATGAAGTTGGGGATTGCTCACTCATGTGATTTGAGCTGTAGTATTCGGACGTTTTATGATTGTATCTGATAAGACATTTTAAATATCAGAATCCATCAATGTTCACAAAATATTCAGTAACATTAAGAAATTATTTTTTAAAGTTATTCATATTCTAAATATACTTTTAAATATACTTTTAAAGATCATTTTTGCCATGCATTAAGAGCAACGAGACAAATATTGGCTGTGAACAAATTCGAGTATAGAAATTTACTGCCTATTCTTTCAGGGTATGACAGCCTGTATATATAAATTAGAAATGCTCCTATCCTCAGGAACTTATACATAATAGAATTTGCATTTAGTCTATTCAAATTTTAAACAGAAAGTATGCTGATTAATTTCTCGGAATTTTAATAAAATTTTACTGGAAATGTATTGCCCATTTGAAGAAACAATGTATGTATAACATTACGTCATACCCGAAAATTAAATATTAATTAGCTTTTAGATAAGAAGGCATTAGAACAGGTTCTACTTAAAATAAAATATCGTTATTCAGAGCTAACAAAAAATTTAAAGAATTTGAACCTAATTGGGACTGTGGTATGAGAACTAGATTCGATTATATCTTGGAAAAGTTGACAAATTTTGCGTCGAGTTATATGTCCTCAAAACTTTGGAAAATACTGATGGTTCCGGAGATATCAATAAAGAACAGAAATATGTGTATTTTCTTATTCTTGCACCATGTTTCTGCATAAAAATCAAGAAAATATAAACTTTAATACATACCATGATCAGTAGAACCTCCTCCTCCATATGAAGGTGGTTGATCATAAGCTTGTTCCTGCTGATCTAAAAGACTGTCCAAAGTATGCGCCTGCATGAAAAGAGTATTCTCCTGCTGTCTCCTCCTCATATCCTCTTGAGATGCTAACATTCTAGCCTCCATCTCTTCTTGCTGTCTGCGCATTGCTTCTTCTTGCCTGATGCGTTCTTCGTCTGCCATTCGCTCCTTCATTTCCCATTCTCTCTTCTGACGTTCCTTGTCCATTTCTCTGGCTCTCAGTTGATTCCTTAGCATCTCAGTTTCATGTTCATACTTGGCGTATTCCATCTGGGCAACTAACTTTTCCTTTTCTAGCTGAAGTTCCTTTTTTAGAGCTTCTTCCTTTTGCATATGGAGTTCATACAACACCTTCCATCTTTGACCATATTCATACTCAAAACTGTTTGGATTTGCAAGTCTTGGCGGTTGCTCGCGCTCTTGTAAGAATTCTGGGTGCTTCTTATTAATATTCTTGTCGCAGTAACCATCAATATCATCAACAACCTCATATGGTTCAACAATTACAGGTTGAAGAGAAGTTGAGAGGAAATAGCAACATTCTGAACATTTCTTGATCGCCGTAATCGCAGAAAATTTTCGGGCAAAGTGGATATACCCTTCACCAGTGGGCTTTCCACGCTCATCAACACCTACATGGGCTTTCTCAATTTCACCAAAGGGAAGAAATGAGTGGTACAGCAGTTCATTAGAGGTGTAAGGGGTCAAATTTCTTACTTTGATGGTAGCACTGTTGGGAGCAAACCTTATTTTTAAGCTTCTACCTTTCAACATTACTCCATCCAGCTCCCTTTTAGCCTTCTCAGCATTAGCATGGTAGTCCAACTTGATGAATCCAAAGTTCTTGTCCTTGTTCATGAATATTTCCGCAGTCTCACCATAAGTTTTAAAAAGTTCAGTTAGATCTTCTTCTGTTACTTCACTACCAATATTGCCCACATACAATCTATTTCTACCATTAAATTTCTTTTCACTCATGTCAATAGGAGGCAGCTCATAAGTAGGCCCTTGGAAACAGCTAATTCTGTCAGCCACCTTATCAATTGGACCTCTGCCCCTGAAACTCATCTCGCCATCACCACCTTGGTCATCTTGGGATCCTCCGCGTCCTCCATCTCCACCACGACCACCTCGGTAACCACCACGACCCCGCCCTCTGCCTCCTTTGAAGTCGTGATTTTGGTCGTTTCTGTCCCCACCTGAATTTCTCTGAAAATAATAAAAAGGTTGCGATAAAATTGAAAGTGATACATGTTTAAAGATGCTTTAAATATCAATTTTAAGAAAGTGATTATCACATTAATATGTATTATTTTTAAGGTAAAATTTTACTTCTTGATTGGTATTTTGAATACATAATACCCAAAAGCATTATCCCATTTTCTAGAATAATTTACCTGTATATTAAATAATAAGTAGCCAAAACATTTTAGAAATTCGTTCATTTATATTATTATTAATAAAATGAAATTCTTATACAGTTCAAAGAATATTAACTACCCTTTTGACTTAAATGCCATCCTGAAACAGACAATACTCAATTGCTTCACCATGCATATGGTGAATACTCAAAAAGTTAATAAGCACAAAAATGCTATGTTGGATAAAAATAATATAAAGAATACCCATCCTCTATCAGCCATACCTAATTTTTTTTTTATTAAGAGTAAATATATTAAGTTTGTTCTAGCATGAAATTTCGGACGGTTTGAAGCCGGTTCAGTGCGCATGGTTGCAAGACGCTTATTTCAGGTGACATTTCGCTGCACAATGTATTTTTTTTCAGCAATATCAAAAAAATAATAATAGTTGTTGATTAAAATGGACAATATTAATGGCAACGTAAGTTTTTATTTATTTATTCATTCAACGGGAATACCAAACATATAAAATCAAAACCAAATAAATCAACCAGCTGGATGCTTGTGGAAGTGAACTAAGGAGGGCTTCCCTCTAGCCCTCCTTAGGTGAACATAACCCACTGAACTATACATTACAATTAGTGATGGGCATTATCGAATTAATTTGATAATCACATTATTTGTATTCAAATAATATTAATAATCGAATGATTATTTAAATAATCATTCGAATAAATTCAGGTTAGCGATCGCAGCCGGTTAGGAAGGAGGTTCAGCGGCATCGTATTCGTAACCGTAATTGTCTTATTAAGTATGGCTTAATAAATAACAATAGAATACAACACAGTTAAACTCTTGTATAAGAGGAAAAAGATCTTTCAGAGAATCAACTGGTGCTAAAACTACTGAACCCAAACCGGCAAGTACCCGGTGATGTTTTTCTAGTGATGGACTTGTAATGCTTCTTTTATAGGATGCATTTTTGAAAGTTTAGCTGATTTGAACCGAAAAAAAAATTACTGAGAAGAATTTCAACAGATCAGAACTTTTAATAAAACAGTATTTTTAGTCAAAAATGGTGGTAATCCTCTACTCGTATATGGTTATAAATAGACTCAGTTCCAAAAAAAATGACGCACCTAATTTTGGTTGCAGCTTGCAACAAGCTTTGTCATTTCTGACGAATGGACCAATTTTTTAATTTTTATTTGTGGGTAGGCAATTCCTTTGTCTTTTAAAATAAAATAAATGAAATTTTCTCAAAACCTCCTGGACGGCAGTGGAAAATCTCGAACCATGCTTTTTTCTTAATTTTTGACTCATCCTGTGTATTAATCAAGTAATGGTTTAGACAGTGCTTACACTCTATGTGAGAGACGCTTCTTTGACGAGCATTTTGTTTCTTTATTCATTGCTTTATCTCTAAGATTGTCTGACGTACAGCTTTTTTGCTGAGATATACAGATGATCGCTTGTTGAGATTGCGGATTTTACGGAATCCATGAACATACTGCGGGAAATGTTCAGCAAGATCTTGGCAAACTCGTGGTGTTTCAATCAGACGGTATATAGACGTTTAAAAGGAGTTAATTTAAAAGCTAGGAAACCTGCAAGAGGTCCCAAATTTTTACCCGAATATCGTGCGGGTACTGCGGGTAGAAGAAATTTTGTCGAAAATTATGGAGAATAGAATATTGCTGAATGGTCGATTGTCTTGTTTACGAACGAGTCAAGATTTTGCTTTAAAATAGGGTATTGAAGAGGGGTTCGCGAGACCATGGTCTCGGTCTCGAAAACGAGACCAAGGCAACGAGACTCTCGGTCTCGAAAAATATTTTTATTTCTTGAATTTTCAAAACTTATTTTTCTGAAAAAATCAAATTTTTATGTATGTTATTGGCAATTTATGCCAACGGGGTCCAATCAACCAAAAAATATAAAAATCGTGCAAATCCGGGTATAACGCTGTTTATTTTAAATTGGGCTATTTCTTTTTATGATTCTAGAAGAAAGGTTATGCTGTTATGTACATAATATGTAATTATGTAGATAACTTATTTTGAGCCATTTCCAAGCAATAAACAGCTATGAGTTTTCACATTTTTTGTAATATCTACAAGGTACTAAAACATCGCGTATCCATTAAAACAACTGGATATCTGCTTCTGGTACAACCGTGTCAGATTAGTATATTAAAAGATGAATGGCCACATTTGACCATATCCACTTATACAGTATATACCGTATACCTATACAGAGTGTCACAAAATTAGTGGACGAAGCATTAGCCCTGTAGGTATTGGTCAAATATACCTTAAATTGTTTTTATAAACATATATCGGGAAACGCCCCCTACGGGCCTCTTAAAGGTGGGCCCCTAAAGATGTTTTCCAAAATTGTGTAAAGAGTTTTAAAATTCCCCTAAGTACACTAAGTTTAATATTTGGAATTCGGAAATGGAATAAGAAAAATGTCTATCATTTTGGGAGTGAATATAAAAAATTAATGTCAACTTTTTGTGGGCTATTTTCTTATTTTCTTTACAAATTTTGAATATTTTTCTTTTTTTGGGTAAAAAAGTGCCTCTTATTTCGTATCATTAGAACGCAGGGTTTTGAGAAAAACGGATTATAAATGTATTCCTACTGCCAAAAACGGGTGTAAATTGAATGTTATAGTTTTTCAAATTTTGAAAATCTGTCATAACTTTTTTCTGGAACAAGTGTTTCTACTATTTTATAATAATATGAGTTTTGTAACGTCAAAAGGAATTTTTGGGGAATATCAAAAATTATAACCTTCATTTTACACCCGTTTTTGGCAGTCAGTATACTTTAAAATCCGATTTTTTCAAAAACGATGCGTCCTAGCGCAAACTAAGAGGCACTTTTTTGCGAAAAAAAAATTCAAATTTTCAAAATTTGAAGAAAAAATATATAAAAAGTTAATTTTTCGATTCACCCCCTAAAATGTTCGCCCCTGACTAAAATTTTTTATTTTTAATTCCATTTTTAAATTCAGAATATTAAAGTTAGTAGAATCCCAAAATTTTAACTCTATTTTAGACCGTTTCGGAAATAATTAAAGAAGACCATATTCAGGGGTTAAGAGGCTCTAGCTCCCTTCCCGATATATATTTAAAAGAAAAATTTTAGTTATTTTTGACCGATAAATACATGGTTCATGTTTCGTCCACTAATTTCGCGACACCCTGTATACCGTTAAATTTTAAGAGTTTTTAAAATAAATGTATCCATATATTACAGAATGTTTGAAAATGACATCACTTTGTATGGCTACGCTACAACTGATAAGAAATGTAAAAAATAAGAAGAAAAAGCGTTGACTTTGACAATAAAATTGACATAAATCGGTACCTAGTTTTTATGTGTACAGGGTGTCCCAAATTCGAACCTCATGATTGGAATCTCGGAAACTAGAAGAGATTCGAGGCTGGTTAAATGGAGGCAAAGTTGCGCAATTTGATGCTGATCAAAATGCCACCTTACAAGTTTAAATATTCCGAATATTTCCGAAGAGTTTTGGAAAAAAACCGAATATTCGCGATTTCATTTTTATTTTTTTATGACTATTTGAATAGATATAGCAAAATAAATTTCACATTTTCATTGCTACTTTTTCTGTTCTTCTAGATGGTGTTATCAGATTTTCAAGCTGACGTTTCGTCTTTGAGCTGCCATCATCAACTTTGTTTTTTTAAATACGGTCCTGGATTTTTTATTACGGATTTTAAGAGCTTCTAAGGTCCCAAAAGCATTGATGTATCGCACTTATTCGAAAAATTCATATTGGTGACATTTTCCATAAGAACTAGAGAGAGACAGAAAATAGATTTTTAATAGGATTAAAAACAAAAACTCTTTTTAACGCATTAATGCTTTGCATAAAGAAAGCTTAAAAACTAACATAAGAAGTAGTTAATAAATAATATAATTATTATTAAAGTGTCAACCCTCAACCCATAGGCTCGTCCAAATTTTTAGCAATTTACCCACGTAAATAGTTGTGTGGGGTTAGATTTGGAACAAATAATAAATCACATTCTCATTGTTGCATCGCATACTCTTCGAAAAAATCAATGCAATGATTTCCTGGTAAGATCTTCCCAAAAATCTGTTTTCTGTCTCTCTCTAACACATGAGTTCTTATGAAGAATGCCATTAATATCAACTTTTCGAATAAGTGCGATACATCATTGATTCTGGGACCTTAGAAGTTCTTAAAGTCCGAACGGGCCGTATTTAAAAAAACAAAGTTGATGATGGCAGCTCAAAGACGAAACGTCGGTTTGAAAATCTGATAACACCATCTTGTAGAAAAGAAAAAGTAACAATAAGAATGTAAATTTCATTTTGCTATATCTATTCAAATAAAGTCATAAAAAAATAAAAATGAAATCGCGAATATTAGCTTTTTTTTCAAAAATCTTCAGAAGTATTAGGAATTTTTAAACTTGTAAGGTGGCATTTTGATCAGCATCAAATCGCGCAACTTTGCCTCCATTTAACCGACCTCGTATCTCTTCTAGTTCCCAAGATCCCAATGATGAGGCTCGAATTTGGGACACCCTGTACATACTTAAAAATCCCTATCACTTGTATACCTACCTACATTAGAGGTAAGCATTTTTATATCAAAACAACAATTTAGAAACTAACATGAAATATATTAAAATATTATTAGGTACCTATTTAAGTTAACTATTATTATCCAAACAACTGTTGCAAACAAAAAATGTAAAATTATTTAAGAAGTTTATCCCTAATATCACATCTACACCAAGAACTGATACACAAAAACACTTATTAGATGTTTCATTTAACTTAACATTCCGAAGTAACGTTTGTGTTATTAACGAAATAAAATAGTACATTATTTAATTACTTTGTATTTGCTCAAACCGAGACCGAGACCAAACCAAGACAAGACCGAGACTAATTTTTTTTTCTTCGAGACCAAGACCGAGACTTGCCAGGTCTCGGTCTCGCGAACCCCTAGTATTGAAGAAGTGTGTGGAGAAGGACTGGTGAATGGTTTAATAAGAATTTAATAACATAATGCAAAAGTTTTAACGGTGCTTCAGTTGGTGTGGAGAGATATTTCAATGAATGGGAAAACACCTCGTCATGTTATACCGGTGAGGTAGTCTACATTCTCCCAATTCTACATTTATATTTCACACCAGATGTCTTACCTCATGCAGAGTTAGCATGTTATGTTATTTAGGTTAAAATTGTTTTCCCATCATACATATTATATAATAAATTAATACAAAATAAATTATTCTGGGCTCAATTTTAAATATAAAATTGTGAAATTTTGTTTAATAGTATATTTCTGAGCAAGGATAATAAAGTACCTACCAAGTATAGTCTACTGCTAAAAAAAGTTAAATTTCCTTAAATTCTCTTAAATTACGGTAAGTTCTCGTAATTTAACAAATATTACCGACCAAAAATAAATTACGGTAATTTTCACATCACTAGGTATGGTATATATTTTAGAAAAGCATTCTTTAAAGTTAACTGATAATTACTTCTTTAATTCACATATTAAATATTATTTAATTAATGGTACTCATTTGAAAGATGTTTTCACTGTCAAAGTGCCAAACTAACAGTCTAACATATTATTTACTTCTCAGAATCATTTGTCACAACTGGGTCATTGGAGGGACGTATATATTTTGATAAAGCATTCCATAAAAAGTTTACTGGTTCTTACTTCTTCAAGTCACACCTTAAGTTTAGCTCTAAAACGGAGTTTTATCCACAATACCGAAACAGAATTATTGCACTCGAGGCGCGTTTCGCTAACCATGTTAGCATCATCAGGAGATGATTAGTTTTAATCATCTCCTGGACCAGAAATATACGATCCTACCTTTCCCAAATTGCACATAGGTTTTTGTCCCTTCCTTCTTCTTCTGCCTGTGCCAAATGAAACTGGTCGGTCTCGATAAAGTCCGTTCAAGTCTATTGCGCTGTTACGTCATATCATTCCATCTTTCTTTATGCAATGAACGTATGTACTAAATTGTTCCGTCAAATTGGAATCTTTGACATCGATTTGCGTCAATGTCAAAATATCATAAGAAAATAACAGATTTAATTCATTTATTGATTTGTTGGTATTTGGTTTGTGTTTTACGCTAATAATTGCTAATAAAAATCGTTTTGAGATGCCCCTCCGGTTCAGTGAGAAAGAGCAAGCTTTAATTTTAAAATTAGTGCATTATTTCACACGTGAAAAAGATGCTGGTAGGCCACTTTTACCCTGGAAAGCTGTGCACAATGTAAGTAATATATATATTTTTTAATTTATTTGATAATACTAAAAAATGATATCTCCAGAAAAAATTTTTTTTTGATGTGTAAACATCTTACGCGGCGATATGAGGACAAATCTCGGCAAAAGAGACGGAAATGCGCAAACCAATTCTAGCCGCTAGGGCGGTATTATATACAATTTTGCCATTTAAAATCGTTTTAAATGGATTTTAGGCGATAAAAAAGCCTATTTTAAATTAAACAAACCGTCAAAAGTATTATTTTTTAATTATTATATTCGCAGTGTATTTGGATCCATAGCACAGCTTATTTTTAATGGACGGTTGAATTTAAAATGAATTTTCGCTTCAAAATCCACGACAAATTCGTCCGAAGCCATGGCTATTGGCCTAAAAAAGTCCGATTTTTCGGATTTTTATACAATTTGCCATTTAAAATAGTTTTTAAACGGATTTTAGACGATAAAAAGCATATTATTATTTTAAATTAAACTAACTGTCAAAAGTATTATTCAGATGCCCAGACGCTTAAAACAATATTGTCATAGCCCTCTTCTAAAATTTGAAAAAGTTGGTTTTTGACTTTTCCAAATCAAAGGATATCGGCGCACGATTACTAGGTAAATAAGCTGTTGTATGTATGTTGCTGTTATTCTTGGTGGCTTTATATTTTCGTGTCGAATTTGTGCATTGAATTAATCCACTCCGAAGCTTTCATAAGTAATAAGTATGTAAAATTGATAAAAACGGAACGTGCTCTGGAATAGAAAACAGGTACAGAGACATCTTTTGGCTAGTGTAAAAAATAACGTACGAGTCTATCTAAGACGTACGGATCTTTTCTTTTGACGTCAGAAATTCTGACGTAACAGCGCAATAGCCTTGAATGGACTTTACATTATATGGTATCAGTATACTGGAGGATTTCAAATGTTTTTAAGGAAGTAGGTTTAAAATTAGTATACCAGATGAGTTTAACATTAAGAAATTATTAGGTGCTTAAAAGGAAAAAATTGAAATATTGGAAAGTGGAATATATGAAATTGGATGCAGGGATTGTAATCAAAAATATGTTGGGCAAACTAGAAGATCTATACAAACGGGATGCAAAGAACATATTAGAGCATTTAAAGTATTGTAGAACAGAAAAATCAAGTATTGCCGACAGTGGCGGCTCGTAACTTTTGGATAAGATGGTGCCAAAATATAATTCTCTTTCTGGCATGCCATGCAGAGGCTAAATTTTGTAAGGGTGCCACGCCCAATTTTTACTCAAAAATCGTAAAAAAAAAAACACTTTCGCCGGCGAACGGAACGGATTTTATCAAGCATCGTTGAAAATTTTTTGAAGTTCCACGCCCACATTTTTACCAAAGACTTTAAAAAACGCACCTCGGGCAACAATTTTTTGATGGCTCATTCACGATATCGTTAAAATAGGTATAAAATTGTAATTTAAAAAAATGAAGGGCGGGTACTATTATATATCTACTATATTTCGGGTTTCTAACCCAAGTTTTGCCACGAAACTAACCCAAAATACCAAATTTTACAAAAAATTACTCAAAACTCATCAAAAAAAAACCTGTTAATTATTAATTAAAATTAGAAAAAAAAACACTTAACATACCCCCAGTAGGTAATTAATGCTGAAAGTACTTGCAGTTTCCAGAAAGACACCTACCATAGGTCAATTTACAAAATGATTACAACATTGACTATTTACAGTATTTACACATGCACACAAAATTGGTCTACTCTTAATACTAATTTTGGTTCTACAGTTTCCGATATATGATCCATCCTTCCTTGTTTTTTGGTTGCAAAGTTTACAATCACTTTATTAATATTAAAATTTTCAATGCCATATACAAGATGTTTTTCTGCAGACAGCATACCTAAAGCGTGAATATGTGGAAAAAAGTTCAACTAGAAGATTGCTTATTTGATTCATTTTAAACGTTGATTCACAAGTAGAGTCACCCGGATATTTTTTACTTATCGAAACGCGGTCCGAGCCATTCAATCAGGTGGCCCCGATTTACGCCTAAGCCACTATCTCAGCCCATGCATCGTCGTGACCTCATTTCACCTCTGCATGCCAATTTGGTGTTGGAAACGGGGACGCTGCGCGTTTGGCTCAGATAGCCCAATTATCGGGCTATTATTACATTTTTTCGATGAATAATATTACTGTCCATTGGGGATACAATGAAGACTATTTATTTATCAGATAAATTTTAATTATGCTTAAATAATATATATTAAAAAAATAGAAAAATATCTTTGGCAGTTAAACTCGAAATATTAAGAGTCGCACGGTAGTGCCATGGCCCCTTATGACGAGCCCCACTGATTGTCGAGCATGCTTTTGATAATAATCATGGAATAACAATTAAAAATTTAAAATTAATTCATAATATAACTGATAGGAGATTATCAGACGCATATGAAAGTATGGAAGAAATTTATAATGTAAGAATAGTTCAAATAGATAGAGGGCCTATTCCATATAGTCCATTGTATTGGTTAATCGAGTGTGACTAGTGGGATTATCTCAGCAAATGGGAAGGGGATGTGCCATCATATCCATGCACAGTGATTAGGTTCTTTCTAACGCCAGAATATAGGCAACCAATTCCAAATAAATAATTGCTTATATTCAGGGTTCACGCGGCCTAAGGTGGGATTAGATTTTCATGTTGATGATGTCAATATAGGATATGTTTACACATCAGTTTCTTGAGTACTAGCAGAAGCAGACTCACTCAATTTTGTTTCATGTGGGGTACACACACAAAAGGAAAATCCTATACCACTCAACTAGCGGCGCATGTGCGGAGGAGATGGTGGACGTTGAACTTTAAGCGTTTTAGGTTGTAGTTTTCGGGAAAGACGTTACTCGGAAGTTCATTCCGCAGTGAGGTCGTCTAGGTGTTCGCAACTGAATGGTGTGCTGAGCAGCTTGTGTCTGTACAAACTTTATGACGATTAGACCTCGTAAAATATGAATATATGAACATTGCATTTCGTTTTCGTTCTTTCAGTCGGCCAAATACTTTGTCGACACAAATTATAAGGAAACCTCCTAGAGCCAAAGTGGAATCGACGAAACAGCGACCGCGCCGCGTCCCCTTTCAAATTCTGGTCCACAATTGCTGCCAAATCTATCCCCAAAATCTGTCATTGTTATGGATATAATGCATCATATCATTCGCGGTTACACCACAAAGTTCCCAACAACAGCACATAGAAGGATGAAATTGTTAAATTTATGAAAATCAAGAACATGGAAATTCCCTAAAGGCTACAAAAATGTCTTATTGAAAGCTATAACAAAAAAAAAAAGAATTTTAAGAAAGAATATGTAATCGCCAAAGTCAAATAATGGTCTCACTATTTTACACCTCCCTATTCAATGTAGAATTAAAAGGAATCCTGGAGAATCGCCAATGACTTAAGGGGTAAAAATACTATTACAACTACATCAAATACCTTATATGCTAATGTCCTTAATTCATTTTATTGCGATATTGCCGCCAATAACACTTCACAAGGAGACGACCCCAGGAACTATTTGCAACATGCTGCTGTGGCTGAAACATTCTTTTTTTCTCCTACTACTGCAGATGAAGTTAAAAGCACATTTGCAAACATAAATAAAAATGCATCAGACTGGGATGGACTGTTGAGAATTTTTCAGGCCTTGCTCTTGGTGTATACATTGCTGAGGCAATAAATACTGCATTTCTGTCAGGAATATAGGGGTACAACCACAGGTTGTACCCCTCTACAAAGGATGGGACCACAACAGTTTATCAAACTTTCAGCCAATAGCACTGTGGCCTACTTTGGCTAAGATAGTGGAGAGGCTGGTCAAGGTGAGGTTTTTGAGTGTGCAGCAGTTTGGTTTCCAAAAGTCATTGGGTACAAGTGACGCCATTTTTAACTTTTTGGAACAGCTGTTCAACCAGCTGAAGCCGGTGAGGCTGTCGCAGGTCTTCTGTGATATGTCAAAAGCATTTGATTGCGTCTATCACAGAATACTGCTGTGGAAGATGGAGGTGTATGAGTTTAGGGGAGGGCACTACTTTTCTTGATTTATGATAATGATTTATGGAAAATTCACGATATTCGGAGATGACACCACCGTTCTCTGGCACGATTCGGATCTTGACAGATTTAATGAAAATGTGCAATCAGATCTGTTAAAGATAAAAAAATGGTGTGACGCAAGTTTATTAATTTTAATATAGGGAAAACCTATAAAACTTTTTCAAAATGGTAGTACAGTTTCAGAGGTGGTAAAAGTATAGTACAGGAGCTATTGAAACTTATCGTGGATATTATGAAGGCGTTTTGGGGCAAACAGTTTGATGCAGTCTTGTTCTGTGCTCTTAGCAAGGCATTCGACTGCCTTGACTATGGCATCCTTCCCCGAAAGCTTATAATGTTTCTCCCAATAGCATCCAGCTATTGAAATCATATCTGGAGAAGATGCCAGGTTGTTAGGGCCACAGGGGTGGAATCTGTTGAGAGTGCTGTTAACATAGGGATGCCACAGGAAACAATACTACCCATACTATTTTTAATCTATATTAATGGCTTGCTAATAATTGGTGTGTCTGGAAAATACACAATCTTTGCATAGAACACTAAGGTAGTCTTCAGGATTCTAGGGCAGCACAGCCTCAGGTTTCTAGGGCGACACAGAGGAAAGCTGAAAGTTGGCTTCACATGAATGGATTGCGCTGGACGCTGTTCTGGTTTATAGAACAGGTGATATTCTCAATGGGAAATTAATGAATCTTCCGGTGATGCTGATGGAGCTAGGTTTCTGGGTGTGTACGTGGGATTCGAGGTTCCAGTGGGCGACCCACATTAATAGTCACCAAAAGGTTGGACAGTAGCCTCTTCTACTTAAAAGCTCTATTGTCTAACATAAAATAACTTCGATTTACAAGACAATTAATTACAAAAAGTTAAAACTAAATTACAAATAATAATACCATAAAATAACAATTTCTTATAGAAAAATGCTTTTATTCAATTGAGGAATTCATGAGCTATCAGGTCACAGAGCTGGATTTTTAAAGTTTCTAATGTTTATATTTTGTATCTGTGTATAAGTGAAGTATTTTAATATTGTGTTCTGTAAACTTGCTTCCTTACATGTATGTATATTAATCTATTGACAATGTTAAAAAACTATTGTAACTTTTTTATGTAAATATATGAACTATGAACTTACATATATACATTTTATGCATTGCTCCACTTGTTGCCTGGAATTTATTCAATTTATGTCCCCGAATTTCAACATATTGAACTCTATTACTCAAATATGACTTAAAAACATGGTAAGGTCGGAACTAAACCCCATTAGGTTAATAATTTTTTGGAGAAAAATGTTATGCTCAACCCTATCGAAGGCCTTCGAAAAGTCCGTGTAAAGTGCATCAACTTGAAGTCTGTCATCAAGAGCCTGACCTACGTATTGGGAAAAGAGTTCCAAATTAGCTACGGTACTGTGGATGCTGAAAAAGCTATGTTGGTTCGAAGAGATATTTTTTACTGGGGTAAAAAAATAAAACATCTCGAACACCTTTGCAAAAGCACACAAAATGGATATGAGCCTGTATACCGGGTGTCAACGGGATTGCTTTCCGACTGTCGTTTCCTTATTTCTTAAACTTTCGGGATGAAACTCGGCAAAGTTATTGTACTATCAAAATGCAATTTTTGTACATATTTGTCAACTGTTACAGACTTCCGGTTTCGCCGGAAGTGACCTCAACATTGGATTTTTAAATGGAATACCCTGTATATTTTTAATTTTTCAGAATCTACAGATCATTCTGCATAGGACTGTATAATTTTTATAACATTTTTCGGTAATTTGGTATTTTTAGACCTAATTTTAATTTTTGATCTAGCGTGCCATGACCGACTTATAATCATTTCTCAGGTCATAAACAATTGCAGAAAAATACATAGACGATGTTTTACTTATTTATTTGTTTTATTTAAGACATTAAAGTTGACCAATTCGATTTTTTTAATATTATTCGAAAACTTTAAATGGAATTACCACAGTTTCATAACGTCATTAGATGCATTTTTTTAAAACGAGTCTAGTGATGTATCACATTGCCGAAATGTTTCGCCTACTGTTTTAGAAATCATTATTTTTGCTATTACATTATAAATACTATATGAATTAAAATACGCCAAATTCATCACGTATGCCGTGGAACGAATAATATGGTCGTCTTGGAATTAAATGAATAATGCGAAGTCCTGAATTTTGACAATTATTAGTTTCCATTCTTGTGCTTATGACTTACATCAATTTTACCTGATTTTGCGCTTTAGGGAAAAATGGCCCCCCAATTAGGGCAAATGTGATCTGGTACACCGACGGCTCAAAAACACGGGAAGGAGTAGGAGCCGGAATATATGAACCAAGGACGAAAACAAGAATTTCGATTTCCGTGGGCAAACTAGCGACAGTGTTCCAAGCGGAAATAACAGCAATAGAACAGTGTGCAAAGGAAATAAAAAGAAGATACGGTTGCAACAAAACAACAATTGCGATCTTCTCCGACAGCCAAGCGGCAATAAAAGCTGTGCAATCCAACAAAATAACATCGAAATTGGTACTGGATTGCCACAATGCTCTGAATGACATAGGAAGTCAACATAGAGTGACACTATCATGGGTGCCTGGGCATGAAGGCCATCAAGGTAATGAAACTGCCGACGAAATAGCCAGAGAAGGCTCGTCTAGGCACAGAACCGTTCTGCGGGAAAGCCAAACCAATCGCTAAAACAGCCATAAAGAAATGGATAGCAGAAGAATCGCGAAAATGGTGGAACAACACTTTGGGACAAAGAGAGACCAAGGAATTTATAATAGGTCCATCGGCCAAACTATCAACAGACCTGCTAAGCTACGGCAGGAAGGCTGTCAGGATAATGGTGGGTCTGCTGACGGGCCACTGCCGGCTGAAAAAGCACCTAAGCGTCATAGGTTTGGCAGAAAATAGCGAATGCAGGTTCTGCCAGGAGGAGGAGACGGCATCTCACGTGCTATGCCACTGTGAAGGCTTATCAAGAGTGCGCTCCCAACTACTTGGCGTACCTAAACCAGAAGCTAATAGCTACACGACGGAGCCACTATCAAGGTTGTGGGGTCTAATCAGAAAGACAAAACTGGATGAAGCTCTATAATATGGAGAGAGTCACAATAGATCCGTCGGGTCGCGGTGACAAGTAGGCTCAAAGGCCATCTCTCCCAATCTGTAATCTGTAGGGTATTTTCAATTTTACCGTATTACATATCCAAATTTTTACCAGCAGTGGAAGTACTGGAAGCATACTTAATTTATACTTTTCTGACCTGAGAAAAATATAGATATTAAGTTAAAATTTTACCTTGGAAATACAGCACATTAGCTCTTTATTTTCATTAGCTTTCTTCCTCTGCAACGTTTTTACTTTAATTGATTAAATACATTGACAAACATTTTCAATTATTGGTGTCTGACAATTTCCATTTGTTCTATGGTATCTTTGTTTAGCTATAGGCTTATTTTTATTGCATTTTAAGTAGAATTACAAAATTATAAAATTTTCTTGTTGTGCATCCCTGGGTGTAGCCTATTTTTCCACAAAATAACAATTGACAAAAATTATCAGCTATTTATATACTGTCAATTCATTAAATCATAGGTCATTTAACGTTTGGTGTGATTTTACTAATAATTTTATCCGCCAAGAACTGGTAAAAATCCCGATTTTCAATTATCAAAAATAGTTTTAGAAGACATTAAACCACATGAACTAGATTGCCAGTGGAAAAATAAAAGATGGGGTAGCTAGAGATTAAGAGGTTGCAAGAAGGCTCTATTAAAGCATTTTACAAAAAAATATTGGTTTATCCAAAATTTTTTTCCCTTAAAAAAAAACTTCCATTGCATATGGAATCAAAATCCATGGTATTATATAGACCAGAACCCATTCTATCTGTATATATTCATTTGGAAGGCATGAGAATTACAAAAGCATAATAGCCACAGTTCTTTCAGACAATATGACGAGAAAAATATAAAAAAAAACAACTTTTTACCATAATAATACTACAGTAGATTATAGAAAAATAACTTACATTCTGAAATCCACCTCCTCGTCCACCTGGACCACCACTGAATCGGTTTCCACCCCCTCGGCCACGTCTCTGTCCCCCAAAATTGCCAGAATCTCTGTTGCTATCTTGTTCGGGAGTTTCTTGCTTCATTGCTGAATTGGTGTCAGCTTGTTGCTCGGCCATCGGGGTCTATTTTGGAAATAATAATAATCAATAAGACAAAAAATAGGCAAAATGTTTACAATACAAATGATGAAATTCTCACCACAGTCAAATACACTAAAACTAAAACTTTATTCATGCTATATACATAATAAAATGCTTACAATCGGCATCTAAAAACCTACAACCGCTGTTACAATAATTTTTTAAATTTGAAAATAACATATAAGCAATAAACAATATAAACAAATTAACAGAGATAATTGGTTTAAATTTTATTCAATGTCATCTAATGAATAAAAACATTTTCTGATTAGGTAGTTTTTGATGACAGTTCTAAAGTTTCTCACGGGTAACATTTTCACAGAGGCTGACAATAAATGAAACATTTTGGGTGCGTAAAAGGAAATAACAGTTTTTATTTTGTGAATTCTGTGATAGTCAATGTATATATTCTCTCTATGTCGAGTAAGGTGTTGATGAACATTATTATAAGTGTTATACTTTTCAAGATTGTTTTTAACATATAAAAGGCAGTGGAAAATATACAGACAGGGAACTGTTAAGACTTTGAGTGCAATAAAACTTGGTTTACAATCAGAACGGTAATGTAATTTTGCCATCGCTCTCATGGCTTTTCTCTGGAGACCAAAAACTCTTTGAGTGTTAGGAGCGTGACGCCAAGCAAGCAGAGCATAGGTAAGCCGTGAGTCGATGTATGCGTAGTACACTGATAAGATAACCCTTTGTGATACAGCGAAATTTCTAAGAACATACACACTTGACGAGATCTTTTTACTCAGTTCATCGATATGAATGTTCCAAGTCAACTTTGAGTCCATTTGAATCCCCAGGAACTTAATAGTTTCCGAGGACTCAACGTCCAGGAGTGACCTTAGGGAAAAATATAGGACCCTGGTTTTAGACTGGTTTGCGGTTAACCATTCTGTTACCCTCGACTGTGTCTCCTCCATAATCTCCTGCAATGCAGATAAAATCTGAGCTTCTTTTAGGACAGTTGTGTCGACCGCAAATAGGACCAGGTCAGCACTGGGATCACAGCCTCCAAGATCATTGATGTATATGAGGAAAAGCAGTGGTCCCAGCACTGAACCTTGTGGCACTCCGTAAATCACATCTTCAAGTTCTGATTTGCAGTCATGTATGTCTACAAACTGTTTTCTATTAGTTAAGTAGGAAGCAATGAGCCTTAAACTATTTGAATCGAACTTATAATGTTTTAGTTTATTGACAAGCAGTTCAAAGGAGACAAAATCGAAGGCTTTGCTAAGGTCGCAAAAAAGAGCCCCTATGTAGTTTCCATTTTTAAAACCATCACTAATCAACTCAATAAGCTTGTTAATGGCCATTGTGGTTGACATTGATGATCGAAAACCGAATTGGGACGTGTTGAATAAGCGATTTGATTCAAAATAAGTATTGATTCCCTTCTTTAGAGCCATTTCAAACACTTTGGAAAAAATGGGGTCCAAAGAAATGGGTTATAATTGTCAATGATCTCGACCGGTCCTTTCTTGTGTATAGGGACCACCCTGGCAATTTTTTGAACCGTTGGAAAAATTGGTTCTTTAATACAGAGATTAATTAATTTGGTGAGTGGGGATACAATAAAATCTAGAACACTTTTGACCATTTTGGCGTTTAAACCAAAGAAGTCGCGACTATTTTTATTTTTAAGGTTTTTTATTATATCCCTCACTTCAATGAAATACACTTCATTAATTTTAAACTTTAAGTCTACTAGTTTGGGCAAAGATGTTACATAGAACTTTACAGATTCATCAGAAGTTGATTTACAAGTGGGTAGACTTTCTATCAGTTTATATGGTATGCTGACAAAAAATGTATTTACTGCGTCTGGATTAAGGTTATTACTGCTCATTGATTATTTATTCCCCAAATTTGAACAGTTCCTAATAATGTCCCAGATCGCGCCAGGACTGTAGTCCTTGCAGGTCTTTTAAGTAGTTGTCATTAAACAACTTTCTTGCTTTTTCAATTTCAACACGTTAGTACTTAGAAAATTTTTTAAGCAATAGCCTATGACCATCTGAGTCATTTTGTCGGACTAACTGTCTGTAGAAGTTTAGTTGTTCGGGTTTGGCTCTTAGTTCATCATTAAGTTATATATATCATTGAGTTTTTATCATCTAGTGTTACCTTTTGATTTTAGTATAGGTTTTAATATTGTCTGACTGTAGTTTTACTGCATAGTGTTTTATCGAGCTAGCTGTAGTGTTATTTTGTTATTTTTTATTGAAAGTCTTATTGCTTAGTGTTTTGGTATTGTTTAGTGTACAGTATTCTGTTATTGCAGTATTATATTTTAGTGTTATGATTTTATTAGAATGTGAGACTTGGAACTTTCTTCTGACATGTGTGAATACCATTGTGTATGTTGGCACGTAATATATTGTATTGTATTGTATTGTATTGTATTGTAAACCACGAAAAGATTGGCTTGTTTGGTTTATTCCTAAATAGTTTTTTTGGGAAAGCTAAGTCCGCACAATTTTTCAAAAAACACAGGAACATTTCAAATTTTTTCTCCGTACTAATTGTACTTTCATTTATGTAATCCCAACTAATGTTACTCACTAGCTCTCTAAAAAGAGCAGTACCTTTCATTGTAATTGGTCTAAAAGATGTGCTGACAGTTTTCTCATTTATATTTTTATGCAATACAAGATCTAACCCAAACTAACCCAAACTAACCGACATCCAACACATACCCCTCACACTCTTGAGAATTTGAAAAAACATTGTCAAGGCAGGCCCCTGCTCTTGTATTTTCATTTATAAGAAAATTTAGGCCATAAGAGCGATTTAAATCAATGAGACTTAAGACTTGAGAACTTTTTTTTCTGAAATCAACATTAAAATCTGCATTTACGATATAAATGTAACTTATTAAGTTCAGAAGAGTTTTCATTTGGTCCAAGAAAATGTTATAATTGGCACAGGGAGGCCTATAAATTGTTAAAACGAGCAATTTTAATTTGTCTGATTACACCGCACACACCTCGAAAGCCATTTCCACAAAGCATTAAGGTCCAGTCTAGGATAGAAATTTTCGTATGTTTGAGTGTTCTTAATAAAAATTGCCACACCTCCATGACCATGAGACTAACGAGAAAAATGTGTTAAAAGAGAATAATTTGTAATTTTCAAAGTCAAGTCAAAGTCAATTATGCTTTATTGTTAGTAAGATAAATCTTGTTAACAAAGCTCTTCAATTGCATGCAAGTATACAAAAAAAAAGTCTTTACAAAGCAGAGTCAATGTCTAAAACCACAATAAACATTATTTTCCAAATAAAAATAAAATACAATAGAACACAATACAATAGAATACAATAAAATAAGATAAGTTAAGAGCAGTCTAAAACACAGTAAACAATCAAAATCAAAATATCTAGACAAAATAATACAAATACAGAGCAAGGTCCCTCAAAAATACACATAGATTAAAAGCGGTCATTAAAGTATTCACCCAAATCGTAATAAGCCCTCTCCACCAATAACTTCTTTACAGACCGCCTGAAAATATATTTTTGGTCGATTTCATTAGCAGTCACTTTTAAGGCCAATCTGAAATTTTACTTCAACATCCTATAACTAATTCCAAACAGTGACTTTTTATTTTAAAATCTAATTATTTTTTTGCAAGTGTTTGCTTGGTTTTAAAAGTGCAAATGGGCAGGTGTCCAGTTAAAAATTGCGTCGCTGTGCGTATTAATGTAAACGACCAAAAATTTAATTGCTATGCATATTCATGGAACAGACAAATGGGAGATGGCACAATGTTTTCAATTTAGCTCTTTCGGGGCAATTCTGGCCTTTCAAAAATTTCCCCTAAAATTTAAGACTTACCCCTTACCCTTTTCTTAACCATTTTACAAATTTGTTATAAAATACCTGAATGGGGTCTTGTGACATATAGGTATCTCTGATTCACTAGAAAAGAGATGTCTTATAGACTACTTTAATCCAAAAAATTTTTTGGATGCTTTTTCTGCTCAAATGTAGTGAGCCAACAAAGCCTCCAAAGTTCAAGTTTTGAGATTAAATTGGTCTAAAACTACTAACTTACACTACTACGTACTTATCCTAATGTTCAAGTTACAAATTTATTGGACTTTACCTATTATGTTGAGGAGGCATTTAAAAATAATTTTCAGGCCGAAGCTGTTTATACCGATTTGGGGAAGGCTATTGACAGGGTGGAATTTTATGAAACAATAACATCATTAAGATTTGAAATTGATGATAAAAACATTGGGGTGTTGACCTCGTATCTGCAGGGTAGAGGACCCTGTTTGTGAAATTAAATGGGTATAAGTCAGACGATTATACACCTACAACAAGGGTACAACAGGCTCAAACTTGGGGAACTACTCTTTCTTTTGGTCATAAATGATATTAGATCTGACTTACATTTTGCTAATGGGTTGATTTTTGCATTTGATCACAAGCTCTATTCAATAATAAAATATTACAAAAATGCTGAACAATTGCAGAATGATTTCAACTCGGTTGTGCTCTGGTGTGAGAATCACAGGTTGCGGTTAAACATAAATAAATGTGCAATGATTACATAGTCATGTAACTTAAGCGTATTAATTTCCTTGACCTTGATTAGATGCCAGCATATGTTTTAAAGGGTTGTAGTGAATATTTGATCAAACCCTTGGCACTTACTTTTAATTTATGCCTCAAAACTTCAGTGTATCAATCGAGATGATACCTATTTACAAGAGTGGTCCTAGGAACCAGATCAAAAATTATCCCCCAATCAGCATTCTTTGCCAAGCATCTAAATTTTTCTTCAGCATGGATTTTTGCCTAACAGGCCAACTTTTACTAATTTGGCAGCATTTTCCCAATATATTTTTATGAATCTCTAAAAAATAAGGGGCAAGCTGATGTCATTTATATACTTCTAGCTTAGGTCCTTTACTTTTCTTGGTAGCTGTAAATATTATGGATGCTGCTAGTCATTTAAGTGCATTGTTGTTTGTCGATGATTTGAAACTGTTTTTAGAAATTACTACCCAGGAGAACTGTGATAAACTGTAAAATTATTTTAATAATGACAGAAATGGCTTTAATTTAAATAACATTGAACCTGTTTAGAATCGATGATGATTGATGTCATACAAAAGAAAACGTTAAGTAATCAATGTGATATAGGTCTAGTGTTTGTTTTGAGCATGTATTTTACTAACACATTGATATGAAGAGCCAAGAGGCACAACGGATGATGGCCTTTGCTATGACATATTATAGGCAATTTATTTTTATTTTTTTATTTTGCTGTTTATTATATGTGTCAGATGTGTCAAATGTTTAAGCTTCTGACATTGAGAGAGACTTAATTAATATTTGACATTTCCAGAAGTTAATTGCTATCAAGTTATTGTATAGGTAATTTTAAAGTACCAAAGGATTTTGAATAAAGAACTGTTTTATGTTAATAATAATGGAACATCACCTCTAGATTAGTAGTATTTATATTAACCCATTTCGCTCCATCATATCCACATATGGATATTTCTAGGTATAGCAAAATTTACCATAATACACATACATATGAATATTCATATGTAATGTAAGTGTTGATGTGGCGATGACAGCATACTACGCATATGTTAATTCAAGGCAGACATATGGTGTAATTTTCTGGGGTAACTCTGTGGATGCTCCTCAGATACTTCTATTACAAAAATGCTATCTTCGCAGTATTTACAAATTAAATAAACATGAGAGCTGCAGACCAGTATTTATCAACAAAAAATTTTTAACACTAATTAGTATTTACGTTTTGGGATCAGTGCTATTTGTACATGATAATTTAGACTTACTTAGTGATTATGAACTGAACCATGAATACAATACTAGATATAAAAATGACTTGATTTGTGAAAAGCAAAACTATTCTTACATACAAAGAAACGTGAAATACTCAATAATGAAAATATTCAACAAAATTCCTGAAAGAGTCTGAATATTGCCCAGATCTCGGCTAAGAATCACATTAAAAAAGTTCTTAATAAAAAAAGCATTTTACTAACTGGAAGAGTTCTACAATGATGTAGATGTAGGTTCTGAAATGTACTGATACTAGTTGTATATAGAAATATAGGATAGGGTATTTTGACATTGTTCCACACCCATTTGGGTATTATGTAATTAATTTTTACTGGAATAAAGAATTATACATACATTTACATACATATATGGGATAATAACGCACTTGTAAATGGCTCAAGGCCGATGTTCACTAATGTGGTGCCAACGCAACGGCAATGATGGTTTGTTATTTTGTGTATTTTTAGAATAGAGCAAAGCACAAGAGGTTTTGTTCTTGCTTGTGACCTAGGGATATTTTGGTACGAAACAGATATCCAAAAGTGGATATTCTGGGCTACCCATATATCCACATGTGGATATTCTGAAGAACTATAAATTGTTGTACAAAATTAAATTGTTTAAAACAATTATTTGACCTACATATGTGAATATCTCTTTTATTCTACTTTCACATACAATAAAGATTATTTATTTATTTATTAATACTAATTCATTCGTAAAATCAGTCATTCCTCTAAATAAAAAAAGAGTAGACACTCATTGCACATCATTCTTTCTAATGAATTTTGCTAACGAAACTACAGTAAATGTCTGGCAACAGTGTGTGCTGAAAATTTGTGTCAAAAGTCAAACTTTGGGAGCATTTTCTTGCCTCAAATGTGGAGGATTCTTTGATTTTTTTTGGCATAAGCTACTCTATAGGACACCCCCTTTCCAATGAAAAAAAAAAAACAAAATTTACAAAATCGATACAACCTATGTCACCAGACACCCTCTTGTTCTATGCAAATGTTCCCTAATTAATCTTTACACCAGCGAATTGATTTTCAAGTGTGTATTGCCTATATTTCTAGTTCTTTTGTCGAAGTATCCTGCAATTTTATGTCAAATCTTAAATTTTGGGAGCTTATTTCAGCTCAAATGTGGCATATCCCTGATTTTTTTTAATTTTAACTACTTACCTATACAACTGCCTATACCTATATGTCACAAGATTCATTGAATGGCTTAAAACTAAAATAAAAACAGCCAATACACTAAATAAATGTGCTTAAATACAATGCAATAAATGACAATAAAACTAACCTTCTAACCACATAAAATAAAAACATATGTATACCATACATTTTAGGCACTAAGAACTGTCTTATAGTGTCCACAAGGTTCAATTCAATTTTTGTATTTATTTATTTTCCATTGACTCTATATCACTACCTAGTATTATAAGGTCAATGACTTTCTAATCAAGCCCTGACATATACTTTGAGTTTGCGACATTGGGATGACATGCATTACTCCTTATATGCATGTACATCTGAATCTATTTTTTTTACTTAAAGCAAAAGGGCAATCAATAGAAAAATAAGATCAATTTGAAAAGGAACAGGACAAACGCAAACGTCCTGAAAAGATAAAATAGATTATTTAAAATGGTGTGCACTGAACAAGGAACAAGGCACATCATTTATAACGATTTCATATTTCATTCGAACGTTTGTGTTTTCCCTAAATATAGCTCTTTCCATCCTCCCAAGCCCTAGCCTTAACGGAATACTTTTGTATCATTAACAGACCGAAAGCGAAAGGCTTCATATTTTCAAAAAGGCATACCTACATACTGCCAACACAAATTTTCAAAACGGATTGCATTCGACTAAATAATATATCCCTTTTTAATTATTTGCAGTTTTTTTTTTCAATACTGAAGACTACATTGATGAATACGAAGCTCATAAAATATACTTAATGGTAAGTTTAAAGCAAAGACAAATTCAATCGACCGGCATGGCAAATGACACGACGCGCAATAAACCATCATGGCGTGAGTCTGGGTAGGCCTCTTTGCTTTAGTGGTAGTATTAGAATATTAGGTAGTTATAATAAAGCTATAAAATGTTTAAAAAAAACATGCTTACGCTTTGGTTTCCTTGATTTCCGCCTGAACCACCACGAACAGGGCTCGGGCCTGGGCCACCGCTAAATCGGCTTCCTCCTCGTCCACGTCTGGCTGCTCCGAAATTTCCTGAATCTCTGCCATTGCTTTGGTCGGAAGTTTCTTGTTTTACCGCAGTATTAGTTTCAGTTTGTCCCTGTTCCGCCATTGTATTTTTCTTCAGAACTTCACCAGCTGCCACAAAGAAACCGGTAAAAAAGCCTTCAAAATGACACCTATTATATGTAAAACAAGAAGTTCGCACTTAAACCAAGCGCGGACGCAGCACAACAGAACGATACGAAAATCCAAAATGAAGGAGGAACCCAACAGGATACGGATACCGCACGGAAGAGGAGCGGGGTTGCCAGATCATCTGACTTAATTCTTCCAAGCGCTAGCCGCTAGAATGAAACTTCCGGGCCCGGAACATGTCGACATTGTACACTGGATTTATAAACTCGAAAAGTTCGCAATGTTAAGGTTCAGTTGGTAGGTGACATTTTATTTCAAGATAAACTAATAAAATCATCCATCTCAATTTATTAACTCAGTTGATGAAAATTTCGCTAATTTTTAAAGTTGAGAGATAAACAAATTTTATGTTCGTAGTTCAGAAACTTCGTTCCAATCAATGAAAAATCGGTCGCCTCTAGCGAGCAACGATTATAAACCATAAGGGGCGGAACTTGGTTTGTTTACTACGCCCGTTACGGGGGCGCGACCAACAAAAACTAACGCAAAGCATGCCCAAAATGAAGAGGAAAAAAATTACAAACATAAAAAATTGAACGATTCTGCTAGTACTCGAGACACTGATGTGTAAACATATCCTATATCGACATCATCGACAAGAAACTCTAATGTCACCTTAGGCCGCGTAACGCCTGAATATAGGCAACCACTTAATTGGAATTGGTTGCCTATATTCTGGCGTTGGAAAGAATGCGTTTTACACTAACGGTTACAGACAGCCTGCAAAACACATTCTCGTCATAGATACCGCCTGACGCGCGTTGTTTAATGTTTACATATGTAATGTTTGCATTAGAATGTCTAATATTAGACTTTACGCATAGCTCTTCGCTCGCTACGGGAGCGCAACGAACAACAACTAATCCAAGGCATGCCCAAAATCAAGAAAAAAACTTTTTGTAAATATAATTTAAAGAAAATAAAAAATAGGGTTAAAACTAACCGTAAAAATCAACCCGAGCGAAGCCACGGGTAAAGGCTAAAAGTGCCCTATATCCTTTACTAAATACTCTTGAAAATATATGCGCAAAATTTCATGATAAGTAGTTAACGCGTGGAAAATAGGATTAAAACTAACCGTAAAAATTAACGCGAGCGAAACTGCAGGTAAAAGCTAAAAGTGTACTATGTCATTTACTATACTTACTCTTGAAAATATTTGTACAAAATTTCATGATAACCGGTAGTATAATTGTGCGAAAGCGTAAGAAACAAGCACAATCGAATTTATAATATTAGTTATTCGCATTTATAATATTAGTTAGGATTCTTTAATAATCCTTACTGGCAGCTTCAATCGGAGTGTATTAATTCACTGCACAAATTCGACACGAAAATCTAATGCCATCATCTTGGGCCGAGGTCCTTTGATTTGGGAAAGTCAATAACCAAATTTTGCAAATTTTAGGCCAGGGCTCAATATTGTTTTAATACCTTTGACAGTTCGTGTAATTTAAAATAGTAATATGCAAAATTGTATAAACTTTTTTAGGACGATAGCCGTGGCTTCAGACGAATTTGATGTGAATTTTGAAGCAAAAATTCATTTTAAATTCAACCGTCCATTAAAAATAAGCTGTTCTGTGGATCTGAATACACTGCGAATATAATATAATGAAAATTTAATACCGCCCTCGCGGCTAGCTTTTTAGAAGCGTCATTTGAGTCGTTGGAATCGCGGCCTTCTTGGATTAGCTCGCTCCTCAATGCCAAAATCCTTGTGTTTACGGATTTTGCCTCAATGCTCAATGGCTATAATGTCACATCGCGTCTACACATTCTGTCCGCACATTTCCGTCCCATTTGCCGAGATTTACCCTCATACCGCTGCGTAAGATGTTTTTGCACATCAAAAATATCGACGGGAATCGAACCCGGGCCGGCGTATCACAGACAGATCTGACCACTTGGACCTAGACCTAGCGCGGCACCTAATCAGCCGAATGTATTATTTGCGTTATAAGATCCTTTACACAAATAGTGCACTACATAAAAATCGGCCTTTCCCATTGGTCGATCCGCATGGCCCTCCGCTCGCTTCGCTCCATACGGGGGCTCAAAAAAAGGAAACCAACCAGGTGCTAACCCAAGACATACCCAAAATCAAGAAAAAAAGCTGTTTAGATACATAATCTTTAAAAAATAATAAAAAAAAAGCAACGGGGTTCGAGCCCGCGTTTTCTAGGTGAGACCCAACGATCTAAACCTCTACACCACTAGAGCTCTCGATAGAAATCGATTGCATCACGCAGACATATCGTAATACGAGATGGATCGACCAATAGGAGAGGTCGATTTTTACATAGTGCACTATTTGTGTAAAGGATCTTTAAATGCTCATCAGGAGATGATTAAAAAGTTTTTAATCATCTCCTGATGATGCTAACATGGTTAGCGAAACGCGCGTCGAGTGCAAATATTCTGTTTCGGTATTGTGGATAAAACTCTATTTTAGTGCATGTTGCCGAAGGTTCCAAACCCCAAGGAAGGTACTCAATTTTTTAAGTTTAGGAAAAGAATTATAAACAGAACACCACAGTTAAAAAATAAAAACATAACCAAACGAAAACAAATTAAGAACAGAAACGGGCACTCAAAATTCAAAACTGGCAGCATTGAAAATGGGAAACAAAAATTACAGGGCGCGTGCTGAATTGCACTGCACTCCGCTTACCAATTGATTAGAAATAGAAATGCAGCTTTATAATATTCAAAGCACTGTAAAGACATGAGTAAACTGGGGGCCATACGTAATGGGTCAGGCTCGTTAGTTGCTTTATCGGCGGCTATCCGCATATTTCATGTAATTGCGCTATTACGTAATTTTCTTCTGCTAACGGATCACGGATCCATTTACACAGCTAGATTATCCTTCTTATAAAGCAAATATATATTACTGAATCTGGACCATCCAATGAAAAATGCAACAGCTGACAACTGATCGGTAGGTACCCTAAGCGCATGCCTTCATGTGATAGTTCATGAACTTTCTTTGTATTGCGTGCAAGTAAAATTGCAACCGAACTAATTATCCAAAAAATACTTCTCAAGCAAAAAAAATAACACTCCCTAAAGCCATTACCAGATTCTATGTAATTCTCCAATTATGGAAACAAAATTCACAATGTGGCAATGCTGGAGAAAATCTACAAAACTCGAACTGTTGGGTGGGGGGTAATCATGGGATGTAGACTTCTATTGGATGAATTTGCAATCCTACGCCTAAATGACTGAAGAAGGGATTCTATCAACCAATGAACTATCCGCGTTATTTTTCTATATCAATACCAACATAAAAGTTAAAAAACCGCGCCACATTTAAGATGATTTCTTCGATCTCCGGTATTTATTGGGTATTAAGTAATAATTACCTAAAAACTAATATAAACTAGAAACGTATGAAGTAATTAATTGCCTTCTAAGATTTTGCAAATGAGACAAGCAATAATAAAATTAATTAAATTAGGTCAAGTGTCAAGTCCACTGCACATTTACCTATTTAGATCCCAGTTTATTCAATGCTAAAAAATAAAGAATAATAAGGTAGTACCATATATTTACCTATGGTAGTACCGACGAGTAAGCAATAACACTAGTACGCTTTTTAGGAACTCCGAAAGTTCATTTTTGGAAATATCTCTTTCTAGGTGCTACTTTGACTCCATAAGAACCCAGAAAAAGTACCGCCTAGCTATTTATGTCCATAGAATCTCAAATTAATATGCTGCCGTTTTTTTAGTAAATTTTCTTAGTTTGTGTTTAGGTTTTAAAAATATGTCCAGATATTTCTACTTCATTATGTATTTAACATTTCATTTATTGGAATACTGACGGCATACTAAGAAAAATTACTGAAAAATATAATGGTCAAAGAATACACAAGCCGAATATGAAGTTTGGTTGATTTTTCTATACATGGACAGTGATGGCAGAGCACCAGATTTTATATTCTGGTCAGAAAACTATTTTCTTATGCTGTATTTAGAATTGGATCTAGATGGTAAGTTTTTAGTACCAACAGAAAATTAGCTGCACCACTCCCCTCACTACAATGATAGATGATTTCACTATTTTGTAACAAATGCTTTAGATTTATGATCAATTAAAAATTCTAGTAAGAATTTTGCTCTCTAATTACAAATGCGTCCAATACATGGCTGACTAAAATTAAGAATCAAAAGAGAGCAATGTCTCATCACACACCTTTATTTCTTTCTTATACAATCGAAGATGTCTTGCTGTCTTACGACAGTGCCATGGTCTAACTCTAGATTTAATATGAAGAATCAAGCCATTTAGTTTTTCATTACCCTTGAAAATGCTGATTGTAATTAAATCTATTAGGCTATTGTTAATGTATGTAAATGGCACACAATATAAAAAAATATATACTAAGGAGCTCACATAAATTAGTTCGAATTAAGTACATCTTCTTTTCTTATATCCTTGTTTTGATAATAAAGTAAAGTAGTAACACATGTAAAGGATTTGTATAAGAATGATAATATAAAATAAAATTTAATTTACATAAGCACCTCTATAAGCACTGACTACCACAATTAAATAATTTGCCTATCAAGAAGCTGCAACTGATACTTCTTGATTTTGCACTAAATGTTGGGCTTCTAATTCCTTTTGCTCTCGTTCCTCTGAAGACTTAGTCTGTTGTTCCTCTGCTTCTTTCATTCTCCTAGCAACCAGCTCTCCTTGCGTTTTAACGAAATTCTGCATGAGTTTATTGTTATAAGTAATAAATTTTTGGGAACAATCTTCTACACA
>MU182492.1:114844-149869 GCA_016904865.1 Pissodes strobi | reverse complement strand
AAAATGCTACTAAATAAAGATAAAACGCAAATACTTAAAATACCTAATAATCCTAAATTGGCGCAAGTACAATATGTCAAACTGCTCGGGGTTACCATCGGCGATAAGCTATCGTGGGTGCCACATACGAGAGGTCTGTCAAGAGAGTTGTCTGGTGTTATATTCTTAATAAGAAAGTTGCGTTCTTTTGTAAATTTTCTGTTCTAAAAACTTGTTACTTTGCGTTGTTTCATTCCAAAATATCATATGCAATACCACTTTGGGGTAACAGCTCAGCTTCAATAAAAAATTTTAAGATCCAAAAAAAGCTATTAGGGTCTTATGTGGTGCAAAATATCGTGCACATTGTAAGCCCTTATTTTTGCAACACGGAATCATGTCTCTGCCATGTATTTTTATTTTTTTCACTTTAGTTGAAATTCATTCAATTAAAGATAGACTACCTTCATCAAGCAAGAACCATGGATATTTAATGAGAAATGATAGACTTATTATTCCACATCATAAGTTGTCAAGATCAAAATCTAATTCACTAAATCTAAATTTTTGTAATAAACTCACTTCTAAAACGAAAGAATTATCTTTGAACAAATTTAAAAAAGTTGTTAAGGAACACTTACTGGAAAAATGTTTTTATTCTGTTAATTAATTTTTGGATGATCCCACTGAAGTGTAATTTAGGAATGTGCTTAGATTCACTGTTTTTTTTATCTGTCAGTTTGTAAATTTTGTTGTTTTTCTTGTTTTTTTTTTTACATTGTATGTTAATTTTATACTATATATTTGACTTTCTATAATTTGCATTTGTATGTAAAAAAAATAGTCAATAAACATTTCTACCTTCTACAAAATGAGCTATAATATACAGTTTTTAAATTCTCTTTACTAAATTTGCTAATAACATACTAGGTAATTAAAACTTATAATCAACCTTAAACAAGAAAATAGACAAAGCCTATAATCTCTAGCCTAAATTAAATGTTCTGCATGTCGTCCCCTATTAACCTCGTAACATTTCTCGTACATATTTTTAGCGCCCCAGTGCATTTATAATTGCTTCGTTCTCATTTTCATTTAAATTTGTTCTTTCTTGTCTGAATTTCTCCAATATTGCTTCTTCTTTCTCTATAGACTGCATTAGTCTCGAAGGAAGGTATTCAAATAAAGCAATATAATAAGATCGCTTTCTTCGTTTCGTCGTTTGTCGTTTCTTATTTATTAGATATGCTATTTCTTGCAATAACTTCCTCATATTAATTTTGGTACTGATGATACTCTCCGAGCATTCTGAACATTTTCCCTATAATGTCCTTGTGCTATTGTAGCATTATTATCATTTTTGAAATAAAGTTCGACCATTTTCAACCTTTCAATAATCAAATATGTCATATGGTAAAATATTAGCAGAAAATAAAGATGCATCAGTAAATCAGATTTCAAGAATCAATGCTATGACTTTTGAAAAATAAAATTTTGCTCCAGGTGGCGCATGTATCTAAATAGGTAAGTAGTTTTATCGAAAAATCATAGTATTTCCTAATTCTGGAACCTTCAATATTTCCAAAACCGTTAAGTTTGGATACCTGATATACAAACTATATGCAGAATTTAATAAAAAAATTAAAAATCATTAAAAAATGTGGTATATTATATTTAAAAAAGTTGCCATGTGCGTTGCTTTTTTGAAACACCATGTATATATTAAAACAAAAGGACTTGCAAAACCAGATGATATCAAACAACTTTTCTTCAGAATATTTTTTGTCTAATTTCAAAAATAATAGATATTTCCATTTAAAGGGAGCATTTGACTCCAAAAATAGTTGTATTATAAAAGCTGTATTTTGTTACTGTTTGTGACTGAAATATAGGGAGTTTAAATTTGTGAAGATGGGACAAAATACTAATGATGATAGATGGATGAAATTTTATTTTTAGATATTTTCTTCGCTTGTTGTCACTGTTAAGTCAAGAGTATATTAATCAGTTAGATATGCATGTGTAATTATTTAAAAAAAAAATTCAAAACATTTACTGAACATTATATGGGTGATTATCGCAAAAACGACCCCTCGCCTGTTTTAGGTTCCCTATCTTTAAAATCAAAAAATTATGGGGATTTTTTTAAATGAATACTGTCAGTTGAATGTCTTTAAATCAAAACCGTACAAATAAGATTTTCTTTAAATCAAATTCTTGTTTTTTTTTGCAATTTTGTATTAAAAACGTCATTCCCGTCCACTGTCGCAAATCCAAAATGAATAACAAAATACCATTTTTCTGAAAAAATAAATAAATGAAACGGTTTTTTTTAATTAATTCTATTGAAAAACACAAGTAACTTTTTATATTTGTAAACATATTTAAAAAAAATCTGTTTTTAATTTTTTTCCTTGGGCTAAAGTTTGTCTTTATGTTTTTTCATCATTCCCGTTCGTACACGGTTGATTTGAAATAAAAAGAAGGGATAAAATTCCAGAATCCTTAAACCAATAAAAAAAGACGCGCTGATGCCTGTTTATTCTTGTCTGAGCAGCCAGAGAGTAAAGGTGCATATCTCGAGTAGCTGTAATAGATGCCTGTTTGAAAATTGCTTGTGTAACCAGATGAGTCATCATTCCCATCGTAAGTGTTTTTTTTTTATATTTTAGGAATAACAGTAAGTTTTTTTGCTTAAAAGCTTTGTGAATCTGCCTTTTTCTTATTTTTACTTGATTTTTGCTATTTGCTAATTAGTTAAAAACAAAAAATTAAGAAAAGCTACTAAAACATCATTCCCGTCGTCGTCATTTCCGTCCGTTTTTAAACAGATGGGAATGACGCACAGCGAACGGGAATGAAATTTTTTTAAAATTTCTTGAAATCAATGCTTGTTTTAGATAAAAATGGCTAAGATCAAGAAAGTCATTAATGCCAAAGATGAAGAGCGGAAAAGAAAAGATCTCGAAAGGGCCAGAGAACGCAGAAGACAAATTCGTGAAGATCTTAAGAGAAAAGAAATGCAACGACAGAAAGAACATAAAAAATATCTAAGACAAAAAGATAAAGGTATTAAAAAAAATTGCACACTTGACACGAAGAGAAAAGAGAAAACAGCGTAAACAATGGAAAATTAATTCTAAAAACTATAGAGACATTAGAAAGAAAACAAGAGAGTTAGCTAAAATAATAAAAGAAAACACACCATCCCCGTCTATGTCTGAAGATGATATTGAAGAACCCCAACCAAGAATGCATTGCCATAGAAAAAAATTGATTGAACAATAATGACAAATAAAATTATGACATTTTTTGGAATTATGAAGGTGCATCAAATTAAAACTGTTGTTGGAAGTGGGATCGTTCACATGAAAAAAATATCATGGTTTGAATGTCATATTTTATGTGAACATTATAGCATTGGCACCTTGAAACACAAAAGTCAGGTGCCAGTCTGTCATTCTGATAGCAGTGACAGTTCTGATTTTGACATCCTTTTAGATATTTTAAAAACAAAATCAACACCGATCTACCCCACTATTTATAGCGATGAAGAAGTTCGTGAGAATGATAAAGAAAATATTAATATGGCATCATCTTCCAATTACAACAATGTACAAATTTTGGCCGGTACCTACATCTTGGTAGAGTTTCAAAATAAAATGAATAAAAAACTTCAAGTTTACCTTTATGCAGTAGTGTGCCAAAATGATATAAATTCCTCTGATGGTGAGGTAAAAGTAACTTTCCTTAAAATATGTGAAAATTCTGATAATCCTGAATGTGGAAAGCAGTTGTTTACGGTAGACGAAACCGACACGGCCTATATATCTGAAGATTGTATTAGAAGGTGACAGAATTTTTTTTAACTTTAAACAAAATGTTGACATATTTGAAAACCCATAAAAATAATATGTAAGGTTTTTAGATCGGAAATGTAAGAGTTTTTTTGTTACATTATGTGTTTAACCTCTTTAAATTGAAATTTATATTATGTTTGTATTGTTCTAAATAAAAGTTTAAAAAGAAGACAATAAAATATCATTCCCGTCCCTGAACCGTCATTCCCGTCTTACACAATATTTTAAAATATTAAATATTTTCAAAAATAGGGTAGTTTGAACTGGTTCCTATCTGACGTTCTCAAGATACACCTTGAAAATAAATATTTACTAGGTGCAATTTGTATTTTTTAAATAAAAATGCCAAAGACACTTTTAGCCTTAATATCAGTCGTTTTTGCGATAATCACCCATATATGAGAACTATTTTTTGTTTCAGATTAAGGTGATGCACAAGCAGTTATTACTATTTCATAATGCTATATCAGCATATTTTTCTGGAAATCAGCAAGCTTTAGAAGCAACACTAAAACAATTTAATATTAAGGTGAAAACACCAAATTCCACTTTTCCTTCATGGTTGGAACAATAGTCTTATGAGCCACTTTTTGGATCTGTGATCTAGGTTCACAAAAAAAACTAAGTTATTCTTTGTGTTGTAGTAAGTATTAATATTTTAGATAGGAAAATATTTGATTTTTTGATGAAAATTAAACATATGTATTTGATATCTCTGCTCCAGTAAGAGAAGATTACTCTATGAAATTATGCACCAAAACTTATATCTTATACCACCAAGTATACCAGTCAACGAGCGGTGCGTATTCGGAGAGACGGTGGATGTTGCACTTGATGCGCTGTAGGTTGTAGTTTTTGGGAAAGACGTTACTCGGATGTCCATTCCAGATTGAGGCAGTTCTCTAGAAAAAGGAGTCCCGTAACAACGACGTCCTAGGTGTTCGCAACTGAATCGTATGTTGATGAGCAGCTTGTGTCTGACGGTATTTCTGTTTGGCACAACTCTAGGCTGAATCATAAGTGCCAGCTCGTTCAAACACCTTCCATTGGCAGCTGCTTGAGTCTTTCCTGCGTAAAAACGGGACATTGTTTCCTCACCCCATTCCACGATGGTGTTCATATCCTCATTGATGGCAGCAATCTGATTTTCTCGCTCGCGTTGAGAATGAGCAGCGTTCGTTGGAGTTTGCGATGTAAATGAGGATATAAGAGTGCTGTCGTCTGGAAAGCTGTAAATAGAATTGTTTGTCCTTTCTATAAAATGGTTGATATAGAGCAGGAACAGTGTGGGAGATAATATACACCCTTGAGGAATTGATTTTAAATTATTCCGAGAGATGTCCATCAATACCAACAAAGATGCTTCGATCCCTTGAGAAATTCGAAAGCCTTAGAAGAATTGCTGGTGGTAGTTCGTCATGCCACGCGCTATCAAATGCTTTGGATATGTCGAGATTCGCCGTGGCTGGCGTAAATGGCTTTGGACGATGGTAAGTCAGGAGATTTCCCGTTGATCTGTGCTTGCGGAAGCCATACTGGCGATGGCTTGTGATGCCTGCCGATTCGAGATATTTTAAGAGCTGTTTGTTGATCAGTTTTCCCATGACTTTGGATGTGTTGAAAACTAAGGCAATAATTGATGGTGGTTATTTGGAATTGGTTTTTTTACTTTCCTTCAGGATTGGTGGCACCTGAGTGCATTTCTAGCTGGAAGGAAACCATGTAGATTAAGCTACCTATGATAGTTTTTGGTGCACAAATTCAATAGATAAGTAAAATCTGGACAGCACTGATGCAACGGATTGTTCGAATATTTCGAATATTTTCTTAATATGATTAATTTTTGAGCAATTTATTTCACAACTCTGTGTACCTAGATTATAAACATATTTAATATTTTAGTGTTCCGGAAATATTTTCCTAGCTAAAATTTCTTGACACAAAAATAATTAGTTTAGTAAATTGCGAGGTTAAATGTAAAAAAAGTTTTGTACTATCATCTTGTAAAATATATAATTGGGCATTGAATCCCTCCAGCAAAGTTAATCTACATTGGTTATTATATATCTATTTCAATAAGATATGTGAATCATAGCATCAAAAATAATATACAGAAATTACCGATCTCTGTTCGTCCCTCTGGACTTTGTCTACCTTTTTCTATATCGCCAACAAATAGTGCGTGAAGGTAAAATTTCAACTAAAAGATAATTAAATATCTCATAAATATTATATCGTTGTAATAAAGTGAATCTCAGATAAAATCACAAAGCGCTATTATAGTTTTGTTCCATTCCAGTAGGATATTTTAGTGTGTGTACTTAATATTGCTGTGATTACCCTTACTATGTTAAGAGGTTGTGTTATGTTAATACATACTATTAGAAAATTTCCAAGTGTTAAATAATGTACTTACTCCACAATAAAGATTGGGATAGCGCGTGGCGATCCATGCAGTTTGCTTAGCGCCGTTGCAGCAACTATTGTTGGGCGAGCAGATGATCCTATCACTACCCAGACTGACTGCTAGGCCACGTCTTTACGATCAATCGATCACGTAACGCCGTCACAATCTTTTGCGTGAAGCAGTGTACTACAAATATTGAGCGGATGGAGTTTAAATATTTTTTTTTATTATTTTCTGACGATACTTATCTCAAAGATGTATCTCTACTTATCTAGTCATAACATTCTATAATGAAATTAATTTTTAGAATAATAATATATTTTATTTAATTTATTTTTGAAATCTGAATTGAGTGAGTACTAATAAATTATAAGTAAATATTTATTTATTCGTAATATAACTACGAAAATGTATAAAAACTGTACAGCATGAGTAAAATCACTTACAACGGATGCAGGCACCGCAGGAAAAAATTGATTTGTAAAAATATTTAATGTTTTACCATTTGAAGAATATGTAGATATGTAAACAATACATTTCATACAGTTAATCTAAATTATATTATCTCTTCACGTTGCAGAAAATACATATAATATTTAAATGATTCTTTAAACGTGCTTTAAACAAACAAACATATGAAGAAAAATAGTTTTCATCACATTTGTCAAGTTATGTTCACGTTTCTTTTATATATTTCTTGGCGATATAGTCGTTCAACAGAATTCTTAAGGCTTAATTTCAGTACAAATGAGGGAGATTAATGCAGAATATATTGATCGCCTAGCCATTTTCTGAGATCTGCTAATGAAATGTTTGTTATGACCGAAAATACTGATCCTGCTAAATCAAGAAGAGATAAGTATGAGAAACTGAAGACTGAATTGTCTTTAAAAATCCAAAAGTGTTGAAGACAAAGAAGTTTAGTCCAGCCCAAAAGTAATAAAATAAATATGTTTCTGCTCAAATGGGTAGAACAGTTAGAAGTCCAAAAAATCAATTCCAAAAATAGTATATTAACTAAATGGAAAAAAATAACAAAATGCTGCAAAGATTGGTCGACGACTGGCTCATTTTTTTAAAATGTCGCACTTTGTATTCAAATGAAATGAAAATTTTTATATTTTAAATCGAGTTACAAACAGAGACGCCCTACATGATTCTGTGATAAGTTTTAATGCTATGCAAAGTTTTTTTTTAATAGCAATAGACATGAGAAAGATGTTGAATTCTATGCGCAACGTGTAGCTTTTGGCTGGAGAGGCGGTGAACGATCGTAAGTAGTGGCAAAGACTTGAACTTAACAATTTTCCTTACAAGATCGGGAAATACGAGAGAATGGAAGTTAAATTGAAATATGTAGAAAATCTCAACAATTTTTCCAAGATTTCGATATTAATTCGGAAATTTTAAGATCTGAATGGATAGCTTTGCTTTGGACTTTATGGCAGATTTCGAGGAAAGATAAATACTTTTAGCATATTGCTTTTGTGGCTAGTAAGTAGATTTATTTGTCTCAAATATCTTTAAAAAAAAGGTTTGAATACGGGAAAATGAGATGAGATGAGAATCAGAAAATTGGGACATTCTTCTTTTATATACCTATGCAATGTCATTGTTGTAATATGGGTGCTCGCGAATTAGTCGTAAAATACATAAAAAATGGCGTGTACTTAAAACAATACAACATAAGTGAAAACTTCAACAGTGCCAGGTTAATATTAATAATATTTTCACATAAACGTCATGTCAAAATATTGGAAGACGTATTAATTCCTATTTCCCAAAATGCACCAAGAGCAAACTTATCTATTTAACAATTTCAACAATGCGAGGTTAATATTGAGAAATAAAAGCTGCTCTATATTTTGAAATTTCTTGCCACAACTTCGGTGTTAGAGCAATATTTTACCTCGACATCTGCTGTGAAATCGGCAGAAACCGCTGCTCATCGCTTGAAGAATGTCCAAATTCTCTGATTCTGGCTCCTTTTCCCATCTTCAAATCGTTTTAAATGAGATTTCAGAAAAATAAATCTATTTACTTACCACAAAAGCACTATGCTAAGAGCAATTTTTTTTCTCGAAATCTACCATAAAGTCCAAAGCAAAGCTATTTATTCGGTCTTTTAAAATTTCCGAATTAATATCAAAAACTTGGGAAATTTTTTGAGATTTTCTGTATGTTTCAATTTAACTTCTATTTTCTCGATCCCGATCTTGTAAGGAAAACTGTTACAGAAGTAAAGTAAAAGTATCTCTTTATTCATTACTCAAGGTGTACAAACAAATAATAAACTTATCGATCAATGAAAACAACAATAAATAATATCAAATTAAAACACTTTAAAAAGTTAAATATTCATCATCATCATCATCAGCAGCCGCTTTGAGTCCACTGCTGGACATAGACCTCCCGTAAATCATTCCATTTCTTCCGGTCTTGGGCAGTTTGCATCTAGTTGTGCTGGATGCGCTTGATGTCATCTGACCATCTTGTTGCGCGACGTCCTCGGTTTCGATACGCCTCGTGTCTAGGTCTCCAATCTAGAATCTTCTTTATCCATCTTCCATCCCTGACTCTGGCAACATGGCCTGCCCAGTTTCATTTCAGCGTTGTAATTCTTAGAAACTGCATCCGTAACACCGGTCCTTTCCCTGATTGTATGATTTGGAACTCTGTCTCTGAGGGATATATTCAGCATTGATCTCTCCATTGCTCTCTGTGCTACTTGGATCTTGTTTATTACTTTCCTGGCAAGGGTCAGTGTTTCTACTCCATATTAAAGACATCCCACACCTTTCTATAAGCTGCCCATGTCAGTCCTATTCTTCTGTTTAATTCTGTGGTTTGCCCAATTTAATCTCATGTCCCAGATATACACTTGTTCTAGTACGTTGAAATGTTTTTTGCCAATACATGGTTGGTCATGTATTGTGTTTTAGAGAAGTTATTTTGAAAACCAAGTCGTGAACAAGAACTTCGAAGGTCTTGAAGAAGTTGACATGCATGACCCACCCGGTCTGCAATAAGGACTACGTCGTTTGCAAACCAAGGTTGTTCAGATACTCCCCATTTATGTTGATTCCAATATTTGCCCAACTGTTGTTCTTCATGGCGCTCTGCAGCAAAGTGGTAAAGGGTTTGGGAGAGATGGTGTCTCCTTTTCTAATACCTTTCTCCAAGGGGAATTTATTTGTGTCGTCATAGTACATTTTGACTGCAGCTGTTGCGCTATTATATATATTGCGAAGAAAGTTGTGTATCTATGATCAATGCTGCACTCTGTAAGTGCTCTCAACATGGAAGTATGCTGGACTGAATCAAATGCTTTCTCAAAGTCTACAAATATCAGTATCAATGGTTTGTTGTATTCTGTAACTTTCTCTAGCAAGGAATTTATTACTTGTAGGTGATCGTTCGTTCCAAAGCCACTTCTGAATCCGGTTTGCTCCAGTGGTTGGTGGAAATCTAGTTTAGGTCCCAGCCTATTAGTGATTATTCTCATGAATAGCTTTATAACTGACATAATAAGCTGATAGGTTCCTCAGGCCCTTGATTCTGTATTACTGGGATTCCACCACTTGAATGCAGTCTTCCTGGCTATATAATGTTCTATAGTACTCTTCGATGGTTTTTAGGATCTCTTGCTGTTCGTAAATGGTGTGTCCTTGTTTGTTTTTTAACTTGTAAATATTCCTCGTTCCTGTCTTCAACAGCCTTTAGGTTTTTGTTGTGTTCTATGGTATTATTTACTTCTCTAGTGTTAAAGTTTCGTATCCTGATGGCCCTTGAAATGTCTTTGTTTAAACTTCTTAGCTCTGCTGTGTTCATTGTGTGTTTATCTTTCATTTCCCTTCTTCTCTGCATTGCGTTTCTTGTGTCTTCAGTGAGTTTTTCATTCTGCCTTGTCTGCCCATCCTCACACTTCATTTGCGTCTTCTTTAGTATCTCCACTAACGTTTCATTAAGCCGTTCAATGTTGTTTTCGTCTTGCACACTGTTCTGTAGGTTTTTCTGTATTTCTTCCTGATATGCCCTCGTGTCAGTAATCAAAGTGAATTTGCCCTTTTCGGTCCTTGTTACCATTTTTCTTCTTTCCTTCTTCACATTCAAGACTATCTTTGCTCTAACCATTCTATGGACGCTACGGGTTGAAAATGTATTGAAGTGAAATCTTCTTTAGGCGCGTTTTGCGTTTTTTTTGTGGGGGTTGAATGAGACCGAGCCGTCACGCGTCACGCATCACGCTAGGATATGTAACGTAACGCTCCTTCTACTGGCATGTCCGCGTATAGGTAGAGGGCTGAAATTTTCAGGGGATGTAGCCGGGGTAAAAAGAAGATCCTGGACGAAAACGGGACCCCGTTTGGACAGGAAGGGGGGAGAAGGAAAAACTTTAATAATTAACTTTGGGAGAACGGGAAGAGGTGCGGGGTCGAAATATTTATGGTAGTTGCGCCCCATGGGGGCCACCTTAGACTATACTGTTTTTCGCCCGTATCTCTGCAACGAAGGTTCGGATCGAAATTCTGACAAACGATGACCCCGCTTGTTGAAGTTTTCACTTCTGTCGTGCGGTCTTAAGCACACACCAATTTTTTTTAAATAGTTACGTCTTGAATAGGCTCTTTTTTGTTAGAAGTTATAAAGTCAATTTCGTTCTTGTTTACGCCATTAGGTGACTGCCAAGCCCATTTTCTTTGCGGGCTCTTTTTAAACTAGTTGTTCATGACATATAGTCTCTGTTGAAGAAGAAATTCTATAAGAGTTTTACCCCTTTCGTTCCTGTTTCCATATCCGTGTGGTCCAACTATAAACTGAATCGTCTTGTTTGTGACCTATTTTGGCGTTTAGGTCTCCCATCATTATAGTATAGTTGGTGGCTACCTCTTGTATTGCAGTGTTAACGTCGTAGAACCATTCCATCTCTTCACTTGTAGGTGCATATACCTGAATGATCTTCAATCGAATTTGTTCACTTATTTTGTAGATTAGATATATAACTCTATCACTTACGCTTTTAATTGTAAGTATATCCCTTGTGTGCTTCTTATTTACAATAAATGCAACGCCACCATTAGAAGAATCTCCTTTATAATGTAACAGGTGTCCTGACGGAAGTACAACTTGTTCCTCGCCCTCTCGCCGTACTTCTGATAGCCCAATATATCCCACTTTATATGTTTCAGCTCATATTCTAGTTCCACAAGCTTTTCATCCGCCATCAGTGTTATGTTGTTATATGTTGCCATAAACCATATTCTTTGCCGTTGTAGTTTATGGTGGCAGCCCGGTCCGCTCCGGGGATTCTTAGCACCCTCTGCCCCTCTACCTCTGAGACTGCTACCGTAGTCTGGTTTCAAGGGACCGCCGGAGACTGAGGGCCTTGCTCTTGCTTTGTTTCTCTTCTTAAGGGGGAATTTTGGCCGTTTTTTCTACCACGCTGGCCTGTGCGGGTTGGTAGAGGATCTGGAGGGTTTCATTTTTTATTACCCTCGGTGGAAACGGTTTTATCGCCGTGACTCGGTCGTCAGAGCCTCGTCTTTAGAAGCAGGGTGTACCACGAGCAGGTAAGGTTGACGTTTGAATAGGAGAGGCTATTTGAGACGTTTCACTACCTCCTTATACATCTTCACCCTAAGTTAAATATTAAATGTTTTTAAATGTTGGTTATCTAAGTTCCCAAACAACTGCAATGCTTCATTGTACAGAATTGACTCCTGATAAACGGGCGAGCTCTGTTCAGTACTCAAGCGTGAAAATGGAGAATGAGGATAATATCGACTTCTGGTATTATACTTGTGAATATCACAGTTTTTAAGGATGATACTTAACATGCATTGTTACTGCGATATATACAAGGGAGTGTCAGCATTCCTAAATTGATAAAAGCCTCTCGACAATGTGGTAATGGAGGCAAGCCCATCATAAATCTCCCTATTCTGTTCTGGATAATAAATAGTCTATTCACATAGGCTGAATTACCCAAAAAATCAAACTATATGGACCAAGCCAAAGTATAACATCTTTACTGCCTTCTGTCGATCAAGTATGAGCATATGCACTGATGAGCCACACCACGAATCCCCTGCTCCATATAGCTTTTCTAATATAATATTATGATCAACGGTGTCAAATGCTCCACTCAGGTCAAAAACTTATTTATAGAGAGATCACGAGGTTTACGAAGCTGATATTGATTTTTTGAAAATAGTTATGCTTTGGCTGGCTCATACGCTTAAAGTAGATTTTTCAGACTGAAAGTAAAAAACACACCAATTTGGCATTTTCAATTGGATCGATGCGTATTTTTGGTATGTTCTGCTTATATCCCTCCTCTTTAATGTATGAAAGTTTGGCCGCTCCTGATTATTCGGTTTTCCGGTGTCAAACTGGCAAAAATTTTAAATTCAATTAGCTCACCCTGTATACAGTTTTTGCCGTAGATTTTCGTCAGGTAATTAGCTTTTCGTAAAACAAATCGCTTTTCGTGGGAGAAAAAAAAACAAAAAAATTTTTTTTTACCTGGAAATTGATGTTTTTACATTTTCCCGGAAAAGTCCATTTCCGGACATGTTCGAAACAGAGAAGCATTTAGACAGTTTTTCTCCTAGAAATTCCCTATCGAACTGTATGTGTCGTCTCAAATTTTTCCATTTTCTTGAACCTTTCGTCGCAAGAAGGACCCAGAGTGACCTCCTCTCATATTTGTTAAGGTGTAAAAAAATGCTACTGGGTTTGCCGATTACTGACACCAGATGCCACTTAACGGATCTTGCACATAGGGAACATTTTTGGTCCCGGTTTATAATTTGATGAATAGAACATGTCACGCATGAATATCTATCTATTTATTGACACTAAAGAAGCTCAAACACTCAATGTTACTTTAAGTGAATAAATTTGTATATTGTTAAGGTGGGTTCGTACAGATAAATAGTTATGAAATATCACATTAACTTAAAAATTTCAATATATGGAAATCCGATATACCTTTCACACACTGGACATAACTTGAGAAATTTACTTGTCATTTCTGCGATGCCTTTGCCGTCTGGAATATATAGAATATTCTAGGGGATATTTAATAATTTTTAGGTAGGTATAGAACGAAACAGTGTTCTATGCTTTAACTGAATTTAATTGTATGCTTATAGCTTTAATTTCTTACGATGCCATTTTTAGTATAATGTGCTGTATGCTGTATACACCATATATTAAGTTCCTTTTATATTTTAGTCGTTTTATTTTAAGTACGTATTTATTATTGTCGCTTACTAAAAGTGTTACTATGATAGTCAATTTATATTTTGATATTTTTGTTATTTGTCTTCAACAAACATTTTTACTTTTGAATAATATAATAATTTAGTTTCAATTCATTGTTTTAATTGCAGCCCTTATACAAAATGAATTATGCAGGTTATGCTTGAAGTGTAGCTGATTGGTTTACAATTTTACTAAAAAATAATTACAATAAATAGTAATATAGAATAGTTTATTTTACACATACTTATAACACTCAGTACAATTATCTATTATGCATTTCATGTTTTAGTATGTCTAAGGATAGAAATCTGGTGAAGCAGTACTAACATAAAAACAAAATGCTTATGTTTGTTTAGAACAAGATTCAGTCGCGGATTTACTTACTGGTCCTTAAACATCAGATATTGTATTAGTAGGTAGTCAAACAGTTGTTGAAGCAACATAAGACTATGCGCACTGGTTACATGCAATTTTTCGAAACACAATTTGGTCCCAGTTACGAGATTATTTTTCACATCTGAACTATACAGCGTGTTTAAACACATGAATGTAAAACCTATATGCGGAAAATGTCTTATTAATTAAATTTAATCTCGGTGTCTCAAAAATGATTGCTCCAGTTGTATTGTGCTTTTAAGTTTTTGAATAATCACGTTTCTGTGAATTAATTAGTATTTTTTCATATCTGTTTTGATAATTTAAATTAAAACTTTTGCGTTTTTCGCCGTAAGTTGCTTAACCTAACCAAACCAAATAAAATAGATTCTCTCTTCCAAATGCTAGATTTAACTGAGCACCATAACAAAGAAAACAGCACCTACACAGCTTAACCAGCAATTTAAGCTGTGGTACCTACATGTACCATAGATTCTTTACATAAAATGCATAGCTTGTTAAGCTGTGTATAAACATCGTAGCATTCTACAGTAGCTTAAAATTACTTAGTTCATAATCACAAAAACGCAGTAAAATATGTATAGGTAGGTACATCGTATAGAAAATATTTACGTATCTAGCTCAATTTTAGTTTCTGAGTTAAAATTGAAGTAGAGAACCGTATGTTAAGAATACAAATAGACACTAATTTAGTAGGTAATTTTTTAGCATAATAAGTGGGTACAAACACTTGAAACCGTTACAACAATAAGGCTGCTCGAGTGATTTTTGCAAAGGCACATTTAAATAACTAATATTTTTTCTACTAATTAGTCATAAGTATATACTTTAGAATATTATATGTTTCAAAAATGTGCAATAGTGGTTTTTATAGTATATGAAAAATAGAGCCAATAAATGTTAAATTGAGTAGAAAAAAATAGAAGAAGTGAAAAAGTTTGGGTTTGACAAAATATCTACTTAAATTTGTCATATAAAGAGTATATTCAGTGCAGTCTTTGGCGTAAAACGCCTAACCTAGATGTTTTACCATTTCGCGTGTTTTGAAAATACATGGATGAAATCATTTTTAGTTTATCTTTAAGATTTAATTGCCAATAGATTATACTGCACGCTGTCATTTTCCCTATGCATTGTGTAAATTAACTCACGTCTAAAATTATAGATGTTGATTTGTTCAAAAAAGATAAAAGGTTCATATAAACGCAATGCAAAATACAGGATGTTACAAAGAATTTTTTTCCTAAATTCTAATAATTTTCCTTGAATGAGTTGACTTAATGTTACCTAATTTGATATGATTTTATGACTTATTAGCATCAGTAAGCATATAATTACACATAGCTAGTTTTACTTAATCAGCGGTTGAGATAGAGGGGTACAGCAATAAAAACGGATAGAAATTATTTCCAGAAGGATGAACCTGTGCTTTCCCCACTGATTGAATTACTTGTGTATGGTTTTGAGGCTAATAGGTCATAAAACCACAAAAATATCATACAATTATTTTTGGCCAGTTTAGAGGAAACATAATTTTCCAACATTTTTTTCAGCATCCTCGACAACAAAACAATTGCCGATCTTGCACTTTAAATTAATTATACCCTGTATATCGATGGCATAGTTCTAATATGTCGTATTCCACAATTTTCACGAATTTATGTTTAACAGTTTATTTGGAATAATAAATATGGTCCGGCAACTAATTCTAAAACCACGTATAGTTCCAATCAATAGAAACATTTCACTTTTTAAATTCAAATATCTGTTTATCCTAAAACCAATAAGTCGTAGCTGCTACAAATGCAGGCTTAGCGTACAAGCGATGGGTGTGTTTTAGTGTATCGCTTTGCATTTAAGTGCAAAAAGTATCTATTAAAAGGTAAGTAAGTCGTTATTGTTTAATTGATATATTTAATCTCTTTTGCACATTAAGTAAGAAATTGACTTAGCTGCTAAACAAGTCATATTTTAGATCTAATGTTATCTTTTTAAATTTGTGGGATAAAACAATTTGCTTATAAGTTTCGTGTAGAAAATAGGTGGGTGTTCTTCTTTTTGTAAGGTCTTGAAACAGTCTATGATAGAATAAGATCAAAGAGAGAAAGTGAAAAAGTTTTGTTTTAAAAAAGATCCCAGTTTAGCCTGAAAAAATAAAGAGTTTTAAAAGCATTTTGCACTGCTTTTTTTCCTTTGATAAAATATGCATAAACATTTAAACTAGATCTCTTCTTTGGAGATGATGAACAGCAAAGGTAAAAAAAAACGAGGTAAGTTCCAGAACGAGTTTTAGTTTGGAAAGTACCAACAAAGCTGATATTTATTGGCTCCCAGATACTATTGTATGGTCAGGTATTTCATGTTTCATGTGTACCACAAAGCCAACCAGAACCAATCCTCACTTGTAATACCTTAGAAGAAAACTCATACCAGACTTTGGATTTGACACCAGCATCTAGTTCAAGTATTCAGTCAATTACTCCTACAAATAAAATTCTTGATGAAATATCTAAAAGTTATGATATTTCGAATCGAGTGGACTATTTTTTGAAGCAAAAATGAAAGCCATTTAAAATTGGTTTATCAACATTCACAGAGAACCATTTCCCTCTGAGGAATAGACTTTTTGTCAACGGGGACCCGGAGATAAACTGGTTTAATGATAAGCTGCGTGAAATGTGGGAAACTGGGTTTTCTGACTGTCGAAATTAGGGGACATACCTGGGATGCCGGACATCGGAGAATTTCGAGTCAAGTATAGACGTGCGATCTAACAGGCTAAGGTGAGGGCAAATGATGATTTTATTAGCAGCTCCTCAAATGGCCCCAGAGCTTTGTGGCAGGTTATAGGTGAATATGAAAACAAGTCTAAGGATCATATTTCGTCAACTCACCTATGCCTTAGCGATTTTAATAGCTTTTTGTCGGGGTAGTTGAGATAATCAACTACATGCCGGTGGCTTGCAGGTCGAGTGCTGAGCATTTTTCTGAGACGACTGTGGGTCCTCAGTCGTTTTGTGACTTGATTTTTATTCAGGTGAGGGATATCATGTTTAATTTAAAGAACAAGGACAGTAGAGATTTCTATAGTTTTAATACCAAAATTATAAAATGTATTGCAAATGGAAATTATATACCATTAACCCGACTATATAATGAATGAATGCTTGCGGAAGAGTGTGTTTCCAAACTGTCTAAAAATCTCTAATGGAATTCCTGTTCATAGAAAGGAGCCTAAGGATGTCCCTTGAAACTTTAGACCAGTCTCTAGCATTCCGACCTTTGGGAAAATTTTAGAAAAAGCTCTTAAAAACCAGTTAGTTATTTATTTCGGAAAATATTTGTTTAAGGTTAGACAATTTGGTTTCAGGGAGGCACATTCTACTGCCATGGCTATTGATAAGATTATCAAAAGTATCCATAGTGGATATGAGAAATATGATTATACAGCGTCTTTGTTTTATGATCTAACAAAGGCGTTTGACTGTGTCTACCCCAGCTTTACTATTGATAGTAATTTTTTTCCTTGAATGCGAATATGTCTGATAAACCACCAGTGAGATTTGGTGTACCGCAGGGTTCTGTGCTGTGACCGGTCCTATTCCTAATTTATATTAATGATATACGAGTGATGATATTTAATTTTGCAGACGATACAGCCGCTTTGAATGTCCATCGTGGCCTGTCAGTTGCATGAGAGTAGCTTTTGGAGGCAAGAGCAAACCTAAATGACTGGGTTTCAATTAATCAATTATGCTTAAATGCCGCAAAAACTAAGGAAATGTATTTTTCACTTAGAGATCTGAGTTCAGTAGATAACAGTGAGAGTGTTCGTTTTTCAGGTGTGCATCTGGATCGTAAGTTGACATGGTGCCATCATACTGAGTTCCTAGCTAAAAACTGTCAATTTACATCTTTTTATTGCGGGGCCTATCGGGTCCCTCCTCGAAGCCAGTCCTGGTTATTGCCTTCCATGCAATAATGCAGGCATTAATATCTTACTCCCTGGTTACCTGGGGACATGCCTTTTCAGCTTCTATGATTTTTTCACTTCAGAGAAGAGCTGTTTGTGTGGTGGATGGCTTAAAATATCAGAATGATTGCCGATCCGCATTTTCTAGGCTAAATATCTTAACTTTGCCTAGTCTCTATCTTTCTTAATGTCTGGTCCATGTTAAATCTAACGAAGACGTCTATGTTAGGCATGCTAACGTCCGTCGAAATGGTACTCGCAATAGCATTAATATAGTACCTGATTTTCGGAGACCTAGTAAAGCGAAAACTGGAACCAACTATTATTGTCCTAAGGAATTTAACTTGTTGCCCCTGGGGGTCAGAGAATTGCCTGTTGGCACGTTCAGTGGGGCAGTGAAGGGGTATCTTATAAAAAAATGTTTTTACACTCTTGGGGATTATTACCTACTCCAATAATTTTAAGGATTTTAACCTGTAATTAATGTGTGATATGTCTATTTCGTTTTAGGTGTGTGTATTTCATTACAATTGTATGTTTACTGTGTCACTTGTGATTTCATATTGCTTGACTAGGTATTTGTTGTTCTTACTGAAAAAAAGATTGCGATTTTATTGTTAAATAATCTAATCCGATCCAATCTTCTGAATTGTGTAAACATCGCTATTGCTATAATAGTAGTAAGAGATGAGCACGATCTCATAATATCCGAAATTTCAAAGCCCAAAGATTATTTTCTTCCAGAAGAACATTTTGCAGATATTTTTGAAGGTGAAAATGAAGTAAACATGGATACTAATTTAGATTGTAGTACCAGAGCTCCCAAAGATATTAATACTGAAAGTTTAGTTTTGAAACAAGAGACACCACAAGAAAGAACCAATTTATTATCAGAAGTTAAGTTGAAAAAACCGAAGATCAGAGTTAGACGGCTAGTGTCAAAGCCAGAAGAATGGAAATAATAAAAAACTATGTATGAGAGGAAAAGAATATGTAGAATATAATTCTAAGTCAAAACAAAAAGGCGTACATTAAAACTAGGGTACATGAATGAAACTTGCGCAAAGGGTTCGAAAAGAATTGTTCTATGTTTAACGAAGAAAACGGAGAAGAAATCTTTAATTCATTCAGGGAAATCATCTGGTCACAATACAAAATATATGTTTTAGGACACCTGCCAAAAACAGTGCTACATGGAAGGACCATCTAGAAAAGCTGGATAATTTTTTAAAAATCAGACAGCATAAGATTTCAGGTTTGTAAAAATATGGTTCTCTGAACACTGGATATAAAAGAAAAAAATTATCCCCAATTGAGTACTGACTGGTATAGAGCATAGAAGAGCGCAGAGTACATTTAAACTAGATTAAAACTGAAAAAGAAAGAAAATTTTGATATATGGGTTAAAAATTAGTGCTCAATTAAACACTGTACATTTAGTAACGTACCTATTTAAAGAAGAAAACTTGGCATTTTATATACCCCGATGCAACATAAAGTTAGCCAGCTGGATGAAGATGAATATCAGAACCATTTAAGAAAAAGCGGGCCCAAGAAGAAAACAGAAAAGACTAGAAGGGTGCTATAAATGGAGATAACTACACTTTTACAATGGCCATGCAGGCTGTCAAACTTTGCCCGATAATTGAAGCAAGTTGTGTGTAATTGCAGAACCAGGCTACAAGTGCACATATTCATTGTATATGTTTTGGCAAGTCATGAATATACTCTCTACTATTTTTAATATTGATTTGACTAAAAGGAGTGTGGAAGGAGACAGAAGCTGACCTGCAGGCCTCAATTTTTGCAACATGTGTTACTATACATTTCGAAAAATTTTGCCTAAATGAAGAATTTTTTTTCGGATGGATGCGATTATCAAAATCGTAATTCAGTTATGGCCAATGCTCTTAGTTAGGGTCACACTCAAATGGAGTGTTACTCTGCACAAGCACTTGTAGACCGTAAACTAAAACACAGACAGATTATCTTACCTTTACAATATGCGTATATTTTTCGCAAATCCAGAAAAAAATAATTTCCATTTAAAGTAATGGAGCTTTCCCATGACTTTCTCAAAAACTACCATGATAAATCAATAATCAGATTTAGTTCTATTAGAACTGGTAAAGCAAAAAATAATTTGATTGTCAATGATCTGAAATACCTACAATACGTTTCCATTGGAAAAATATCGAATATAAAGGACAACCTTAAAGATCAATAAAGCCTCTGCTGTCCGCTGCCCAGAAATTTTACTGTAAAGCATTCCAAGTGGAAGCATCTACAAGAGTTAAAAAAAATAGCGTAGAGATACATGAATTTTATAATAATCTACCTTTCCGGACAGGAACAAACAAACGCAACTTGACAGAAAACTCAGACAAGACTGACACAAATTATACTGTAAAAACATCAACCTTTAAGAGAAGTGATAAAATGTACCTACCCAGAAAAAAAAACACCAAAAAAGAATGGGAGAGCCAAAAGGGCCACTAGCAACAAAAATATATGTCAGTAAAAAGATTAAAAATTATTGTTGAATTAAATTTAAAGATTATTTTCTAGTTTTTTGTTAATTTAGTGTATTATTTATCCAAGGGTAAAACCTCCTTGTTTTGTATTAAGCCAAACATGTTTATTTGTGAAAATTATTATAAAAATATTTAAACAATTAAGATAATTGTTTTATTTATTTATTATTTATTAAATATGAATGTGATAAGCACAAGGTCAAAAAAACCTTTCGTTGTTAAAATGTCTCAAGCCACAAATCAAAAAACTAATATATTGTATCTCACATTTCCAACGGGTTGATTAAAAAGTTTTAATAAATATTATTTTTATACTAGCATCCTAGTAAACCAAAAAATAATGACATAATACTTTTATGGCATTTCCCACAGACGCATTTTTAAATTGTTATAAACGTTCCCTGTAAATTTTATCATTCATGGGATACGACATGTTAGAACTAGCCATCGATTCTATGTATCAATGCATATTAACATTGATTTGACTATTTGTATCTTTTAAAATGAGAACATATTATGTTATTTTATATAATAATAATATATAAGATAATAACTATATAAAGTTTAGTACCATAAAACGGGGCTACTTGGGACAGCCCCTCGGGTAAATTCGGACAATCGGACATCAAAGATTCAGAAAAGGATAGTGAGATAAAGGGTTGATGCAAGAAGCCCATTTCTTTTCAGAAATAGATCCTAAATAGTTACTTTTGATCGTCCGATTGGTTGGCATCGTTTAGCGTAAGTGTCTCCTCTAGACGTGTGATATCGTATGAAGGCATTTGTTTTAAAATCTTTTTAAAAATGGAAATAGGAAGTGGCGCACAACTAAAACTAGTCATGATGGGGAGGAGATTTTATCCGTTTTTAGTAGCCGTATATTTTGTTGGATAAAATTTGCTATACTTTGTTTTAAAGGAGTATAATTTAAAAACTCTCATTTTAGGGAGTAACTTCGGACATGGTCAGATAATGCCAAAGACAGTGAGGGAGTTGCTCCTATCGAAATTATTCTAAATATAATTTAGCAAGGGCTATACAAGATGTTAGGATACGTAACATAGGAATTTTATGGGATTCCCAAATCTATCATTGGCGTTAAAGTTAAAGAAATTCATGACAAAAATCGAGGACGGTTGGTCCTTGGGGTTACAACTGCTGAATTTGTAAACTATGCAAGATTATTCTGATGAACTGAAAATTTCGTTAGAAGGTGTGCCTTTGGAAAATATAAGCAGACTTCAGCGACAATCCTGGTCGTGTCAAAGTCGCGTGCAAGAGAGTCTGTCCTGCTAGCAGCTTCCAGTTTGGGAAATTCATTGCTATCCTTGGTTGTTTATAAAGCGAAATATTGTTACGAAGAATGGGAGCAAAATGGAGCATTAGGGTGGCGACATTCTTGCACTCAATCTGGTTGGTTTGAAGCCCGAGGTTTTGTAGAATGGTTTCAACAAATAGTTTTGCCTTACTGCCGAAATAAACAACGAAATGATATTATGATTGGCGCCAATTTGTCATGGCACCTCACGTTCCAAATCATCCACAAGTGCGCAGAAAATTCCATTAAATTTGTTTTATTTCCTGCAAACTCTACTTATAGGTGCTATCCCTTGACTTGGCGTTCTTCGCTCCCCTAAAAAGAAAACTAGGAAGAAAATTCTAATAGACTGGAAACTCAAAAAAATCTTAAAATCCTATTTCCTCATGTTGTTAAAAGCTGTCTTGAATGAAATCGAGGCAACTTCTGAAAACCTATCATCAGATCTTAGAGCATACGGAATAAGCTTTCATCTAAATCAAGTTTTCAAGAAAATCCCAAACAGGACGAAAATTATGAAGGTAATAATTCCCAGAATAAGTCAGTGCTTTCAAATATCATAAGATTTTTTTGAAAGCTTCGATCATGAACCATCAAGTGTTCTTAAAGAAAAAGTACAAAAAACTAATCCTAATATTGATTAAACTGATCTACCTTAAGCAGGCCCTTCCTATATCAACTAAGATTTTCCTACAGAACACTTTGGTGAAAAAAAGTCCAATGATAACAAGTTGGAGAAAAATCTGAACGTTGATGCCGCTAAATTCATCGCTGTAAAAGTTCCAATAGAAAATTCTTCACACCTTAAATATTGTGGAGAAATATGACAGAGTTCCTGAAAGCGTCTTTCATTTAGTCACACTTTTAAGAAAAAAGAAGACTAAGGAAGAGGCATATTTTCACTTTCCTGATATTCTTGACGAAGTATTTCTTGAATATGGCGATATTTTAAAGATCCCCAATCTAATCCCTCGATATAGGCTTTCTAACAAACCAAAGAATAATCTAGAATAATAAGTTATTTCCATATACAATATTCTAATCGTTATTTATGTTGTTTCATTGTCTTAAGTTTGTAAGATTTTGTACAATAAATTTCATATTATTATGTTAAATAAAATAAATAAGCCTTGACTTTAAATATTTTTTAGCTTTTATGTTAGATGTTTATAGTAATATTTAAAAAAAATTAAATAAGTGTTCGAAGTTATCACTTAAACATGTGCACTTCAATTTTATGCGGTTTAAACAGGTGTCCGAATTTACTTCATTTTTCTGGTAACTCCGAACACTTTTCGTATATTCTAGAAGAAAGAAATACAACTTTTTTTAAGACGCGATCTAGCAAGAATGTGGCCCCCACATAAAAAATATTGGATACATCGTGATAAATTATACCCTTAAAAATTAAAAAAACTTTAAAATCGGTCCTAAGTAGCCCCGTTTTATGATACCTAATATTTAAAGCGGCATACTAATAATTAAACATTTCTTTAAATTTTTATTAATTTTGGTAAATGGAAAGATTCAATTTATTTTTTTTGTCTATAATTTTTGTTTAAACTGAACCTCCATGGATTCTAATATCATGGCATGCCAGACTAACATCGGTGACTGATCGTGAACGACAAATAATCCAATTTTACCGGCATTTTCAAAACTCTGATAATCAAATTTGGCTTTGTCGATTTTAATGCGGGTATTTTCCCGAATTTTGAAAGACTGTTTTTCTGTGTATCGGCTCCTCTAAAAGTTATTAAGACTTTAGGCATACTTCGATAAGGTACAAGGTGACATACAAAGCAGTGCAAAACGTTGCACTTTTTATCAATACCTCATTTAGTGACCGTTTTTTTTTTCGAAGATTCTGACACTAAACGATGCACTTTTTATCAATACATCATTTAGTGACCGTTTTTTTTCGAAGATTCTGACACTAGAGTCGGATTTAAAAATTGCCTTATAACACTATAGTCTGTCGACTGCAGATTTGATTTAGCTTATCCCAATATTAGCCAATATTTGTATAAATTGAAGACACTACAGACAGTCATTGGAAAATATAAAAAATACCACCTTAAAGGAACAATACTACATCTCTAAGACATCCTGTCTCCTTAGTAAATAATATAACAGTGATGTCAAAATTAGGGAAATAGAAAAATATATAATGTTACAATTATAGTTTAAAACGCACATTTGACATAAAGTGTTACTAGCATGGCTAACACATATATTTAGAATATTTCGTATTTATATAATATTAATATATAATCCCTATTTAAATTGGTGTATCAAAATACTAACTCTTCAGTCACTTGAAAAATATTAAAGAAAAAGACATAACTGTTACCTACCTCTATAATTAGAAATAATAATTCTTGGCGATTTTGACACTACGTTATCTGTTTTAGTTTTGAGGAAACTTGCGTTGCCTAAGAATTTACTAAAAACTAAAAAATTAAATTAGGTCATGAAACTTGCACTCAAGGAGCAAACAAACCAATTTTATTTTACACGAGTAAGCTAAATTTCGCTGTAAAAATTAGTTCATATTTTCTAGGTTTTACCCCATAATGGTATATAGTATGTTTAAGTACTTTTGAGTGTAGTGGCGCGCAAGTGAAAAACTAGATACCCTTTGAATCCAATTAATTATTGATTTACAATATAAAGTACCCTTAGTATTTCTCGTGGCCATTATCTATCTAATACATACTTTTAAATTTGTAGAGAGTAAAATGATTAAATACGTTTTACAAAAATTGTGAGGAAGGCACGCCTTTCTACCCTCTGCTTCTAAACCGTTTGTATATGCCTAGATTGAAAATGATAAAATTTTGTTAATCTAAAATTTTGAGACCAGTTCATATAAATCCCTGTGAGTTAGAATCAACTAATTGCGTTAAGTGATTTCTTGGTTCCGCCTATGAAAACTAGGCCCGTCAGATTCTGGGGAAGAAACTTCATATCTGCTGATCATCTCTGTTAGATCAGTGTTGTTATCGCCAACTGATTCACCAAAACAATACTTGCATCTCATTTTGGTGTCATCATCAACTCTCACTGACTGCATAATAGCGCAAAGTGTGATGAAAGACACAAGGAACAGAACCGAAGGTATACTCACAGCTATTATTAGATCTCTCCAAGTTTTCTTTAAATCGTATCTGGCAATTACCATAAAGGAACTATTCTGAAAAGGAAAATTGTTACAGAGGAGTAAAATTAATTTGATAAAATGTGCAAGGTGTTCCAACGAGGACTGAACAGGGGCTTATTTTTGACCTTCCCTGTATTTTTAAAATAAAGTAAAATATCCATTCGATGTGCTTTTTTTCTGCACTCTGTATATTACTACATTTTTGGATTCTACAGAAATCTAAACACATTTCGTGTATAATATCTTATACCTATCTTAACTGTTTACGAAATATTGACAGTTGGCAGTCGGGCATTTTGACACTTTGACAGGCTCTAAAATCTAAACCGCACGAGATCAAAGCAAACGGTTTGCACATTCCTATCTTAGGTTTTCATAAGCTATCGAATAACGGTAACTTCGAATTTAACCAGCGGATAAAATTAACAGATCAAAGCAAACGGTTTGCACATTCCTATCTTAGGTTTTCACAAGCTATCGAATGACAGTAACTTCGAATTTAACCAGCGGATAAAATTAACCAGAACTTTTAAACCTTCGGTTAAATTCAAAGTTACTGTCATTCGATAGCTTATGAAAACCTAAGATAGGAATGTGCAAACCGTTTTCTTTGATCTCGTGCAGTTTAGATTTTACAGCCTGTCAAAGTGTCAAAATGCCCTACTTTCAACTGTCAATATTTCGTAAACAGCTAAACATAGGTATAGGATATTATACAGGAAATGTGCTTAGATTTCTTTAGAGAGTCCAAAAATGTAGTAATATACAATGTGTTCCATTTAAGAAACAGTTCAATCATGGCGTAAGTCTTTTGTTTTTGGTTCAAATATTTTTTTGGTTCAATTTCTGAATTTAGTAGAAAAAAATACATCCAGGTGGTTTGTTTTAAAAATGCAGGGAAGGTCAAAAATAAGCTCCTGTTCAGTCCTCGTTGGAACATCATGTGCCTAACTAGTGGCTTCATACATACTTATATAGACACCAACCTACTTATATTTCAGTCGGAAGCAACTATTTGTAAATAATTTTTGTTTGCCATGGTATACTATTTTTAGCGTCTTTGTCTATGGCATCGTTATTCGAATCTTTTTAATTATATCTATAAATTTGTTTAAATTATCAATATTTTTAATGCCGATATCAAATAATTAAAAATGCGACAGATGCTAAAGAAATACTTTATAAATTATTTGTATTCGTAACTTTTATGAGATAGCAGATAATAAGTAATAAAAACTTCGACATGTTTTCAAGATTAGTCATTACCATTCCCTAATAGCCATTTTTTTTTGGAAACCAGAATCCCTATTTTTAATTCAAATAGTTAAATATGTGCGTAAAATACAGCTTATGGCTTCATCTTTTCTTTTATATTATATTTAGACACTGTTTAGCTCGGTTATTATACGAGGTGAAAAAAACACTAAGTACAAAAGTTGTATCCAGAAAATATTCTAACATATACTTAATACCGCAAAGTTGATAAAAGAATACAAACATTGTAAATTTTTAATTATTAAAACAAAAATTAATAGACCTTTTTTTTCTGAATTCAATCGTTTTCGAAATAATTTCATTTTAAAAACTATATATTGAAAATAACGGCAGGCACATTGAACACTTGCGAATTTTCATAAATTATCTTAGAAAGAAAAAATATTGTAATTTTTTGGTTCTATTTTGACTATTGAAAATAAATAAATATATCAATAATATGTTAGAATTATCGTAATAATATGTTAATTTTAACCTATTTGTTAAATAAAAATAATAATAACTGCGATTTAATTAAACAATGCAAACATTTCAAAAACGGCTAAACCTAATTTCAACACATTTTATATTTTTGAATTTAGAAAAAAAAACTATTAATTTTTGTCTTAATACAGAGGGTGTTCTATTAAAGATTTACATTGCAAAATATTATTGTATCAAGTATTATAACAGCAACAGTGAATGACGTAATTCACTTTTTCTACTCCTATACTTTGATTGATTTATTAGACCTTTACTACTAGTATCATAATGAAGCTCATTACGATACTGACGTTTCATTATTAAACTGGGTTATGTTATAACTAATCAAAATTCAGCATCACAGTGATATCCGGTCAATATCAATGTTGCAGCGATATTTTGAGATTTTTCAAAGGCATTTGGTTGCGTTAATTGCCGAAAAATTCTGCACAATCTATTTTTATAGGTTTAGGGGGATCGAAGTAAAATAACTGTAAGATCAGGAAATAATGTGTAAAATGTGAAAAATATAAACTATATTGATGAATATCCTATTTGTATTATATATTAATGTTTTAACTTTTAATATTATAAAAGCACAATTTAGATTATTTGCTTATACCTGCCCCATCATTCTATGGCGAAGAATTGGAACTGATAACGTCAGATAAACTGAATTTGCTATCCTAAAGACAGTATACTTACCATCACAAAAAATATTATATTTACAATTAGTGAATTAGTTGCTTCTGATTGAAACATAAGTAGTGCACCATTTTGCTTTTCTACTATGTTATTTAATGCATTAATTTGTGCATAATGATATAATATGATAGTATAATAATACACATAATAAGTACTTAATTACTGAGTTTACTAGAAATTGATATACGTTGTAAGGAAAAGATTCTGAGTAGCTATAAAGCATTACAAAAAATTATGCTATATAAGGTAAAGAATGTCGAATATTAAGATTCAAAGTAGAAAATGTTTAAATTATGAGATTAATAAACAAACACATGAAAAATCGGAAAATCATTCTCTTTTGTTGTGCCTAAAGGAAATACTGCTGGTTATGATTAACATGGAAAATTAAACAAACATTATTTTAAAACATTTTCAGAAATTATACTGTAATTCAGAATTGTATATAGTGATAATAGTACAGGGATTTTTGAATAATAACCGAAATTAGGTAGGTTAAAAAATATATATTTAAAGGTTAACTTCATTTACAGGGTAGCAACAATGACCAAACAGGGCCATATTTGTTGCTTTCCTCGTATTTAAAAAATAAAACGAACTAGCCATCTTGCGTTTTCGCGGGCGTGGAATCTGAAAGAACATGAAACAAGAGAACGATTTGAATTGAAATAAAAGAGATACGACATTAAATTTTCTTAATAGGACACCTTATTTATTAGTTCGGATTTCCTATTCACTTTTAGTATCACCAGAATTAATTTAATTCATATGAAAAATTTGGGATTTAAATTAGTAAATAGAAAAAGGCAACAATAAATACCTTAAATGCTAAAACACAAAGGTCAATATTCTGTCAAAGCCAAGCGTTTAGTGCGATTAAAATGAAATATTCCCTGGAAGAAAGATTTCAGATCATAAAACTGTTTTACATAAGTGGTGAGAATGGAAGCGAGAAATGTCGGTTTGGCCGAAATGGAACCATCAGATGGCCACCAAATAGCCCCAATATTACAATAATGAACATGGTTTTATGGAGACGTTTGAAAGCTGCGTTATATGATCAGTCAAAATGATCCATGAACTTACTCGGATAAACAGAGAAAATTTTATTATTGCGGCAAATGGAAAACGACGTCGTTCCATCAAAATTTGGTTCCCACGTCGGTCTGTTCTTTGTTTATTGTTAAATTATGTGAACCTTTTCAAAAAATGTAACTTGTAATTTAAAATTTGATGTGACCGTTATCGTTTGATGTAGTTTGTGCCTCTTCGTGGATATGTCTTTTTGTTCCACTGACAAGTAACACTGATGATGGCTCCGGCCGAAAGCGCTCTGTTACGCTAGTTTTAAGGTTCTTTTGGATTAAAATTTTATGCATGTAATACAAATAGTGTTTCATTTAGTATATTTCGTACATGCACACAGCCTTCACTCTTCATTTAAAGACTTTGAAAATAATGGGGGCTACATTGCCCATTAGAATTATTAGAATTATTTTGTCAATAATGTTAATATTAAATATATTTCACTCTTACCAATATTAAAAGTACCAATAATTAAACGTTAGATTTTGACAGAATATTGTGTTTTGGTATTTCACGTATTTATTATTACCTTTGTCTATTTATTACAAATTTTTAGTATGAATTAAATTAAATATATTGTTGCAAAAAATGAATACAAAATTATTTTTATACAAAAGTATAAAAAAAATGAGGTTCCTTCGAAAACGAACTAATAAATAAGGTGTCCCATTAAGAAAATGTTAATTTTCGCAATTTCTGTTGTTTCAAGTCAAATCATTTTCTTAAGTGCACTTTCATATATTTTACGGGAAAAAATACAGAAGATAGCTATTGCATTTTTTATAAAATACGAGGAAAGCCACAAATATGGCCCTGTTCAGTCCCAGTTGGATGACCCTGTACAATAACCAGTAATATTTAAGAACCAAAAAATAATTTTCAATAATTCTGCATGTAAGTAACATAATCATGATGTTTATTATTTTGTTTGTCCATTATTCAGTTATTTAGGATATTGAGCAAATTCAGACTTTTGATAAATACGGTATACCTACCTGCCATTTTTTTCTTTCAGCCTGCATATTATGCTGGACTTAATGCCCTTATTTGTCTTCAAATAAAAACGCAATAATTGTATAAGACTCAATAACCCTTCTAATTTTACTCACTTTTGTTCAGCATTGATTGAAGCTATTAAGAAACTGATAAATAGAATCTCTGTTTCGAGAAATTCATATTAACCACGAAGTAAAGTTCTCTTAAAATTAACTTTAATTTCAATTTAGTTTTATGATATTTATTCAAAAGGTTATTAAAATACTACTGTTATTTATCTCTGAAATAGCAAAATTGGAGTTTTGTTGTTTTAACTTTTTAAAAATTTATATCATTTGACATAATTCTTCATATACCTAATAAATTTACCTTTTATATATTGTGTTTTTGAAAAATGCTTAAGCCGGTTTCTAATCTAAAATTCTACTGACCATCTAAACTGTGTGCAAAACACGAAAAAGGAAAACGAAATAAAACATCAAAGGCTTAACTTGTGGCCTGTTATTTCGAAAACTAATCCACACATTTTAGTCCGTGAGAAGTTTTGATCAGGACAGAAACCTAGAAATTATAAAAGTAAAGAAAAAATAAAAAATAATTTAAGTGAAAGCAGAGTGCTTTGTTGTATCATTATCTTCATGATTCTGAAGCTAAATGAATGTAACCCTAATTCGTATTAATATTTTAATATATTATGAGAAACTAATTGAAAAAAACAAACTATATTTCATAATAGTGCACTTTTCAGCATTATTTATATAATATTAGCCAGCTATCTCAATAACTAAATTATGCCTCTGTTTTTATGCAACGATTAAATATGTGCATGCAGAAACTCATAAAACATATTGAGATTAACTTAGTTAGTACCTAGTACCTAAATGGTTTATAAACCTATAGAACTAGTTCTACGAAACGTTATCAACATACTTAGGTAGTGCCAAATAATATTAGTACCTATCAAAATATAACATATACAGTAATAACTATTTTATTTAGTCACCTTGTTATAGTAGCAGGTATATCTGCTTTGGGCCGTGTGATTCTGTCCATCTCTTCCATGGGACAATAGAAAATTGAAGCATTCCCCTCTTAAGGTATTTACACAGCCATCTAAATTTATAAAGAGCCTAGAGTGGTTATAAATTGTTAATGAGGATTGAGACGGAACAAATTCGTTTTTAGGGTCGACAACGTGACTATGCTTTCCTGTTAAATTCCAAAATTGTCTGAAAGTAGCGTAAGGTCTTGGTATAGCCTCACTATTAAATATGGTCCCATTAATGCAATCTGTGCTTCTAAAATAAAGTTAAACTTCATTATGAAATACATCTATTTAAACATAAAAATCTAGATATTTACCGTACAGTATCGTTGTTCTTATCATATTCCACATTGAGGCAAGACACCATCATGACCTCGTCAGGCTGCTTGGTCCAAAATTGCGTAGGTTCAATGTCCTGCCCTTCTAAGTTGCCATTTGCTTTGGTAGTAGCCACAGCTGAGTCACAATAAGTTTGATGAATGCTATCACCAACTGCAATAAATACGTTTTTCATTTCGCTTGTAATGTTGTCCTTACAAATTCGGTCACAGCTGAATAGCTTTTTTATTTTAGTGCATTTGGATCCCTTGCACTCAAAGTAGCCATTAAGTTTGGCATTATCTTTATCACTATCTACTGTAAATCCATCAGCCTTGTAGTGGCAATTTTGAAAATCATAGATTTGGGACAGGTTTGAGCAATGACCCAGGGAGCAGTTGAAGACTCCTTTTAGTACAGCACATTCAGTACCGTTATTACAGTTGAACCTCTTAAGAGAATTCCAGTTTATTGGAGGACAAACAGAGGTACTAAAAGTGGTGCAATTTAAAAATGTGGCTATGGTACCGTTTTGCCGAGCAGTGGCGTGGATTTGTGGGCAAAACCCGGAAGTCCTGGTAAGGCACCATTCTCCACAAGATGCCCAGCTACAGTTGTTTATCATGCTAGTGTTGATAGTTTGGCACATAACAGGTCTTTCATTAAACCCGCTTTTGAAAGCTCTGTACGAAGGCATATATATAGCAACAGTTAAATAGATCAGCGATACACAGCTTAGAACTACCACTAACTGACAAAAACAAATACACCCGCAAATTCTCTTGTCTTGTTGGGGAATCATACGTGGCTTACATTTATGCCTCCTCCCCATTTTCACGTTCAAAAATCAGTGGAAAGGCACGAACTTTGGAAATGTGTCGTTCCCTTCACATTTTGGATCAATTGTTAGCCGGTGCGTCGACAGACTGACTAAAATCGACATCACGAATAAGGCCTTCAACGCAAGCGCTCCATTAAAGGAAAATGTGGAAAGTCCCACGGATGTTTATTGGAAATAGCGGCACGCTGTTATATAGGATGGTCCAACCTTGTTTCCAATTATAAATATTTGTACAGTATAACTTTAATATATATTTTAAGAACGATAAGAATCGAATTGTCATAGGTATACAATTTATATTTTTCACAAAACTGAAACAAAACAACAAAGAAAGTTATTAAAGTGATTCTAGAATTAATATATAAAATAACAACAGTTGCTTTACCAAAATCCAAACTTTCTCTTGGGATTCCTCCTCGATTTTACGAGACCTATCATTCACGTGGTAAACTCCTTGCGAAGACAAAGCAATATTACGAAAAAAATCCTTGAAATAATGGAAGATTGCGGCGCATTAGAGTGGCGATGTTTCATCATATTTTTGAGAAAAAAACGGTGGACATGACAGTTTGGTAATGGACGATATCTAATCCATTGAAGATGGTCCAAGTAGTGGTAGCCTTCAGGCTTCGCCAATCCTGATATTATATTTACAGATAAGTAGAAGTGGCAGTTTTCGAAAGATTAGAGTTTTCCAATTCTCAAGGGTAGTCTTAATCCTATCAGTGTTTTCTTTTGTATACCGAAATGAGACCAATACTAAGACTGGTTTTCTAATTTTGTATTATTCTGTAGTTCAAGATTAATACTCAGGCTCAGACCTCAAGGCTAAGGACGAGACCAAGACGAGTCGATGACTAATAGATCACGATTTTGCCTTGAAAATCTAACTTTCAAATATTTTTATTTTTGTTTGTGTCAATTTAACTGCATCAATTTCATGTTCAATATAACAAATTCTTAAAATTACTTCAGGACTAAATGTTACCTAATTGGTTTTAAAGATAACGAGAAAAATGCTCTTCTGAGTTGTTGGATATGGCATTGTCCATTAAAGTAAATATATAGGTACTAGTCTTGTATAAACAGAAGTTTTTGAAAATAATTTTTTATTAATTTAGATCGTAGTCCTAAAAGTAGTATTTAAGAAACATTTAAAGGTAGAGTTACGAAGTTTGTGGAAAAAAATAATTTCCTTGGTGATTAGAAATCTTCAAAAAAGCGTATAGGATTGAAATTTTATAATTCTTGAATTGAAAGAAAAACGATCTATTTCAATTTGTGTGACTATAGTAGTTACTGTCGTATTAATATAATAGACACTTAAGAAAAAATATATAGTCCAAATTTCAGTGTACAGATAAAAATATACATTAATGGTGGATCTGTTGCGAAATATGTTATTTCTAAAAAACATTCACGACCACTGATTAATGAAAAATATGTCCAACGCGTCAGTAATGAATATAATTTCATAGGTAACCGACACGTTAGAATATTTATTATTTATTTATTTATTTGTTTATGTTTACATATCCAGGCACATAATATTCTTCAATAATATTTTAAAGTTTAAGTTTACTTTCCTGTAAAGGTTTTAAATTTTCAAACGTTCGTTTCAAAATCGGAAGTGCTTCAGTTCTTTAAATTTTTCTTCTCCATATAAGGTTTCCTCTTTTTGTTTTTTTTTCATTGTCATTAAACTTTATCTTTTCCAATTTAAACGACTGCGACTGCGGGAAAACTACATTTCTACATTTGATAGCGATGTCTTTTCTCAGATTTTGGAAAATGGCAAGCACTTTTTCATGCTTGTTGGTATTTAATAAACTTTTATTTCTTACATTTATATGTATAAACATTATCATGATCATCATCATTTTGTGAAGGAAGAAAATGGAAAAGAAGAAACCATCATATCTTTGGAAATATATGCTTTTTGCTGTTTATAGATACTTATTATCAACTTCTTCAGTGTAAATATTTAAAAGAGAATAGATTGATGCATTACTCGAAAGATCGATATTTTGTTTGACATAGTTTTTACCATTTATGGATACTTCTTGAAACGTGTCTTCGGCTGTAGCTGGTGCTTTTAGTTTACAACATTCATCTTCAATAAAACTCCAAACTTTAAACAGGTTTACTGATTGAGTTCTGGCTCCCTTCCATTGGAGCTTTGTTTGTTTGTTGTTGTTTAAATTGTTTATTTTCCAATATACATGACATATTTTACAAGTATAGAATGCGTCAATAATAATAAAAAAACAATAATTGTATAATATCAGATTAATACACTGGCTTAACACAAAGGCTTAAGTACTTACTTTTAAATTAATTATAGGAAGAAATAACTGGTAAAAACACTATTTGCAGAGAATGAACTTAATATTAGGCATTACAAAACTATACTACACATAGGTATATGAGTATAGAACATGCATCCTGAATGACATAGAAACATAATTTGCTTTAATAATTTTCAATATTTATTAAATACATTTCAACTCCATTTTGAATGATTTTGTAAATACTGGAGCAGTCTTATAATATCTTTAAGACTAGATAATGCAGATAATCTTTGCTGACATCCAGTCGACACTTCACAGTACGGAAATTATTCCCTGACCGTGTGAAATGTTCGTGAACATCAGAATGGCAAGAAAACTTCGATTTGTTCAAAAATAAGAACTTACAATCTTCATAAACATAAATTCCTGGTTTGAGTAAATTCGGTGAGTTACCTTAAACTATCTACGACATGATTCTTGTTATTTTATATCAAGAATAGATCGTATAAATTTTTTCTGAGTTATAAAAATCTGGTTAGTTGCAGTTGAGGTTCCCCAAAAGCATAGGTCATAGTGTAGTCTTGAGTCGATATAGGTATTGCAAACATAAGTTAGTTGATTCAAATTTAAGACCAATTTCAAAGGTCTAAGAATAAGGCCAAGGCTATTTAATTTTGAATTTAAATCATCACACCGGGCCTTCTAACTTGTATATTCATCAATTGTTAAGCCGAGAAACATAGATGTATTAGATCTAGAAATAGCCTCAGATCTCACATTCCAGAGAAATATTTAAGTTTTGGATATTTTTGGCTGTGTGAAATCTAATGTAAGTTGTTTTAGAGCTATTTAGGTATGAGATTTTGTTACTGAACCAACTAAAAAACAGTCTCAAGACCAGCGTTGAAGGTCCCCTCGATTTCAACATTCCCTGCGAAATGGTTGCAAAAGGCGCCAGATTGAAAGCAAGTCTTATCTCTACGGTTTCTTTATAGACATTTGCTCCAGAACCACTATCCATTTCTTTTCATTTCATTTCATTTCATTTCATTTCATTTCATTTCGTTTCGTTTCGTTTCGTTTCGTTTCGTTTCGTTTCGTTTCGTT
>MU182492.1:70686-114834 GCA_016904865.1 Pissodes strobi | reverse complement strand
TCGTTTCGTTTCGTTTCGTTTCGTTTCGTTTCGTTTCGTTTCGTTTCTTTCATTTCATTTCATTTCATTTCATTTCATTTCATTTCACTTCATTTCATTTCATTTCATTTCATTTTTTGATCGTTTGTATACCAGACAATCCCATTAACCGGACGAGGGCTGCGATCCTCCCGCAACCACGCATCCCTATCGGGCATGTGAAATCTAAGGGTTCTACTCGATCTGATTATGGATAGTATATTGTTTGTCTTCATTAAGAGGTTCGGGCATTCATTACCCGACCTCTTTCAGATTTTGATGTAACCCCTTGGGCTATTATTGCCCTGTGGTAACCGAGCCCTGTCAGTCTATATGTAGATCACAAGACTTATGCTCCTTGATCATAGCACCTGCAATTCCCATTCAAGTTAGTCTCTGAACTCTGTTTAATTGAGCCCTTGACGTAACCGTTTGCATAGCGGTCCCCCATACGATGGGCGTACTACTGCCGTATAAATCGAATGGATTGTCTCTAGGCCCCACGTGCATTCAAAAGCATATAGCATTATTATCTTCTTGGTGCATCTGCTTACTTGGTCCAGGTTAGCTTAAAGTCCAGTATGACCCCGAACCCCGAGATGCTTTTGACCCTTTAAAGCTCCAAGGCTGTCCAAACCAGTCGATGGCAGGGAGAATTTCGGCCAGCCCACGCTTCCTTGAAAAGAGTATTGTTTACTTGCTGCTGTATCAACTAAATCACAAATATTTGTGCAAAAATTTGAACATTTCCAGTCTTCTCCATTTTCACAAAATGTTGAAAGTGATATATACGATCGAATAGTAAACTAGGGCCCCTGTTGCTTACTGCCCAATCAATTTGGCGTTAAATATATTTTTAAAAATTTTAAAATTTCTCGCCTTTTTTAATTTATTATTTCCAAAAAGATAAAAAATAGAGGGACGATTGCTAAATTGTTAGCAAAAATATTGTTTTTCCGCTTCAATAAAAGTCGATAAACCGAATAAAAAGTCACGTTGTGGTCCTCACTTGAAACTGTTTGGCACTTGAGGCACAGTGTGAAGCGAGCAGTGCATATCCAATTTTCATGGTCATTTAAAATAATTTACATGCCAAACACATATAAAATTGTTTTCGGGAGTGTATTTAAAGTGACATGTTTCGAAATAAGTGCATTACTGTCACAATTTTGTTAATCTCGAATTCTGATTGAATACTGAACGAATGTTGGGACATTTTCGGACCAAACTTAAAATTATCATATGGGAATTTAGAGAATTTAGATAGATACCACCAGTTTTGCAAAATAGTTCTGCTCTTTATAGAGTGTCGTATTGTGTTAACATTTTTGAATATTATTCTGTGAATGTATGTATTTATAATCCATTTATAAAGAGATTATTAAACAGCTTTAAAATTTCAACTAAGTGTGCCTCATTGTGCATCATAACAGATGCTTTGAAATAAAGATGAAGTTTTGTAAAAATGTTAATTGAAATTTCTATGATCTGCTTTTTACACCCTGTTTAGACTGCAAAGAAATGGCGCCAACTTGACCGCGGGATATTCAACCCGGTCAACCCCCTACGTATTAATAGCCCTTATATTGTTTGCATGTCTCAGAGGAAGTTGATGACTATCTTTTTAATACCATAGACGTAAATTTACTCGAAGAATTTTAAATTATCAGTGTTTACCGCGGTAGACGATAATGAAAGAATTCATTTCAGACCCCGAGCTGCGTTGGGGTTTTCATTTTTTCGCCGATAGCTATTTAGGTTTGGAAGTGAGTGGGAACCTGGGAACATATCAGATACTTCCACCTATGGTCTATTGTGGTTCGCACCTTGTTTAGACTTCCCTAAATGTATTTATATTATTTATATATTTGGTGTTGGTATATAAATAGCTATCGTTTCTTTTCGGGCTTCAGGTACTGAAGATTTAGTCGCCTGAATGGTGCTGTGAATCAAATAACTAAGTGGAAATGTCGTAATTTTGTTGTTTTAACAATCAAGAGAAAGGCAGTATGACAGTTTACACCAGAATGCATGCAGCCAATATGGTCTGCCACAAATTCATAAACCTGGAGGTTAGACCGATAGTAAGCTGAGTTGGTTCCCCTACACAAGCCCCAGCGAAGCGACACTTTAGCCCTTCGGAGAGAAAGCGAACTCATACGTAAAAAAATTCCAACACCTGTGAAATAATCAAGACCATAAAAATTGAGTAAAATGACATTGTTAGCTTTGAGGTCTCTTCACTCTTCACACAAGTACCGGTTAACAAACTATCAATCGGAGAAAAATACGCCATCTACCAGAACACATCATCAATCTGGCCAAGCACTGTCTTGCAGACACTTATTTCATGTATGGAGGCCAACTATACACACACATAAGGGGCACTTATGGGCTCTCTACTATTCCCTGCCCTAACCAATTTGCTTATGGAAGGCAGCCACATACAAATCGAGGATATGGCTACGCGACGTAGACGATACGTTCGTAATAAGGAAATAGAGCGAAGAAAATTTGAATAGTTTCATACAACATCTTAATACAGTGCACCCAAGGATAAAATTCACCATGGAAAATAGGTAAGGCAACTACCATTTAACAGACGTCTTGCTGAAAAGAAAAGAACAGTACAACATCAAGAAGAAGCAAAAAGCAAAACAAAATGAGAGTGACAGAAAAGCCTTCGTCCCTTATGTCAAAGGCACCATAGACAAAATTGGGAGGGTTCTAGAAGCCATAACCTCTCGACCATCGTTACCATAGATCGAAAAGTAAGAGACATCCTACCAACACCCAAAGACAAACGAAATTCCGTGTGGAGATTGCAGCCCATCATACGTCAGGCAAAACAATAGGAAAATCAGCTCCAGGCGAGATGAACATATAAATGCAGTAAGACAGAAAATTAATAATATTAATAGTCATACAAATAAGACCCAACTATCTAAACAACCGGGATGACAGCCAATGCTTATCAAACACTTGGAAAAATATACTAGTAAATCATCAGCTTAAACCAAGAAACACCATCCCTCCGACTCCAGACACTACGACGATAATAACCGGTCGCGCATTTAGGAAGCCTCCGCGTTACAGAACCCTAGCTAAATAAAACCGCATGATTGGCTAGATAAGCACGTGTGTTACACTAACCGCGTCCGACAATGTTGTTGGCGTGTTTTCACTTTACGCATTTGTATTCGTGCAATGTCCCAGCACGATACGGGGCGCAACCAACAAAAACTAACCTAAACTAACCCAAGGCATGCCAAAAAACTAACTAATCCAAAAAAAAATTAAATGAAAAGTCTGGCTAGGGCCGGGCGTCGAACCCATTACTCCGCATTCTAAACACGCGAGTCTTACCATCTGAGCCAGGCTTTCACGTTCCTGCTTTTCTAGAAAATTCTCATATAAATGCGTGAAGTGAAAAAACTTAAACAACGTTGGTGGGCGCTGTTGGAGTTAGCCAATCAGGCAGCGTTATTTAGCTCGGGTTCTGTAACGCTGAGGCTTCCTAAATACGTCAACCGTTCCTAGGACCCGAAACCGTATACGACACCTGATTGGCCAATGACACAACACCACCAACTTATAAGACCAGAAGTATGGGTACGGGTCGTAGCCAACTGTACGCTTTCAGACAAGAGGTAGTAAGCCTCGAAAAAGATGAATGTGATTTCATCGAAACGTATATAAAATATATAAAACAGCATCGGGTATAACTCTATTCTATATTAAGCAGCTATTTCGAAGCCTTAAAAAAATGACATTAAGGAATGAAAAATTGGTGTTGCTATGCAGTACCTACAGGAAGATGGAAAATTTGGGAAATATATTATTATGAACGGATTTGTCATTTTATGAAAATTATGCTCAGAAAAGGCGTATTAGCGGCCGTCTTCATGGCAGCGTCTAAGTCTGGGTAAGTGGTTCCGTTGAAACGTGCACAGGAAAACTGAATACCCTCTACACGAAAGCTCTTTTCATTGACTCAGATGAAGTGTTGCTGGATGCATCTGCTATGCCTGTGTTGCTTCCCAATACAGACGGCCTCTTCTATCCTTTCTGATCAAGTGGTGAAGTACCATGCCCACGATCCAGCTGAACCGTGGGCATGATGAATCTTAGCTTTAAGCTATTGAAAGAGTGGGTGGCTCTTTTTTCTAAAGGGTTACTTTTAAAGATCTATAATAAATTATAGTACAACGTGATAGTTTTCCTGGTCATACTGCTGTAATACTGAGAACCGAAATTATGTAATGAATTTTCCTAGAAACTGAAGCAGCGGATTTACCTTCAATAGAAGAGCTTGGAGCTCTAACTCATTATAAATGTACGACATACACCTCAAATCGCAAAATAAAATGGAATGAATGAATAAATATGTGGACACTTATGCTGTTCAGCATTTAGGCCTTCTATGGATCCATTGCACATCATTTTGGCTCCAACTCATTCTAGGCGGACGACCTTTCGAACTTTAACAACCTCAATAAATGAGTTTTTCTGATTTCTTTGGTGACAATGCTAGGTACTTCCATTTAGGATATTCTTGGTCTGCAGGGTACTAGGGACTCGTTTAGGATATGTTCGGCAGTTTCTTTTTCCTCAAGACATCATCTGCACTCATGGCTCCCCTCAATACCCAAGCGATGAAGGTGTTTTCTGAGGTGTGAGTGTCCTGTCAGTAAACCAACTACAGTTCGCAGATCAGTTGGTTAGGTCTGCAGTGAGTGCCAGTAATGCTGCTCGATATCAGAAAAGCATTACTGATCCTTCTGTATTTATTTTCAAGAATGAGTTATAGCATATACTTCCGCTTCGAAGATTGTAGCACATTGTTCTAGTGGTTAGGGTATTACATAGTCGTTATTGTCGCATTTTCTAGGACTAGAGGAAGAGACGGCAGTCTCATGAGAACCTCGAAGGCTCTGGTAAGTGCAGTCCTCATAACACCTGTAATATCAACACAAGTTGTGTATTTTACTTATTGGCCATCTTACAATAGCTCCGTGTATAATTATAGGGCGTATCACCACTTTCCAAGGTCCTTCTACGACACCGTATAGCGTTGAGTACACTTTTGCATCGATGTACTGCATGTTCTCTCTAGCTTAGTCTTGGATCTAGTATAATGACTAGATACATGATCGAGTTCTTGTAATTAAAGATCTTGGGAGACATGGTAATCTCTACTAAGGCCAAATTTATCTCCTTAATGAAGAGCATAACTTCGACCTTTTCTAGCTTTACTCTCAGGCCTTCTCTTATACACCAGACCTAATGACCCTCAGGAACAGCATCGTCAGTCTCCGTAGATTATTCAGAGCTTTACTGGTGATGATAACTACGAAATCGCACAAGCCTGCGTCATGTAGCCCGTCCACGCCTAAGCGTCCATAGGAGAGGAAATATAACACCTTCTTTTGGGCAGCCTTTTTCCGCAGTAGTTCCAGCTGTGTGACCGTTTAATTCAGCAATAACACCTTTGCGACAATTGGGCACTTATCATCCTTGTAATGGTGTCTTCAGTTCCCATCTGGCTCTTCTTATTGACTCAAATGAAGTGTTATCGAATGCACTTTCTATGCCTAGTAAGGCTGGAAATAACCCTTCAATATCTCGTAATTTGTAGGGCTTGAAGAATGTAATATCCCATTCAATCCTGTGAAGGTTCACCGTACTTTTCGCTGTTATAAAATCAGCCGTTTTTTGCTTTCTTTTAGATGAACTTCAGGATTAACATCGTTTTAGCCAACCAAAGAAAGCGTAACTTTAACAGAAGCGACAGGGTTACACTCTCCGTAGAGAGGTGTTCCTCGCATTAAATTACCATGGCTCCTATCTTTATTCCAAGATCTTTGGATATTATTTTGCGGGTATGCTTTCACATCAGTGCCTCCAGCTATTCGTTTGAGTGTCTCTTAAGACTCGCTTGTATTCTCGCAGTGCCGTCTTGTAGACATCTTAGCAGGCGTCAGTATCACCAAAGAATATCCTATCGTAGTAGAATATTCTTTGGTATCACATTGCTTAGCTTTCCTAAATAGTTAGCTAACTTTTTCTGTCTCCAGATTCCACCATGTTATCTTGGCGGTTACCCTCAAAGGGTTTAAACGGAGCGTCATTTGGCCTATGAACAGAAAGCTATGTGAAATGGAATGATGGAATACTTCTCCATGCCGAGGGGGTTACAGTGTGCATTAAATTCTAACGGATCGGCTATTAAATATTATTCCTTCGTTTCTGTTAGTCAATTAAAATATACATCATTAAATGATCTTTTCAAATGTTATTGATTTAATTATCCGGAGTGACGTAAAAGTTTCAAGAGATTATCAAATTAATTTAGGCCAATATTTCCAGAATTCTAAAACCTCTTGAATACGCCACAGTAGGTGCTGCCAAGTAGTATAGATAAAAAAAAATGAATGACCGAATTAGAAAGTTTTTAAAGATGGATGTATAGGTATTAAAATACAAATAATACATTTACATACTTCAGTGTTTACACAGGGCTCCAGCTGTTTATTTGATAGTGTCGCTGTGCCGCCTTGTAGGCTTCTCATTGCAGGAGGGAAGTGTAATAGAGTCATTGGAGGCAAGGCGTCACGATGCTATAAAACGTATGAGGGGACAGAGGAACGCAGGCGTCCGTTCCGGCTATGTGTGTTAGCTGGATTTAAGCAGGTTTTTACTAAGCTAGGGGGGGTCTGTGTTCCATATAGAACAGTGAGGTTTTACCATGGATCGGTCCGTGCTTCGTCCGACGCTCCGGGTCGAGCGCTTGCCAAATTTGACGTCACCTCTGAGCCAGTGATCTCGCGAGTAAAGAACCTACACGCCAGGCGGTCAATATGTTCTCGCACATACTCGATCCCCGCCCAGTCGTGCAGGTCACTCACCCGCGTATACCAGTTGGCTGAAAAGGCTGCTCTGAGGTGTTTGTTTTGTATCACTTGGATCTTCTTGAGGTGAGTCTCAGCGACCGCGCTCCATACTGGTGCACCATATAGTAGCGTCGGTCGAGTCACGGCTCGATAAATGGTAAGCTTGTTTGCGGGGCTTAAAAATGAACTATGTTTTATAAGGTTACCTAAGCTATTGGTTAGCACAAAATTTTTGCTTTTGATATAGTTTATGTGTTTGTGAAATCTTAGTCCGGTATCTAGGACTATCCCTAGATATTTGACTTGTGCTTTGGCTACGATATTTGTGCCATTAAGATTTAAAGGAGTAGCTTCGTTATCTGTTCGTTTGCGCGTGACGATAGCGAGCTCGGTCTTATTTGAGTTCAGGCGAATTTTCCACTTGTCGTAGTAAGTAAGTAGGTACTTGCTCCATGTGCCTGCTCAGGTTATCAACGGCCGCCTGCGCGTGAGAGGCTGTAGAGTAGAGGGCGGTATCGTCGGCATATAGGGCTATCGACGTGTCAGGGATTTTTTGGAAGGTCAGCTATGTAGTAGCTGAATAGCAGCGGGGATAGCACTGTTCCTTGAGATACACCGGCAGCTAAAGGCCTCGTGGTCGAGATTGAACTACCGACTTTAACCGAGAATTTGCGCTCGGCAATAAAAGTTGATTGTTTCGATTAACATCAATAACTTTGCAAAAACTATGGGCATTACTGGAATCTAGCCACGCTCTTGCATTCTAATATAAAGAAGAGTAACTAACGTAACAAAATATCTCCTCATTATTGTGAATTAATATTGGGCAAATTTATTGAGCGAGTGTGATGTTGATATTTTCGAGCTCATTGAGTATTTTGAGTTTATGTAAATATACAGGATGTTATTTAAGTACGTGGCCAATCTTCAGGAGGTGACTCTTAGTGATATTAGGTTGAAAACTTTATATTAACATAGGTCCGTAAATGCATTGTTTCCAAAATACATGGTGTTCAAGTATAGGAAAAAAACGTTAGTGTACGCCACTGATTTATTTCACATTATGTTCGTATCTTGCTTACTTTTTAGGAACAAAATAAAAACCACTATTATATGTCCCTAGACTATATCATAAAAAAAGTGATTTTATTTTTTTTCTCAAATACTAGATAGATAACACTAGAGATAGGAAAGTTGTATTTTTAGTTGCTAAATTTGAAAAAATATGAATTTTTAAAAAGTGAGTGGCTTACATTTTTTTATCAAAAATATCCACAAGATTGACTTCCGGGACGCCACTGTACAGGGTGGCTCGAATTCGTGTCTATGTATGCGGAACTCGAAAACCGTAAGAGATACAGTGTCGGTCAAATTAAGGCAAAATTGCGCATTTAGGTGCCTAACCATATGCCGTTTAGAAAGTTTTAAAGTTCCGAGTATTTACGGAGATATCCGGAAAAAACCGAAATTTTGAAAAATCGTTTTATTTTTTTCCTGGGCTTATTTAAAAACGGATTTCAAATCTAATTACACGTTTGCATTGCCACTTTTTCCGCTCTATCCAATGATGATATCCAGTTTGAAATCCGACGTTTCGTCTTCAAGGGATCATCATCAACTTTCTTTTTTTAAATACGAACTTTAATTTTTTTATCGTTTTTCAGATGGTATTGGCGTTATTAATGTGTTTTTATTTTTTTTTATTATTTTTATTTTATATATTCTGCTTTGGCGTGATTTTATATATTTTAATTTAATATTCTCGTAAGAAATAATTTTACTATTTTTTATTTTTAATACGCCCCAATTTTCCACTTAATCCAAAAAACAAAAAAAATATTTTTATAGAATATAAATATTTCAAAAGTACCTACCTTAAAATGTTTAAAATTACGCCAGAGCAAAATATATAATTTAAAAAATAATAATAAAAATAAAAAAATAATAAAAAAAATAAATAAAAACACATAATCATATTAATAACGCCAATACCATCTGAAAAACGATTAAAAAAAATTAAAGTTCGTATTTAAAAAAAGAAAGTTAATGATGATCCCTTGAAGACGTAACGTCGGATTTCAAACTGGATACCATCATTGCATAGAGCGGAAAAAGTGACAATGCAAAAGTGCAATTCAATTTGAAATCCGTTTTTAAATTAGCCCAGGACAAAAATTAAACGATTTTTCAAAATTTCGGTGTTTTCCGGATATCTCCGGAATTACTCGGAATTTTAAAACTTTCTAAACGGCATATTGTTAGGCCCCTAAATGCGCAATTTTGCCTTAATTTGACCGACACTGTATCTCTTACGGTTTTCGAGTTCCCCATACATAGACACGAATTCGAGCCATCCTGTACTTAATAATAATTAATCTAAATAGGGCCAAATTAGCTCTTTGCTACAGTATATATTACTGCCGAATTGTAACAAAATCGACCACAAGAATATTAAGATTTTTACATAAAATCGATTTTTTTAATGTTTGGAAATTTTTTAAGTTTGGCTACGTTCTTAAATAACACCCTGTATTCGTGCATGGAAGGCGATGCTTCATACACTCCAATGCGGAACGCTGGAATTCACTTTTACATAGTCTAAACACCTATATGTGCTTGGATTTGTACTGATTTGGATTTGTTTGACGACTGAAAAACATTTCATGTTAATTATTTTAAACATTTTAATTTAATTGAGTATTTTTCTGAAACGAAGAAAAGAGGTACCTTGACATTATTCGGGAAACAGAAAAACACAAAGTTAGAGAAAAAGGCTCTTCTTATGGGCAAATTTTTAAAACTTTTAACAATATGTATAATTTACAAATATTTCTTTCTATTTTTATTAATTTATTATATTTTCTTAATATCAAACATGTAACATCTTAAATGCGACTGTTAAAATAATTTTTGAAAAAGTATAATTCAAATTGTAGAAGCAGCCTAGAATTACTAGAGTCTAACACGTTCAGTAAATTCAGAAATTAGAGAGATAAAGCTGTGCCAGATACTAAACTTATCCCTAACGATTGGATATTACAGACACATAAGTGTATCTAGTTTTAGTAACAATGTCTCTATTAAATTTTGATTATACCTACTGTTTCAACTCCGATATTTAAAAGTAGTCAGGTGTACATATTTAGAAGTAACGAGATCACTGGAATTTGAACCATTACATATTAATTACCAGTCGAAAATATGGATACTTTAAATTCACTTCCGAATCTGCTCTAATATGCAACTCTGGATCTGAGTCCGTATCCCATGGAGGTGTAACTTCGTCGTAGTTTTACACACTAATTATATGATTTTTGAAATTACTAAAACTAACCACTTTTGCTTATCCATGATGTAATAAAGTTAAATATAATTCTTCCACAATATAGTGCTTGTCTTGCCTCACTGGGCAACTAACAACTAGCAATTTGTATGTAAGTAATATTGCTTATTTTGGTGATATTTATTTCTATCTTATAATTTTAAATAGAGAAATATAATATTTGTACATGAAAGATGATGCTTCATATAATCGAAGGCGGAACGCTGGAAAATAATTCGACTCTTACAGAGTCTGGCAAAAAAAATCTTAGCAGTATTTACCTTTACACGTGTCTATAGTAGCGCCCCATCTGACGACAGACACAAAAATTATGTTAATCCTTAAATATTTCAATTTGATTTTATATTTTCCTGAAAAGAAGAAAAGAGAGGGTTTAGTAGGGAAACAGAAAAACACAAAGTTAGAGAAAAAGGCTTTTATATATGGGCGAACTTTTAAAACTTTTAACAATATTTATTATTTACAAATATTTAATTATATTCTCATTAATTTATTATACGTTCTTAATATCAAACATGTAACATCTTAAATGCAACTGTTAAAATAATTTTTGAAAAAGTATAATTCGAATTGTTGAAGCAGCCTAGAATTACTAGAGTTTAACACATTCAGTGAATTTGGAAATTAGAGAGATAAAGCTGTGTCAGATACTAAACTTATCCCTAACGATTGGATATTACAGACACATAAATGTATCTCTCTATTATCTTCATCATGAATTCTTTTCGTGGGGTTTTGGTCAAGAACCTTTTATCCTCTACAAAAGTTTCATTTGGTTAGTATGAGCAGTTGGATAAAGCTTTCGAGGTCGCTCAAGAATTTGGTCAACGTTGCATTTTAGGTCTATGTATTAACGATTTTATGAAAATATGCAAGTTGTTTTCGAAACCCAGATCAAAATATGAATGAATGTTGAAGATCAAATATATGTATAATTTTTTTAAGCGGATCTAGTAAAAACACTGCTTTCTTCTGCAAAATATTTTGATTTTGATCTAGGAATCTTAAAGTTTTTGTATTAAATCAATCGTCAATTATTGTGACAACGTATAAAGCAAATTATTTCTCTAGTTGAAAATCTTTTTTCATTCGAATAGGAAGCATAAGAAAAAATCTGCAATAAGCTTAGAGCTAAAAGATTAACACTATAAGAATCCTTATTTTTTCGCTTTTGGTCTATAGTTGCCTAAATTGACCAGTAATGACCAAAATCGCTCGATGTAGTCAACACTAAAGTACGCTCACGAACAAAATTGCTGACAGCTTGATCTTTCTTATTACAACGATATTTAAGAGTAGTCAGGCATACATATTTAAAAGTAACGAGACCAGTGGAATTTGAACCTTTTATCTATTAATTGCCAGCTGAAAGCATCGAGGCTTTATAGTACGGGAACCTAAGGGGGTCCCTAATGGTGATTTGGGAACTAAATAACATAAAGCTCAGTTTGCGCGATCAATAGATATTAGCGTCTCAACATAGTAAAAGTCCTGACCCTTTCCCCTTTCCCCTCCGGGATCATTATCAACATTGCGGCACCATGGACATGTTTGCACATCTTTCTTTTCTTCTTTATAACTATGAAACTAAGCGTTTTTCGAAAAACACGTAAGACAAAGAAAATAAACTAAATAACAAACAAAATGGTACTAGCATAGTGAAACCTTCAGTGAAAGTATTGAAGTCCATGATAAATGCCTGTTAATCCAGCTAACTTTTTAACCGCATATTATGTATGTGTAAGTCTTCAAAGCACCGCAGGGTCTGAGGGGTCAGAACTTTTACTATTTTTAATAGGTGGACGCCAGTATCTATCGATTAGGTCTAGCCAAAGAACATTTAGTAACATTTTCTTTGGTCTAGTCCCAGCTTTATGCTATAGTTCACAATAGACCCCCTTAGGTTCCTGTACTGATTTCCTTCTGAATCTGCTCGACTAATCTTAAAATTGAGATGTGATTCCAATAACCGGCGAATCTATAACTCCTGATCTCAGTACATTCCAGTGGACATGTAATTTTTTCGTATAATTATACTGACAACTTAAATGATTTTTGAAATTATTAAGATATAATCACATTTGCTTATCGATGATGTAATATAGTTAATATGGTGCTTGTCTCACTGAGTTACTAATAAAAAAAATTATATGTAAGTAATATTGCTATTGTTCATATTATTGATGATATTTATCTTTATTTTACGTATTTTTATGCTTTTAAACGAATGTTACACCCTTTAAAGAGCGGATATACAAAAAAATCCTCCCAAACGCACATACATACAGAGAGAAGTTTAAAAACACAACTCTTGTCATGGGTCAAGCAAAAAGTTAAATTCTTAAAATACTCGTAATATTATAGGTGTTTTAAACCTAGTAAAATTAAGTAAGTAAGCTAAGTAAAACAATTATCAAAAGCAACCATTCATCTTGTTACATTTTATGTCGAATATAACCATTGTCATATTCAAACCATGTACCCTAGTATCAAAATTATATGGATCTAACGTAATGGTCAGAATTTGATACAATTAGTTACAAGGTTTGGTGAAAAGGAAATTATCAACTTTGTTTTGGCAATATTAACAAAGTTGAAAGAGAAATAATGAATAGAATCACAAGGGGGAAAACTGAAACAGTTACCATTAAACTGATGAATTAACAACATTGGTATAGTTATCTTTGACAGGTCCTGGCCCCTGGCTCATCTCTACGATATCTTCTCCAGTGATAACCATGAAAATTTGGTTACTGTGAACCAAAGTTTGGAAAATATATATAGGTGGTGTGTGAATAGCTTGAAAATAAATATTAACAAAACTAAATGTATGATTGTCAGTAGAGAAAAATATTGTTGGAATATTTAAGTCACAAAATTATGAAGTTAAAGTGGGTGGTATATCTCTGGAAACAGTGAACAAATCTAAGTGTCTGGGTATTATATTGGATAAAGGGATATATTTTAAGGAGCATGCTAAGTTTATTACTCGGTTTATTACTAGGACAATATTATTTAAAATTAATTATATTCATATATATTCTCCTTGTTTCAATCATTGGACAGAATTGATATTATATAACGCCATTGTCCTTCTTTACTTACTGTTCTACAATTTTACATTTATTAAATCAAAATGAACTGTCCCTTTTGCAAAAGCTACAGAATAGAGCCACACGGGTGATATCACATTGTAGAAAAACGACACCTAATAAAGAAATGTTGCTGACATCAGAGTAGTTATCTGTAAAGCATTATCTATCTTACCATCCTATTTATCAGGCAAAATAACTTTTAACCATGATATACATGCCTATCATACAAGGACAATAAATGATTTTTACTTACAAGTGCCCCTTCTCATGGGCAAAACTCTTTATTTTATAGTGGTCTTAAAACTGGTCTGGTGATCTATCAACTACCTCCAGAACTAAAAAATATTATTAATCTAAATTAGGGCTCGGAATTTCATTCGAATATTCGACTATTCTAAATTCGAATTTTTTCTTAGATAAAAAAAATTTGACAATTCGCATATTTGACTAATCGGTTATTAGAAATATTCGACTATTTAACTATTCGACTATTCAACTGTTTGAATGTGAAACTGTAGGCTTTTTCGTTAGTAATTTAAATTTGACCCTCTTTAAATTTGCTGTTAAAAAATTAATTTTCAAAACTATTTTGATTATGAAAGTCTTGTTTTCGTAGTTTTTGACCACTCTGCATTTTACTATTTTTGCGGGAAGCAAAAACTTTTATTAAGAATAACCATTTGTCCTTTAACTCTTCGGCTCTCTATCCGTGTACGTGTGTAGATGTATATAATAACATACGCTTTGTATTAAAATTTAATATTTCGTGTATTCGAATAATTCAAATATTCGACTATCCTCAATACGAATTTTTGTTAATCAAAAAATTGGGCATTTCGAATATTCTACTATTTGAATACTCGACTATTCGAATTCGAATATTCGAATCAAATACTTAACGACTATTCGAATCATAGACATATAAAAGGAAAAGTCTGATTCAAATATGTACTTATAATTTAAAAATTCTGAGCCCTAATCTAAATGTCTTTGAAGGAAAGCTGAGAGAGAGATTATCTTTTAATTGTGCAGAATGGACAGTGAAACTTTGTATTCCATCTGTGAGAGCGTGGTGGCCGGTATTGTATACTTTGTTTTGTATCTGTTGTGGTGACTATGGTAGTTTTACCCTAACCATGTGACCCTCTATATTTTGAAAGAAAATCAGACAGAGCCTCAGTGACAAGCCCAGTATTTCTGGACTGTTACTTTATATATTTTATACGTATGTAAATTGTAATAATTGTAATTTGTGTTTGTATATTAGTTTATGCCTAAATAAAGGATGTTTGTACCCTCATCACTCGTCGATAAAACATTAGAAAATAGTAGGTGTTTTGCTGTTTTATCGAGAGAGGGTACTGTAGGGATCAGGATTTGTGCCAGAACCTATCAAAGATAAGTACTTATATCTTATGTAGGCTTGGTTAATGTTAAAATCCATTAAGTATTGTATTTTAGCTCTGTTCATTTGTTTCGCAGTTCTGATGATGACACAAAGCCGTGCCAAAACGTAAGTTTTATTAAAAAGATCCCGAAAAAGCTGATAATTTCCTCTTCACAAAATATTTTTTATATTGTCGCATAGCAGGAGTGCTTCATCGTTGTTTAAATTGTATTTTGCTAGAACATATTGCTTTATACAAGGTATGTCTAAAATCGGAATCTGTCTCAATTCTGTTATTTTGAATGAACACTCAAACTTCTTAACTTTCAGAAGACTTAAAAAAAAGGAACAGGTAAGAAGGCCTTTGTTTTTCTATAAGTAGCCTGCTATAAAATGAAAATTAAATGCATTAAAGCTAAACTGGAACATACAAGCCGTTTTGTTTCAATTTTAAACATCTACTTTCCCTGTCATTTTTTCAAAACTTGTTGAGTTTTTAAAGCTGGTTTTTATCAGGCAAAAATTAACATTTAAGTCTCAATAGATGAAAGTTTTTCCGTATTTTATAAAAAAACCGCACCTAAGTTTTGTGATAATTCACTTCTGGTTGAATTTGCCTGAATTTCTGATATTATACAATTTATCATCTTTATTAAAAAATTATTGAGTTATGACCAGTTCGAAAATTTAAGTCTACTATATAATCACTGTGACACCAGATTTAAGAAAAAACAGTATATTGTAAAGGGTTTTCCAATATGAATGATATAATTTTTAAACGATATGGGAACCATGTTAATAAAGTTATACCTGCCACTAGTTGTCATTTATGTTCAGTATAGTCTAACAATTTATTATGGCTAAATATGCGCTTCAAGAACATTTGTTTATTATCTATAGATTTTATGAAAATAGACGTTCTTTGATGAACACTTATCGGGCAGTTCGTGAAAACTTTGGTCCAAATAATCGCCTTTCTTTGCTTGCCATCGGTCGCATCGTTGAGAGATTTGAAAATAATTTTACGCTTTACGCTGTAAGAACATCAGCAAGACGTCAAAATGCCAGAACTATTGAGAAAGTTGCTGCTGTAACAGCTAGTGTTCCTGACGATCCAAATTTATCAATTCCTCGTCGTGCTTAAGAGTTAGGGCTTAAAACACGACAACTTAGCGCGTTTTGCAAAAAGACTTGAATTTACACCGGAATAAGATTGTTTTGACACAAGAACTTAGGCCACTGGACCATCGTTGGCGTCAAGAATTTGCTGCTTGGAGTTTAGAACAACTTGAATAGGATCCTAATTTTGTGAAAAAAATTATCTTTTCATATGAAGCTCATTTTTGGTTAAGTGGATATGTTAACTAGCAAAATTGCCGTTTTTGGTGTGAATACAATCCACAACAGATTCACGAGAAGCATTTGTATCCGGTAAAGTTAACCGTGTGGTGGGGTTGATGCCATGGTGGCATCATCGGACCTTTTTTTTCCAAAGTGTGGTAAGAGGTGCAGTTCTTTGTGGCCAAATTTAGATGCATTTCATTTGGAAGATATGTGGTTCCAGCAAGACGGTGTCACATGTCACACTGCTCATGAAACTATCGACGTATTGCAAGAAAAGTTTGACGAAAGGATAATTTCAAGGAATGCTACTGTTCACTGGCCACCAAGGAGCTATGATTAACTCGTTTAGATTACTTCTTGTGGGGCTATTTGAAATTTATGTTCTGTCCAACAGACCCCGAACACTTGATGCATTAAGATTGAACATTAAACGCTGCATTCGGCAGATCATGTTAGATTTGTTGCACAAAGTCCTAAAAAATTGGGTTCGTCGAATTCGCTCGTGTAGACGAAGTCGTGGTGGGCATTTAAACGATGTGTTATTCAAAACATAAATATTATCGACTGTACTTGAAATAATATAAAAAGTTTCGTTGTATCTGAAATAATTTGAATTTTATTTCATTTTATTCATATCTTCTTCTTGGGGGGCTATTTGAAATTTATGGTCTGTCCAACAGACCCCAAACACTTGATGCATTAAGATTGAACATTGAACGCTGTATTCGGCAGATCATGTCAGATTTGTTGCACAAAGTCATAGAAAATTGGGTTCGTCGAATCGCTCGTGTAGACGAAGTCGTGGTGGGCATTTAAACTATGTGTTATTCAAAACATAAATGTTATCGACTGTACTTAAGATAATATGAAAAGTTTCGTTGTATCTGAAATAATTTGAATTTTATTTCATTTTAAAATCATATCATTCTTATTGGAAAAACCTTTATTATTCCGAGTAAAACTGATATTTTTGGACGAGCGTAGGGAGGAGTTCCTATATTTTTCAAGCGGCTGCAAAAGACTGTTGTTGCCGTTAAGTAAAACAATTATCAAGATTACCATTAACCTTCTTTACATCGCATGTGCCCTCCGAATATAACAATTTTTATATTCAAAGCATGTACAGTTGACGAACTGGAAATCCGGACAGGGTTTTGTCATATTGCAAATGCCTCCTTTAAATCCCTTTCACCGCTATGAGTGCTTCAATGCTGGCAACGGGTAACCAAAAAAATGTCAAAGTTAATTTAAATTATTCTTTGAATTGTGCGTATCACCTTTTAGATAATTATGTCTCATTTAAGCTCGAGAAAAAAAATGAGATTGAAACCTTTAATTGAAAAAGGATGGACTGTGAGAATGATCGCAAATAGGATATTTGGCATACCGAAAAGCACCGTTCATAACACTATAGGAAACATAATGGTAAGAACAGCAACTGACTTCTGTATGAGCGAAGAGCAGCGCAAAGGTGTTTTAAACGATGCTTAAACCTTGAAATCATCCAGCTGAAAAAATGTTTACCTCATTGGAGCTTAGTAAGGCTTTGCATTGAAGTATTACGGAGTTCTTTTTATAGACGAAAAGGCCTTTCCGTCCGCCGTCTATAGTTACAATGGTATAGTCAGAATATATAGACCGCCAAGCACAAGATTTGATGAGCGCTACCCCCAAAATGCAGAGGCATACTTAATTATTTTAGAAGCCAGAATGTTACCATCTGTGATTTCTACGAATGCTGTATTTATAACAACTATATTTATAAACACGACCCTTGTTTTTTGCTTTCGAGAAGTCTTGACTTAAATTTAATGGAAAACGTATGGGGTCCTAAGGTAAAAAAATTAACAAGATTCAATGATTTTCGTCCAAAAAATGTGGACGAGTTATGGCGGAGAATTCAAAAAGCATAGCAAGAATTAACTCCGGAATTTGTTCAAAATCCAAGGCCTCAATATTCACTAGATTAGTTTTGGTAATTGGAAAAATACACCAATGACAAAATATTAAGTTTCCACTTTAGTTTTTAAATACATTTTTGTTGACCCATGAATTTTCTATAATTAAGTTTCTGTCGTGCTCCCAACTAGTGATATTATTGTTAACAAACATAGGTCATTGCCTGACGGTCTATATTATTTTTTACAAAAGTGAAATGAACAAGAAGTAAATTAACCATTAAATAATTATACATTTTTAATAAATTATATCAGATGTTGAAAAGTCTTCATAAGATTTACCAGTATTGATAAACGGGCAGGTGAAAGCCCAACTTACCAGAAATCATGCAAAAGTTACAAAATGTCACTTTGGTGTCCGGATTTCAAATTCGCTAACTGTACCTTAGTACCGAAATAATATGGACCGAATTACTTTTTTAAACGAGTCCTGACACAATGGTCAGAAATTGATAGAATTATTCGCTATGTTTGATAAAAAGGGAATTTTCAGCTTTATTTTTGCCAAAATTAACATTTATTGAAAAACCGACATTTATAGCAGGAAACAAAGTTAAACTACAAATAATGAATCGAATACAACTGGGGGAACACTGAAATAGTGACCATTAAACTAAAGTAAAAACGTTAGTAGCTATATTTCATAGGTTCTGGTTTAATTCCTGCCCCCATCACGCATTTGTAAAACACCAAAAAACAGTAATAAGAGTAAAAACGGTAAGAAACGTTTGTTGGTTTTCCTACTTTTTAATGTTTTTTTTTTAAGGCGATGATAATGTAGGGATGAGGATTTGAGCCAGACCCTATGAAAGATAACTACTTATATTTTATGAAGGCTTAGATATAGCACTCTGACTGTCGGCACCTAATTTGTAATTGTTTTATTGCGTTGTCAGTCATATAAGACTGAACGACTGGTATGCATAATCTTGCTTCGTCATTATTTTTTGACTGACAACACTAATATCATTCCAGCCCTCGTCAGGCTCTTTAGTTTGACATTGCAGGTTTTCCATTACATCCACCGCAATATGGTCGTATTTTTCAATTTTTTTTCTTGCTTCTGATCGCACATTTCGTTTGTTAGATTGGTGTAGCAAAGTTTACGTTACTTTTGACTTTTTTCAATAAATGTGCAACTGTTGTTGCAGTTAGACTTATTTTGCTGACATTAGTTCCGAATAACAAACTTCTGGCAACGTCTTGTTTGAATATCGTTTTTCTGGATTTGGAATTTGTACGTTCCTTGTATATATTGAATGCATTTATCATAGAGACATGCTTGTTAGCAAAATGTTCGGTACCACTTGACGTCTCGTCGATTACGAATGACGCCATCATTTGTCAAATTTTTCGACGTCACACTTGCCATTATTGTAAGCATGATAGCTTCAGGCTTTAATTTTATTAATTATTTTTAATTTTCCATTGTTTTTTGTTCATTTTAATTTTATTTTAACTTAAATAAACGCGATAATACGCAACTATTGCTAAACAAACACTTGGTGGTATGCATAATCCGGAGTGTTGCTGGGCGAACTAGCACTACCAACTCATGTTCGAGTCGGTAGTGGTTCGTACCCAAGAATAATAAACTACAGAAGGATACTTAGTTCCCATAAGAGCCTATATTCGCTTATTATCGCCCCGTGCCCCGCGGTCCCCTCACCAACATCGTCGTCGCTGTGACGTTGCTGCTCGACGAACGGCCTTCGTTTCCCCATTGATGTCATTGCATATTATATGTTTTCGTTGTGTTTTTAATTTTTTTAGTGATATTTTCGGATGTGTTGATAGTTGTGTTTTGGTGCTTTGAACATTGAGAAACTTGATAGTTAATATTAAAGCAGATAGTGAGTGTCTGTTTTGCAGAATATTTTTCATTGTAGTGTTTTTGTTGATTTTTTTATTACATAAGGTAGGCACAACATAAATTATTTTTAAATGTAAGCAAGTCTGGCAGGAATAATAATATTCTACCTAATATTGTAGAGAAGTTGCCAAACTGACGGTTTTATTACACAGTGTGGCTATTTAGATTTTGAACAATATTTTAAAAAAAGTAGGTATGTTCATGTACATACACTGGAAACATTATACACTGTTTAAGTTCCTTAGACTTGCTTATCACGTTAGAATATCATAAATATGTTAGGTCATACAGCAATCACTACACTATGGAAAAGCCAGTGTCTGTATATTAAGGATTTTTCATTCATAAGCACTCATGTTATTAGCATTATGAATGTAATACTAGTTAATACACACAAATTATAAAACGAAGGCTTTTTAAATTCAGTTTTATTTTCCATATTTTGGAAATAGAATGTAGAACTTTAAGTGGGACAAGAAAATTACTATTTTGAATATCAGTAAACATGTACAGATACAAATATACTTGTTTGTAGAATAAAAGGAATTTTTAACTAATTAATGTTCAAATTTTCTCTCTGGATGTAATATTTTAGATAGCTACAAATACTATAATTTTTTACAAACTCTAAAAAAGAAAAATAATCTTGCTCGGTCTTTGCCATGTGTATATTAAGGCTTTCGCGCCAACTTGGTCGCGTGGCTACGTCACGACAGAGCAGCTGTCAGTGAAAAAATCCGTTTGATGTAACCATCCTTCTCTAGTGTATTATTCTTGGCTCGAACCCATAAAAAAAGACAAGATTATGCGTACAGACCCATTCATTGAAATCAGTGAGGATTTATGAAAGCTTCACTGCTTCTTGTGTAGTATACCGGCATTGAGTGTTTGTTTACTATTTTAGAATATAATATAGGTATCACTTCACGCACGGGCCTCCGCTCGCTCCGGGGAGCAAACAAACAAAACTAACCCAAATTTTTATCATGAAAAAAGAGTGTAGTGTAGTATGTACGGTCCAATGAATTGCTTTCAGTGGGTCTGGCGGCGCAGTGATTAGAGGCTGTGCTTGTGATACGGTGGCCTGGGTTCGATTCCCGACATGTATTTTTTTTTAGGATTATGATTGTTTCTTGTTCTAAATTTGGGTTAGTTTCAGTTATACTCTATTTCGAAATGGTGCGGAGTAATAAAACCTACTTATAAGTGCAAAACGCTAACAGAGTGGTCAAATAAATTTTTGTGATTTCTAAATATTTAGCCACAGCTGTTATAGCCTGCTGTATTATATTTTAACCATTCCATCCTGTTTTGTATGGCAATCCCGCTGCAAACAATAGGCTTTATTAGCAAAGGGGCCATTTTCTACCTGCAGTAGCGTACGTTTGGGTATTTAATTTAAAATACCTGTTTTACCTAAGTACTTTTATTTATTCACTTATTTATGTATATTCAAAAACAGTTAGTATTACTGTAACATTTTATCACATATAATATTTATATAATATGGTATAAGAATTGCGATTTTGTGTAAACAGTTATGTAGAGAACTATGGTATATCATTTTCGTCGTCAGAAAAATCCGTCGAATCTTCGTCATGTTCCAAGGATATAATTAAAGGCTCTACAATTAGGTCAATTAAATGGTCTAGTTTCCACATTTTTTCTTCTTCTTTTATAACATGCTCAATACACTTACGCCATTTTTCAGAATCGACATTTTTTAAAGATTCCTCAAAGATAATTTTAACATCTTTCATTTTAAACGTCGTGTTTCTCCTTGCTACGTAACTTTTTACTTGGACCCAAACAAGTTCAATGGGATTTAATTCGCAATGATACGGAGGCAGACGAAGAATAGTAATATTTCGTTTCTGTGCAATTTTGTCAACTACATACTCGGTGAAACGAGCTTTATTTGAGGACACTATGGACAACAGTTCCTTTTTCACCATACTTTCATCAAATGGTATGTTATTCTGTCTAAACCACTGAATAATATCCGCTTTTCTCCATGAATTAGTTGGTATTCTGTCAACTTTTCTGGAATGATAACTCGCATTGTCCATCACTATCACATAATTAGGTGGAATGAGATCTAACATTTGTTCAAAATATTCTTCGAACACATCGCCATTCATGTCTTCATGGTAATCGCCAGAATGATTTGACTCAAACATTAACAAACCGCCCTCACCATAACCATCAACACTTCCAAGGTGTGTAATAATCAGTCGCTTTCCTTTCCCAGATGGTGGTTTTAGTCCGGTGGACCAGCCTTCTAAGAATGCTTGACGAAAACTTGAAATATTTTTGTCTTGCCAAATCTTCCCAACCGTATATCCTTCATTAAGCCATGTTTCGTCCAGATGATAAATCTTTCTATTCTCACTTCGAAACTGCTTTATCTGTCTTAAGTAATGTCTCCTCCAGCAAATAATTTCATCTTTTTCGATTAGGAGCGATTTTCTGCTTTGTTTTTCCCAGCTGAAATTCATTTGTTTTAAAGTTGTCCACAATTTCTTCCTGCTTATCGTTGGAGACATATTTTTGTCTTGCTTCAAGGCTCCTAAAATTTTGTCGATGGTTGGTATTTCCTTATTAAAATAAAAGAAATGTACTGTTCTTCTAATTATAAGTTTGTAGCCTTCATCGATAGGCACCGTCTTTCTTCCTGAAGATGGTATAGGTGGTTTTACAGCTCCACTTTTTCGTTCACACCTTAATTTATATATCGACGTTTTTGAAACACCCGTCATTTGCGAACACATTTCCACCACAGTATCAACGCTATACAGAGGATTTTGATGTTTGAGGGCGTATATACATTAAGAATAATATTCTTTTCGTTAACAGAAAATGGACATTTGCTCGCTCGTTTCACTGGAGAGAAAACTGAATTAGCCATTTTAATTGAAACTATGAAATGAAACAAACACACTGTGTCTTCTTTGGAAGAACAAATATAACTGAAAAATTACAATTACTTAAACTTTAGGGTATGCATACAAAAAATCGTCAAATTTGAATGTTTACAATAGTAATAAAAAAACCTAAGTGTGATAAATATAATGCTGGGAAAGTCCGAGTATTAGGACAGGTAAACGTTTAAAATATGTACGTATATGTACGTAATTATGTACGCCTATGTATCAGCCATCAGAAAATGATTTATTACTTCGCATCATTTCGAAATAGAGTATAGTCTTGTTTGGTTGTGCCCCGGAGCGAACGAAGCGGAGGGCTATGCGTGAAGTGAAATATTAGACATTCTAAAATAGTAAACAAACGCTCAATGCCGGTATACTACATGCAAAGCAGTGGAGCTTTCATAAATCATCATTTCATAGTTTCATCATTGATTTCAATAAATGTGTATGCATAGTCTTGTATTTTTCGGCATGAACAGAATATTTTCTTGCCAGTCGATAATGACTGCCATGGTAGTCAGAGTGTTAATATTTGAATCTATTAAGTATTGTATTTTAGATTTATTACTTGGTTATTACAACCGTGAGGATGACCCAAAACTGCGTCAAAACACCTATTTCGCAAAAAAAATAAATTACAAAAAGCTGATAATTTCCTTCTGACGAAATATTTTTGTCGCAGAATGATTTTATAGGACTGCAACATTAGCAGAGCTTTATCGTTGGTTAAGCCATAATTTGCATTATACAGGGTGTGTCTAGAACCGGAATCTGGCTCAATTTTGTAATATCAAATAAACTTCTTCTTAATTTTGAGATTTTCTTTTTAAATAATGACAGATAAGAATGCTGTTGTTTTTCTAGGTGTGGTCGTCTATAAAATCAAAATGAATTGCATTAAAGCTAACTTGGAACATACAAGCCGATTTGTTTTGATTTTATAGCCAGTAAATGTATAACTATTATATATTTTTAAAGGACACTTTTTTTTCGACACAAATTCCCATTTTCAAATGGATTGGTGGTGACGTTAGTCGATAATAGTACCTACCATACTTTCTCGGTCATTATTTTAAAAGTTGTTGAGTTAGATTTCGGTTTTACAGCAAACGATAAATAAATAAAAATAGGTAATGCTAGAAACACGCATTTTCTAACTAACTCAAATTTATATCTAAACGTTTTTTATGCAATTTTCGAGCTAAGTAGCCGATAAATTAGAAAATAAAAAAATACAAACGGTAGATATTTCTTAGCAAAAGAACACAAACAATATACATAATCCACACTTACAGGGTGTCCCCTTAAAACAAACCCGTTTAAATATCTCTATAGTAAGTTTATAATATTATATACTCGCAACATAACATGATTTGTTTTATTGAAGAGTGGAGCAAACAAAGTCAAGCTCAAGCAGCCCAATTTTTGTAATTGTCGTACAACAGATTCGACATACAAAAATACTCGTTATAAGACATGAACTATTTGTTTTTGTTGTACTTCACAATTGGAAAACTGGTTAGCTGAACCTGACTTTCAATAAGCCTACTAAATATATGATATGACGATTTATGTACAGCAATCTTAACATTTATCTAACGAAGAAATAATTTCGAAGTTCTTAATTATATAATATCAGTAGTAATAAAGCAACGATGATGGAAAATTGTGCCGGAGAAAAATTTGTCGACAGCAATAAGATTTTAATCCAATTTTCCAAAAAATTATCGCTAAAAGCCATCAATTGGATCCACATACCTAACTAAAAACCAAGAATCTTAATTTAAAGTCTTAATCAAGGTATCAGTCCTATTGGTCTAGGGGGAGATATTTGCTAAGTAATATTGGATGTAGTGTGATTTTGAACTTCAACTTCATTTAATTTTTCCCTTAATAAATAAAACATTCTCACGTTTATTAACATTACTGTTAAGTATCAAGAACCAGTGACGCCGCTAAAGGGGGTCCATGCTCTTACACTTCTGCTATCGCTGGCCCCTTAATTTTCAATGGCGCCAGAGAAACTTATAAAATACATTACTTAGAATTAAAAAATCTACATACAAATGGCGAGTAATCCTGGTTTGAACTTATTAACATTTGCCAAAAATCGCCATATAGAAGAATACTTTAATTTGTTTTAATGAAGAAGTTTAATAAATTTTTTTTATTGCTGATTTCGATAGACCTTGAAAATAAGTGGACATGTGTTTTTTATTTTTTTATAAATAAAAAAATTATGACGTCACAATTAGTATAGCTATATATACAAAACTAAAAACTAGCATAGCTCTCGTAATAATCATCTTTAGTGGAAATAAACAAATACCTATCGATTTTTTTTCACTAATCTATAGTTTGCAATAAAAAATATTCAGTTTAATTTTTCAGGAGGCTTCCTCATTAACCAAATTATATTAGGTTTTCTTGCTAAAATAATTTCAATTAGATATAGAAGTGTAGGAGTCCATAATGAATTTTATTAGTATTAATAATTACAATTTTTGAAAATTATCCCAATAATATAATTGGAATAATAATAAGTATAATATGCTGGTTTAAAAATTATTTAGTGAATAAAAATCCTTTGCCACACAAAAATCTTGTGAGTATAATTTATACGCCCCCACCTTAATCTGTTGCCACGCGACGCCACTATCAAGAACAAGTAGAAAAATAATAATTAATTATTATTAGATGCAACAGTTGAACAATATTCAAATTTTTATCTATATAAATCATAATATTTTAAGTTAATGTGGCCTAACAGCGTATGACTTTAAAGGAAATCGAAAAATCCAATATTTAGAACTCCATCTCGAAAACAGTCCCATCGATTTTGATCATTTAATCGGATCTTGGAAGATAATTTTTCATTTAATTCATTGCTTTAAAATGATTTTGGAATCTTAAAATATTCGTCAATTTACGGGGTCACAAACAAAAGCAGTGCATATATGTAGGTTTAAAATGCAAAATTAAATTTTACTTAACAAAATGAAAAGTAAAATATGTTTTTTAAAAACATGCCAGCTTTTATTAGGTATAAATTAAGCACAAAGTTAATCAATAATTATTTTCGTTCAAACATTGAATATTTTGAAAAGGATAAATTAATATATTTTATGTCCACTGCGTATTTCAAAATTTGTATTTAATATTACAAATTATTCAATATCATTATATAAATGTAAATGTTTCAAGAAATTATTTCTACTTCATTAATTTCCATAGTACGTTTTAAAAATGTTAAAATACTACTGGTGATTCCAACTAGATAAATTGACTTTTAAGTAGTCTTAATATTCCTTTAAAATTTAGTTCAGGATGTATTATGCTTAACCCTTTCAGACCTCACGATGGGCATCAATTTAATGTTTTTTTTTCTTGGTAATAAAGAATACTCTCTGTGTACGAATAAATTGCTTACAATGAACCTAGGTCCATCTGTGAAAATACTTAATATTTGTTGAATTTTTACTATTTTTTTGCATCTAATTTTCAAATGACACTTTCGTGCTAATAAGAAAACTATGTAAAATCGTTTGCAGCATTTTGTATGCCAAAATAACGTGTCAAATCGATATGAAAATTTATGTCCATTATAATGCACATCGGGACTATTTTTTAAGAGTTTTTGGATCCTAAAAATACAAAAGATACGGAAAAACTACCATCTTTATTGAATGATCATGAGCTTGGAACTGAATGCGAGAAAGAAGAAAAGAAAGAAAGGAATTTCTCATTGTGAAGGTGATAGTTACGAGTAAATACAAGTTGACAATATCTCTTTTACTTCAAGAGTTATAGAAAGTGATAAGATGAATGAGACCATTTAGGAAAAAACGGACATGAGTAGGATATTAAAACAGGCATAGGAATAAAAAAGTTTCACGAATAAATAGACCTGCCTTAGGGATAGAAGTGACAAAGAAAGCAGTCATCAAATGAAAAACAGGGAACGTTCTCAAATTTCATTTCGGAAATGAAACTAATCAAGCCGACAAACATGACTTCTCAAGAAAATTCTTCATTCCCTGATCCAGTAGATTACTTTTATCGATACAGAAATATCTTCAACAAGGACGGAAATGACTCATATACAGGGTACACCTTTCAGGATGTGTAATAGTAGAAAAATACAGAAGTCTTGTTGGCCTTCATATCATGATGTTAAGATTTCCAAGAGTTAGAATGTATTGGGATAAAACATTCTGTATGAGCCTGTTTTATGACACTATGACTCGAGATAATTTTTTTCAACTGCTTGGTAACTTACATGTCGCGAATAATTCGCCAAATCAACAGGAAACAGTGATCGATTATTCAAGGTAGGACCATTCTATTCAGTCAGTAAAAAATGTATAGAGTTGCAAATGGAACAGAAACTTTCCATCGACCAGCAAATGGTACTATTCACTTGAAAGCAGTCGATTATTCAATACGTAAAGAGAAAGCTCTGTCTGAAAATATTCTAAAGGCACATTACTTCTATTTGGATTATTTTACAACAATCTTCTATAAATTCTTCATGATAAGCGAATTCACGCTACTGAGTCTGTAAAATTAAATAGTTTTGGCAATTCGTCTCTGAAACCGGACAAAGAAATTCCAAAAAAGAACAGACGATACAGCGAGGAAGCGATAAGTGAAGATGGAATTGTTTTATACAAATAGCTGGACACGCGAGCTGTTATCTTGCGATCAAATTTTGTTGGCAAAAGCGATAAAGACCTGATGAAAAGATAGGATAAAGCAACAAAAGATTACAGGGAAACTGAAAGACCAGAAGCTGTCAAGTTCTATAACAGTTGCATGGTGGATGTGGATATGCTCAATCAAACTGTTGGACACTATCGAATTTTGATAGAATCCCGAAAGTGGACGCTACGGATGACTTTTCGCGCCATTGATTTAGCATGTACCAATAGCTGGTTGGAATATATACACGATAACAGCATTGAAATCCTACATTCTTTTCATTTCAAAATGTACATCGCAGAGTGTTCGATATGGCAATATCGTCCAGCAGAACAGAAGATCAGAAAGAATATCATTCGGCCAAACATTAGGTACCGAATACGCCACCTCCATAAAAAAACCAATATTGAAATAAATCCAATTGGATCTTGTTGACTATATGCTAGAACTGGACGATAAAAATGAAACAACTAGATGCAAGAACCCGGGATGTAAGGAAAAACACATATTTAATGTATTAACTGTTCCATACCCCTTTGTTTTGTTAAAGAAGTAACATTTTTAAGTTCTATTAAAAAAAAGTAGCATTAGTTATGGATTTAAATTTTTTTTTTCATTATATCCTCAGTATTGAAGGTAAGTCCCCTTGTCCATTACAATAGACATCGTGGTTTTTCTCAAAAATATTCAATAAAAATGTGTTTGTGCGTTTTTTGAGGTTTTTACATCCAATATTTGAGAACCCAGCCCCCCCCCCCCCCCTCCCCAAAAATCAGAAAGAACAAGTTAATTCAGGTCTGGGAGAGTTAAAATATAATTTTTTTCCCTCAAAATCTGACAACAATTTCGTTATTAGGTCTTGACCTTTTCAATTTGGAAACAACGAGCAATGAAATTATCTTCACATTTATTTTTGATATCGAATTATGTATATTTAAGTTATTTGCACGCGCAAAAATATCTTAATTCTTCAAGTGGAGTTATATCAACGTTTAGTCATAATATTATGAATAAAAAGATGTTTTGACTCCTATGAGGACCACGAGACCTCCTCTATTTATTTTTGGTGCAAATGTCGATGGTCAACAATATCGAAGACATCAAAAAGTTTATTTTTTTTCTTGTTCTAAAACGAATTTTAAAACTAAATTTATTTTTCTCACCACACGTGATTACGGTGCTTCTTCTGCATACCCATATACAGAGGAGAAGTGACTTCGTGGACAAAGACTATCCAAGTAAGAGCGAGGTGGCTATTAAATGGTGTACAAAGGCTAGCGTGTTTTTGCGCCACGAGAACGATGAACCCAACTTCTACGGCCGCTCTAGAAGTATTGTTAGACCTACCATCAATAGGTACATATTTACAAACAAGGAGAATCTACGTCGGTTGCTCACAGATTGTTGCATCAATACTACAAGCAAGAGTCAAGGCGCCGACAACGAAAAACTGCTAGAGAAGATTAAGGCAAACTACGTGTTAGGCATGCCCACTCAGATACACATACAGATTTGAAACCAATGTTAAGATCATAATATCATAATTAATTACTGAAAAAAAGAACCACCAATAAGGGCAGAGCTCATCTGTTATACTGACGGCTCGAAGAGCGATCAAAATGTCGGATTCGGTGTATATGATTCAAGGACGGGATAATTCCAATATCTGTGGGAAATCGAGCAACGCTGTCTCAGGCGGAAGTACCGGCCATGGAATACTGCTTAAAGGAAATGGAGAACAGACAAACCACCACTAAGATGGTAACCTACGCCGACAACCAGGCAGCACTAAAGGCAATCAAAGTAGGCGGTCAAAGCTAACTGACTCTAGCTTAGGTTCCGGGGTACGAAGGCTACAGAGGCAGCGAAAGAGCCGCTGAAATAGTCAAGGCAAGCTCATCGGGCTCTTTGGTGGGACCAGAACCCTCCTGGGGGGTGGCCAAGTATTATTATTATCCGTTATAAAATGGAGCAATGGGGTCTCAGGAATGGTGGAATGTCCAACCAGGACAGAGACAAGTTAACGAAATCATTAAGCGTTCCTCAGCAAAGCTCACAGCTGACTTTCCAAGCTACAATAGAAAGGTGGTGGTAGGTTCATTCAGCGCCCATTGTGGACTGAAAAGATACTAAAGTTTAATGGGAAAGGCAGATGAAGCCCTAATCAAGTTTTGCCAAGAAGAAGTGAAAACTGCAACCCACGTTCTATGCCACTGTGAGGGTATCATGAGGAGGCGATTCAAACCAATGGGCGATACCAATCCGTTAGCCACATGCTATACTGGGGTCATATATCAAGGATATGGAGTATAAACAGATATATCAAACTAGATGAGGTGCTCTAAAACAGGGAGAGCCCCAATAAATGTTACCGGTTGCAGTGGGAAACAAGCCGTTCTGGAAAATTCCCAAAAAAGTCAAATCAGAATATCGCAAAATTGCAGACATTGTATTAGCTGCCTTTATAAAAATTTATTTTTTATTTACCTAGATTCAACACTGCTTCGTTTACATGTTACAAGTTGTGGCATTCGTTCGGCCAATCGGCTTTTCGTAAATATTTGAGTGAAGGATTCCCATGCATTCGGAATATTTTTAAAAATGGAGCACTACCAAAGTGCTTACCATAATGTATTAAAGAAAATGAGACTATAACGGATCAAGATAAATATTTGAATTATTCGAGGATATGTTACGAAAGTTTCCAAAATCTGCTTAATATTTTGATACCCAGGTTAACCCGATCTCTTGTGTACGTGAACCGATTTGCACTTACCTTAAGGTAATTTCGGTTTAGTACGAAGGTCAAGATTCTAGTATTTTTTTCAGTAAAAAACCTTAATCTTGTATTCCCCTAACTATGTGCTGAATATGAAACTTTTCGAAGTTCTCCCTATGTCCCATTCAAAGCTATATATTTCAGGTTTATAAATTCATGAGAATGCGAATTGCTAATTTCCTGTAAAATTTGAATGCGGAACTTTTGAGCAATCCAACCAACAGAAAGACGAATATTTTAACCAATAGGAACACTATCGGGTCATCGCATCGTCGGATATCGGATGCATGATAATCCACCCTAACGCAACCCCATTTTTATTTCAGGACTAATGAATAGGTGCTGTATTGTCATTTTTATTTACTTGATTACTTGGCTTTATTTTCGCTTACAATTTTGCTTCATTATCTGACTGAAAATCTAATAAGAAATTAACAATGACATCTGATGCCTCATATATTTTCCTCAGAAGTTAGGGTTTTCAAAATATTTAGCACAGCATGACTTAACACAAGGTTAAATTTATACGGAATATTGATTTCCCAACTTCAATTAATGAAGCGTGTTATGCAAAAGGTTCGGACATGTTGTTTATATCCTTTAAAAGTTATTCTAATTTTTAAAATGTTTACATTTTATATTTGATTCATATTTGCATTTTCCATTAAAATGTACTTTGCTAAATATTTTGATAACCAAAACATATAGAATTTATATATATTTTTTTATAGTAATTAACTATCATTTTTAGTTTTAAAGAAGTAAGCAACCGCTGCGATCAAAATTATTCTACGCTAAAAATTTCAAATTTAATTATGAATTCTGGCTTCAGACTGATTTTGAAAATTTAATTAAAATTCAGAATTCTGAAATATAAAAATAAAATCACACTTTCTTACAAATGATCTGAAACGTATAGCTTACACTTATTATTCTATAATGAAAACTAGTTTGGGTTAGTCTGTTATACTAATTCTAACCAAGCTATTTTCGTGATGTTTTGGTTAGTTTTTGTCCCGTTTTCAAAAAACGAGCGAAACTATACTAAAACCGACCCAAACTAACAAAAATTTACAAAATTAGAACTAATATCGCCCGGCTAGAATTCTGTAGTTCTAAAGAATGTGTAGTTATTGGATTGGGAAACGTATTAAAATGGTGGAACCGTTTTCGAGATGTAGGTATAGAAAATGGTACAAGAAATTCGATTTATTCTTTAAACTGAGGAGAAGTAAATAAGAATATTTGAAATGTGATAAATAAAAATTGCAAAAACTAGCAAAATTTTAATTTTAAAATGTGTATACCAAGTTGATGTATTTTAATTGCAGCGAAGAATGCGATATTATACTCGTATATAAAAACTATTTTGAATTCAGTCTATGACTAGCATAGTTAAGGCAAAACTCATTTTATGATCTTATAACAAATTATTTTTCGCAAATTTGTGTTCGGTGTTCTTCAACAAGAGTTTTTATCATAACAAACTTAAAAAGTAATTGGTTCATTTTGATATTGATTGTTATAATTTCGGGAATGAGCGAAAAGTAAAACTATTACTACATTATTATTATAAGGCAAATTACTCATCAGGAAAATGATGCATGTACTTATGACAGGACCTGCCGCAACCAGGGCAGTACCAATAACTCAATAGTCCCACAGAGGCAATAAAAAGTAAGTTAGGAATAGCCAAAGATAATACAAGATGGCGCAAGGTGTCATCCCAAGAGTACCTTGCCACCACTATCTTCGGATAGACCCTACTGTAATAGCACGGAAAAGGAGTACCTGCGGTACCAAAGCCGTACTGCTTAGCAAACTGCGAACAGTTCACGGAGGGCGGATAGCCACAGCCTTCCGTATTGATTAAAAACCGCGTGTCAGCCACGTCCCAATCTTTGATCTTCTGGTCATTGTACTTGCTAAATGGAAGCTTGGTGTAATTGACATATATCTGATGACACCTGGTTGCTTCCCTTGTACAGCCTTCTCTACAGGAAGCCCAAGTACAGTTAGATATTCCTTCAGCGTAAACGTGGTTGGTTGCTACACATGTGACAGGTTCTGGATCGTAATCTGCCATAAGACTGGTGATGGCTGGGTCCACCACAAACGGTATGAGGAACAGAAATGCGAAAACAGATATGAAGGCGGTGGTTCCCAGGCATAGTGACGTGTAGAATTTAGCAGTTTCCGCTATGCTGATTAAGTTTAAAGATGACTTCGACATGATGCGCATACGTCAAAGTGATGGGACGTGCAGATTGTGCTCAAAAAGTTATATACTGACGCCTTCCCCTTCCAGATGGAGGCAATTATTCGATCTAGCTTCATCAGTCTCGATCCAACAAGAGGGGAACGCCTGCAATAAACAAATAATTATTTGTAAACTTGAAAAATACACATTAGCTTATGCTATGCTGGGTAAAAATAATGAACATTTGCAAACCGTTTTGAATGGTGCCAAAACATTAGTGGTTGATAGTAAGCTTTATATTCTAATAACCTATTAATCCTGATTTAAATTTGAATAAATAAAATGATGCAATAATGTTGATTCTAACTATCTATCAGTTGTGGAAGTTTCATAACAATATATAGACAGTTTTGAGTTTTCAGTTATATCGATTTTCAGGTTATTTTAAATATGACTTTTACTGTGTTATACATTATTGTAAATATTTCTAAATTTAAGCATTTATCGGTTGACTGATCCAATTGTGTCTAAAAAATAAAATTTTGGATATCGGTTAAGTTATGGAGCCTCCTGTTCCTACGCTACGTCAAGGCCATATCTGGACTAATTTATTTACTTTTTTTTGGAAGGTGAGTTAGGGATTTAAAAAGGAACTATTGTTATTGGGTTTAATAAAAAAAACTGTTAATGTCAAACTTAAACATTTAACGATAAAACATTAAGACATAATTTCTTTTCTTTTTCCTCGCAAAACGATTTAAAACCTTCCTGGCATCAATTTTAATGTTCCTGTGCACGCTTAAAAGGGCAATATTTGAGGTAACTCAGTTCATTTTTGTGTTCATAACTGTAACTCTTACAAGAACTCCTTTGCCTGGCGCACTGCCTCACTGTGGAACTCACTCACAGGACATCTGTTTCCGCCTAATTACAACCTACAACTAAGTATTCAAGAACCGTGTCAATAAACATCTTCGCACACACACCGCTCGTCGAGCGCCATAGGATCTCCCTTTAGTGTGTGTGCCACTGCGATCAAAAGAACAAAAAGAGATAACGTATCGAGGTCCAAGAATTCTTCGTATAAAGAGTCTTCTATCTCATGTTCCAGGTTGTTTCTTATTTATTTTCATATTATAGGATTTTATCAAGACTATTATTTTTAAATAGGTTTTAATGAAAAAGAAACATTTCTTTGCTTTTCCAGTGCAAAACGATTTAAGACCTATGTGGTATCAATTTTAATGTTCCTACGTACGCTTAAAAGGGTAAGATCTGTTAGCCGCTTTTGCTGCAGCGTAACTAAAAATTTTGCATCCCCCCCCTCCCCCCCTCAACTTTAGTATAGGGCCCCAATACTTTGGAATATAAATTAATTTAACTTATTTTTATTTTATGATATTTTTTAATCAAAAACTGTCCTTTAAAATTACAGAGGTATGGATTGTATGGTAATCCTAGTAAATACATACTACATGTTTGTCAATTCAATAAAATAATAAAAATTATAACCTTTATAATTCTTATGATCATCTTAAATCTGTTGAGTAATACACAAACTGTATTAAAAAAATGTATTAAGAAAAAGAGACTAAAAATCATTTTCTCTAGCCTTCATTTCAGAAAAAGAAGTAATGGTTTGGCCAATATCAATTTCGCTCGCTAAATCATTTTCGATTGCCAAAAAGAGATAGAGAATTTAACCTGTCTTGAGAAATTCTATTTATTAAATCAGTTTTAATTATTCTTAATTTAGAGAAAGACCTTGGCGACACCCGGGTTAAGTACAACATTAGAGCCTTAATTTTATTAGGAAAGCTAGATGCGCATGTAGAATTATCAACTAAGAAATATTTTAAATACTCATTTATGCTTTAAATTTTCTGAAGATTTTTACATAATAATTTATTATTTCTTATGGCAACTAGTTCAAGACCTAAGAATTCAGTTTCAGTAAAATCACTTCTATAAAATTGTAACAAGCAAATTTTATAGGCGACGTAACTTTGGAATCGGCGAGGAAGTAACAACCATGCAAGGCAAGTGGCGCGCGGCCGTAGTGAGGAGTTATGAAGTTATGTAATTATGATGACTGTACTTGTTGAGGTTTAAGGTTTCAGGTGAAATGTGATTCCAAGAATGGATCGTATTTGGCAAATACCTCTAAAATAGATTTAACATTGTCTTTATTAGTTGAAACAGTACCCTCTGAAGCCTCTCTATGGTCACGGAAAGGTAAATCACATGTGGTCAAGATAATAATTACGTCAATTATTCGTTAATTATTTCTCTCCATATCTACATATTTTGTTGATTACAGAATTCCACCATGTTATGTACTTTTTTCCATGAATCCTAAACGAAACATGTTCGTACATGTACAACCGAATTTTCGTGGTTTTTCTCTTTTTTTTTGGAAAATCCTTGCCAGTGTTCCTCTGTGCCACGACTCTTTGAAATGTTCCTGTCTGCAAAAAGGCAGCATACTTCACAATATGCAGCGTTCAATCTAGGAGAGTAGAAAGCCATATCTTGTCTACCCGAAGTCCAGTTTTTGCGATAAAACTATAATAACTGCTACTAAATGACCGCCATCTTCCGTCTTTGGCAAAATTATGCTGTGGTTCCCAGGACCCAATATTCAAAATGTTGTCTTTCATTTTGTCACTATAACGGGCTAAGTCCGAATCTAATAAAAATACTTCATTGCTTTTCTTTTGACAAACATGCATTAATCCATAAACCGACAATATCTGTTCTTTGGTTTTTAAGTTGCTATTAATTCAAATATAAAAATTCAGTAATTTTAAAAATAACATTAACAAACTGCGTGAATGTGCTTCGGTCCTTTGGCATAATCGAAATCGAACAAACGTATTCATTCCCAAAATTTAAAATACAAACAAATAAAAAGCCGTATCTAACAAAAAATCTGGAAATCGAGTTTTCTCTATATGTGGATTCCTTATAGGTTTATTTTATGAGCGGTTTTGAAGTAGCTTGTATTTATCATAAGGCTTTTTATATACTTTCGTCACTTAGAATTGTACCGTGTATGAGCAAAAACAAAGACGGTACTTTTCAGGGATAGGACAAGTTACTTATTGTCAATACCCCCCAAAAAAGTATGATCCATTAGCTTTCTGTAATTCCAGGTTATAGGTACTTTTATTGCGACAGATGATGATTAACATACCAATTTTCAGCACGAGGGAAAACGAAACATAATTACCAAATATAGCCATCGGTGAATAATGTGATCTTGTCAAAAATATTTGTGTTACCGTCTCAATTGTCTTTTAATAAAAAAAAACCATCAGGAAAGAAGATTGGGTTAGTGTCAATGTATTGAGTATTGAATGAAAATAACCAAGATTTGGATAAAATAATTGTATTGGTGCTATACTTCATATCGTTGGAAATGTCTCGATGCATTTGTCTAATCATCTGATAATTTGGTTGACTGAATTATTTAAAAGTTGTTGAGTTATGGTCTCTATTATTTCCTGGAGTTCGCGAATATCTAATAAAATAGGGTAATAATAATAATTTGTGGCATATCCCTAGAGAAAAATGTCAGTCAAATCTGGTGGCCTCCACCTACCCATCTATACCCCAAAAAATTATTTAGAGAAGGCCGAGTTACCAACGAGAATTGTGGAAGTGCTCTGTCTTGTTTTAAGTAAACAGAATCTTTTAAATTCTGTTTTTCTAACTGTAGATACAGAAACTGCTCGATTATATCAATTTAAGTAACAGCAGTCACAGTACGTTCAACGAAAGAAAAAACGCCCATAAATCCTTGTTTTGCTAATCAACACCATAAAGTACCCTCAGGTGAATTTCTGTCATATTCATGAATTGCATGACGATTCTCGGAAACCCAGATCCAAAAATTGAGCTTATCCACAAGTTCATCCAAATGGAAAGTAGCTTAAACTGATATAATAAAATTGTTACGAAAAATTACCATTATTTCCTAATAAATTCAGAAATTTTCTACACATACTCACTCGTTGAGGATAATCTGTGCCTTTAAAATGTTGTACGACCTGGATATTATAAGCTTTCTTAGCATTCAATTTCAGAACTTTTCTTAATAGCCTATGAACAATTATTTCTGTTGTTTTAAGATTATTGGTAAAATCTTTAAGATTGTGTTTTTTATGGCAGTGGCGCACACACTAAAGCGAGATCTTATGGCACTTGACGAGCGGTGTGTGTGCGAAGATGTTGATTAACAAGGTTATTGAATAATTCTAGAATGTAATTAGGGGGAAATAGATGTCCTGGGAGTGAATTCCATAGCGATGCAGTACGCGAGACAAAGGAATCCTTGTAAAGTGACGTTCTAGGTATTTCCAGTTGTACAACAAACGAATGCGCTCCTGCCATCTGTCGCGACTGTCTGGCAGGCGTTGGTGGGGACGGGATGATGCGGGCTAACTCTTGGGAACGACTGCCGTGAAAATATCAATAAAACAGGGATATCTCGGCCACATGTCTGCGGTGTTCCAGACTATCCATATCCCAGGTCAGCTGCGGGTCGCCGACGAGACGCACAGCTCTCTTCTGCATCGAGACATTTCCAACGAAGCTGCGGAATCCAGCAGCTTTAGGGTGTGATTAGGTGCGGCACCCCAGATGTGTGACCAATATTCTAAGCGCTTTGTAGAGCAAGAGCAACTGCTGCGGTGTATAAAGTTTTTTGTTACAAAATAGCGCACCAAGCTTCTGCGAGGCTGATTTTACGATGTTAGCAACGTAGTCATGCTAGGACATATTGCTGACACCCAGTAGTCCGATTGGCGAGGATGAAGAAATGGTCGATCCTGCCATAATGATATCAGGGCCCACCGTATTAGCTTTATTGGTAAACGTGTCGGTTTGGGTTTTTGCTGCATTGAACTGGACCATATCCTGTCGCCTCAGGTTCGAACTTTTTGCAGATCTTGATTAATTGTTGTAATATGATCCTGTCAGCGGTGATAAGTCTCAGTCGCTGTTAAAGGTTTTTCTGATCTAAATTGGGAGACAAGGGTACTGTCATCTGCAAAACTTGAAACAGGATTAATGATTTCGGTCAGCAGGTCATTAATATAGATCAGAAACAGAGTTGGTGAAAGTATTGCGCCCTGAAGCACTCCCGCATTAATACTGAATGTGTCTGAGTGTGTCCATCAACTGCAACGTGCAGAGATCGGTTCTTAAGGAAACTGACAAGCCAGCTGCAGAGAGACGCTGGTAGTCGAAACGACGGCAGTTTGTTGAGCAATCCGCCATGCCAAACTTTGTCAAATTCCTTCGAAATATCCAACGCAATGGCTCGAGATGCTCCGTAGTCCTCAATTGTCCTACTCCATATATGACTTGACATAGGCTAATATATCACCAGTCGATCTCTATTTGCGGAAGCCGTATTGGTTATCGCTGATTATCTGTTGGTCTCGAGATATTTGAGTAGTTGCTGATTGACTACACGTTCCATGACTGGAGATTATTGGACACAAGGCAATTGGGCGATAGTTTGAGGGCGTGGTTTTCTTGCCTTTTTTGAAACAGGTTGCACTCGAGCGCCTTTCCAAGAAGATGGGTAAATCCCTTTTCGGTAAGACAGAGAAAAAAGTCTGGAAAAATGGAGGTTAGTTCGTTGGCGCAGTTCTTTCACACGATGGCAGATATACCATTCGGCCCTGATGCCTTTTGCGTGTCTAGCTCTTTGAGGATTTTACGAATATCATGATAGTGTTAATGTGGGATATGGTGGGGAGAGCCTGGCCATGGTGGACGTTTAAGGCAGAGTGCGATGAAAATATTTCGGCGAGCATGTTTGCTTTTTTTCTTAGCTGTAGTCCTCCTGACGCCGCGTTCGTCTGTCAAAGGTGGAAAAGACGTTTTTGTAAAGTTAATACTTACTGCCTTTGTTACCGACCAGAAAGCCCTGGAGCCACTGGGGCATTGGCAACGTTTATTAGACGAAGAAGGAGTTTCTTGAATTATTTCGGGAACTTGGATGGTTCTGACCAAAAGTCATTCATAGTTCATTTTCTTCTCTCAAGTCAAAAACTGTCGATGCCGGCGTTTAATCTTGTTTCAACGAACATTATAACACACATTCCTCCCTCTTCGAATAAGAATTTTGTTTACGGGGGGTATGCTGTCAATTGGAGCGTTCATTCTGCTTACAAATTAGTACGCAATTTGAAATCGGCACACGTTTGGGACCAAATGTTGTGTTACTTTTCCGCGTTCATTTTAAGACCGTAATGCCCTGAATTGAACACCGAAATATAAATTCACTATCTGTTCTAATAACTTTTCATTTTAAAGTTGTACCAAAGTTGGGTCATGAGATTTTCTAACATGATTAACCTTATATTCGAAAATTAATTGATGCACACCAAATGACCTCAATTGAATTTGCTTAAATGTAATCGAAATGAAATATTTTTTAAGCAGTTCTATAATGAAAAGTCATTACTCTTATTTAGATTGATCTTTTTAAAGTAAAGATTGTACAATATTTTAAAATAATTTGTTTTTAAAAAAATTAAATCAGGTGAGGTATATAAACATAAGACCTTCATTGTCACAGAAAAATGCAGCAATGTGTGAAACCACCAGCCAAGAATTTAAACGGAAATGCTCTAAAAAATATTCCACAAAGAAAAAATCAAATATGCCGTTCAGGAATGCCAACAAATAAATGTTTATTTTTCCACTTTAGACATTTTTATTTAGACTATGAAAAATAGGTTTCATGACTTCTCCGAAATTTCACAAAATTTTATTTGTTTAATACATGTCTGGGATAATAAAGAACCCATTAAATCTCTAATGGACCTGACTGCATTTTATGGTATAGAAGAATATAAATCATTTGCTTCCCTCATTGCCATGACTAGAAAGGAAACTGAAATAACAACAGTTGGAAATAATCGAAATACCTTAGAATCATGTTAGCGTTAAAATTTGACAAACTTCATAGGATTAAAAAGAGCTGATGGGCTATGTCCTATGATACAAAATCGCATTAAACTCCGAAACAGTAGCCAGACATATTAAAATGTATAAATCGCGACCAAACAAACGACAAAATATTAAAACTTGCAGGATGATGCTATAATCATTCATTGCCTAAATCTATTATTCAATTAACATATTTATATGGTGCCTATTTATAAGTGTAGCAAAAATAAAACGATATTTTTGAATTGTATCATTTTCTTAAGTTAAGTTGGCGCTCCATTTATTTTGAGACTCCCCACGAAAAAGGCATGTCACGCCACTGGTATACATATACATAAATGTATTGTTGGCAAAATTGACTATATCAATACAGTTTGACTGAAATTTACTTACGGGTCTGCACGTACTTTCTTTCTCTTGAATAATTATAATATATTTTTAATTTTTCAAGTGAAAACATTTTTGGTGCGTTCTGTATACTTTTTCCTAGGTAGTGTATGAGACTGAGCTGTATAGGCAGGCAACGCTCAAAGTTGTCTACGCAAACGCATATAACGCTGAAAGCTGTCTGCTCTCCGCTATTTAACGCTCATTCGGGTAATTTTTGATATTTAGCAATTTTCTCGAAAACGGCTACGAGTGGAAATTTGAAAGAACCCCGCAACAAATCCATGGGAAAATGGCTCTCAGTCAATTTTGATATTTTTCGGGATATTGTAGGATAAGTCATTAGAAGTTACACGTGCAAGTTTAAAGTAGTTTGTATGTCTAGTTTCGGAGATATGAATTTTTTTAAATCATAAAAATGGCTGTTTTACTAAAACATAGTAACGTTCACTTATCCAAAAGTATTATTTTTAGATTATTAGTAACAAAATAATAGCATTGCTGGTTTAACGGAATCAATTGAGCAATTAGTATAAGTCTTTCCTAAGTAGTTTTGGCTTCAAAGTGGATTTATTGTCTCAAAAAGGCTGTTTGAAGTGACCAATGATAAAAATATAAATTATGAAAAACAAACATTTAAAAAAAGTGTTTGTGAAGAAAGTCAGAAAGTTATTCTTGTCATAAGAAAAGACCCCCATATTCTAATTGAAAAATCTCAGACCGACTAATTGGAACCAATGATTAAAACTTGGCGAAATATGCCAAATTGTCGCTATTTTTGACCCACCCTGTATAATAGGCGGCTTCTTTTGTATTAGCGACCGATTGACTGACATGTCATTTAACTTCCTTTAAACCAGCAACCCTACTATTTTATTACTATGCATCTAAAAAGTAATTCTTTTGGATAAGTGAACCTTACTATGTTTTAGCAAAACAGCCATTTTTATGATTTTCAAAAATTCATACCTCTGAAACTAACCCAAACTAACCCAAACTAGGCGTAAAAATTATTTTAAACTTGCATGTGTAACTTCTAGTGACTAGAGTTGTCAAAATTGGCTGAGACCCATTTTCCCATGTATTTGGGGTCTTTATCACGTTTTTACGCAGTGGTCAATTAATATTTTTGGCGATCATATTTTTCGTATCTGAGTTCAAATGTGCGATTTTCGAAATTTTTGCTTTGGTACACGATAGCCGTCTAAAAGATTAATTAATTTTGATAAACACATTCTTTTTGACGGTCTTTCAAACTCTATTGAAATTGGCGAGAATCGAAAAATGGCGAGTATTTTTTGGGCGTGTATATTTTTGAAAAAGTAGCGAGGACCGAAAAAACCGAGAGACAGTTCGATAGGGAATTTCTAGAAGAAAATACTCCCAAATTGATTTTTGAAGTAAAATGTAAAAACATTGAGGTGATGAATGAAGGTTCTGACTTTTTCCCAGAAAAAATATATTTTTTTTTTAGAAAAGCTGATCTCTCGACGAGAATATTCGCCAAAAGTCGTACAATAAGCCACTTTACAAATAATAATGTCTTTTACAGGGTGAGCTAATGGAATTTAAATTTTTCGCCATTTCGAGTTTGACACTAACAAGAGAGAAGCTATCCCTTACGCTCGACGCTGTCACAATAGTGGGAGTCTTATTTATGGAGTATATGAAGCTTAAACTCGCTTTTACTTTGTTTGCTCCCATGCGACACGTATCTGCTACATTCGTTTGACCTGCCTAAACGTAAAGTTTTTGTTTGGCGGCATTTTTGTTTTATTAGTGAAGGTCAATAGTCACTACTTTTTGGTTATTCTCAATGGCAAATAATCTTAAGTATTAGTTAAAATGTGCTTAAATGCATGCCGAATTGTTTAAAATATCCATAGTTCTACGGCTTCTACAATAAAAACGATAAAGTTATTTTGAGGCTAGGTCTGCACGTTGGTGTTTTGAATGGGTGCCTCGATGGGGGAGTCAACATATACAAGAGTCAACATATACAAGAATGAAAAAAAAAACGCTGGTATTTTTCGTTGCAACAACTAAGCAAAACATCAACTTGGATGAGCCTTTCTGCCGACTCATATAAAGTCTATGAGTTGCTTGATGAATTTGGATCCTATTTTGGCAGTGACGAAGATGGCGAAATTTTTTAGCCTCCAACAGTTATTTATGAAAACTCAGATGAAGCAGAATCTGGACAAAGTAGCTACGATGAAAAGAAAGGTCAGTCGAATGCCAGGAAAAAAGCACCCTCATCTGATTTAAAATGGATTAAAATGCAATTTGAAGGAAAATACGTTTCCAATAATATAAGAAATGCCAACATAGCCGAAGTTTTGAGTTCTTGGGGTTACTTCAATAAATGTTTAAGTGATGATTTTTTCTAAGTTGGAGTAGAACTGACTTCTAGATATCAATTACAGCAAACAGGCAGACAGAATAAAGAAAATATTACGCCAGAAGGAATGAAATAATTTTTTGACACGCATGCCATTATGGATTGTTCTAAATTTGCTAGAATTCATCTTTACTGGAATATAAAATATCTGCTTCCAATTATCGCCGATGTAATGAATCGGGCCAAGTTCTATAAACTTCGTTCCAATGATGATGTAGTAGATAACCTTTCGGTATTCAAAGATGTTACAACAAAACCACCTTTGGAAAATTCAACCGATTATTGATCGAGTGAGAAATAGGTGTAAAGCAACTGTCAGACCAATTGAGGGATATTTTTCAATTGAAGTACAGGGTGATCCCCTATAATGCGCCCCCCTTTAACTTTTTTATTTTAAGTGTCCCAAAAAAATTAAAAGTATGGTTATATAGGTACTGAAAAATACTTGTTTTCTGCGGGTAAAAAATATTGGATAAATGATCAGTATACAGGGAAAAACAAAAAGTTATTTTTTTCAATGGAACACCCTATATATGAATCTATTTTTCGATTCTTCGTAAAATTCTAAGCATATTTTATGTATGATGTTATACCTCTAGAGTTAGTAGTTTCACAGCTATAAACAGTTGGTACTTTGGCTACTTTTCACCTTGGTAGCAAGAAGATCATTAGAGATGGAGTAAAATGAATTTCACATTCCTATCTTAACTTTTAAAGAGCTATCTAACGGTACTAACTGGCAGGCGGTACCATGGGTATCAAATCTGGTACCTCGGTAGGTACCATCAGTTAGCACCATCAGATAGCTCTTGGAAAGTTAAGATAGGAATGTGAAATTCAGTTTCTCCATCTCTAATGATCTTCTTGCTACCGAGGTGAAAAGTAACCAAAGTACCGATTTTCAACTGTTTATAGCTACTAACTCTAATAACATCATACATAAAATATTCTTAGAATTTTACGAGGAATCGAAAACAAAATTCATATATAGGGTGTTCCATTGAAAAAAAAATATATATTTCTGTTTTTCCCTGTATACTGATCATTTTTCCAATTATTTTTATACTCAGAAAAAAAGTATTTTTCAGTACCTACATAACTATACTTTTAATTTTTTTGGGATTCTTAAAATAAAAAAGTTAAAGGGGGGCGACATTATAGGTTATCACCCTGTACAAAAAATGATCCCATTTTTGGGATGTTGTCCAGTGCGACAGTTTGTTAAAAATAAGCCAAGACTTGTTGGACTTGACCTGATAACGTCAGATGGTATATCAAGGATCCTTGATACCCCTGGAAAATAAAGAACTTGATTTCGACCTATCGATCCTTCTGCGTTTGATAAACACTTTGCCACATGGAAGCTTAGTTTTTTCGACAGGTACTTCTCCAACATTACTTTTGCTTGGTAAATTAGTGGGACTAAAAATATAAGGCTCATGGACGATGATGTCTAATAGGATAAAGGGATGTGTTTTCGCAGAAGATGCAGAGATGAAAAGAGGCTAGGCAGGAGAGTATGTCAGAAGTTACAAAAAAGGAACCAGAAAATTGACAACAAATCCATGATTATGGTTTCTACGGCCTGCGAAATACTTCTTGAATAAAATGTGAAGTGGTGGGATAAACATGCAGAAATATCCTGTCCAAATGTAGTTAAAATGGATAATGAAAAAATGGGTAGTCGATATTTGTGGCTAAATGACTGAATTGTACAAGACTTATTTTAAAACCAGAAAATGGACATTTACAAACTCTTCTACATTTATTTAATATAGCTATAGTTAATAGCTGGATGGAATATAGAAAAGATTGCATAGCGAACAAGTTCAGTCCAAAGATATTGTGGACTTTTGGGAAAGTTTTTAGT